>JAFMOC010000315.1:0-377500 GCA_019802505.1 Corydoras sp. C115 | reverse complement strand
ATTGGTGGACCCGGGACCTGGGAGTGGAACTTTCAACCTTCATATTGATATCCCAATGCTCTAACCACTGAGCTACCTTGCCCTCTTTGGTAACAGCCATGCTGGAACAATAAAGGGCCTTCCCCAAACTGTTCCCCGCATTGTTGGCTGCATATGGTCACCACCTTGCTGAGTGGTTAAGGTGGAAGGTTATTAATATTTAGGTTGATGTTTCAAACCCCACATTCACTACAGTTACCAGTGTGGGTCCTTGAGCATGTTCCTTAACACCTCATCACCCCACAGCTGAACTTATAGTCACTCCAGTTAAAAACATCTGCAAAATGACCTCATGTACATGTTTATTTCCTAAAGCTATCCATCCATTATCTTCCGCTTTATCCTCTACTAGGGTCGTGGGGATGGGGGGGGGTTCCCTATGCCCATCCAGGGGAGATCGTTTCGGGCGCTGGGCAGATAAACCCAGGACAAGGCGCCAATCTATTACTGGGTACACACTCACACACTCAAGGACTAGTATATGGGGCAATTTAGAGCATTCAATTTACCTTGAATCCATGTTCTTGGACTGTGGGAAGAAACAGGAGAACACGGACGACAGCAAAACATATCTACCACGCAGACACGGGGATAACATGGAAACTCCACCCAGATTGGAATTCAAACCTGGATCCCCAGCGCGGAGAGGAGAACATGCTAAACCACTAATCCACCCTCCCTAAGATATCACTACCAGAAATAGCCATAATGTCAACAGTGAATGTTCATTTAAATCAATGCAGGTGGATGTTTTTCATATTGTCTGTGTATTGGATTCTAAATCTGTTTCATTTTATTGTATGGTATTGTGTATAAGCGGCACGGTGGCTTAGTGGTTTAGCATGTTCTCCTCTCAGCGCTAGGGATTCCCGGTTCGAATCCCCATCTGGGTGAAGTTTCCATGTTCTCCCCGTGTCTGCGTGGGTTTCCTCCGGGTTCTCCGGTTTCCTCCCACAGTCCAAAAACATGGATCAACTCAATTGAATTCTCAAAATTGCCCCATATAGAGTGTCTCTGTGTGAGTGAGTGAGTGAGTGTGTGCCCAGCGATGGGTTGGCGCCCTGTCCTGGGTCTATCTGCCCAGCGCCCGAAACGTTCTCCCCTGGATGGGCATGGGGAACCCCACCGCGACCCTAATAAAGGATAAAGCGGGAGATAATGAATGAATGGTATTGTGTATAAGCGGCACGGTGGCTTAGTGGTTTAGCATGTTCTCCTCTCAGCGCTAGGGATTCCCCGTTCGAATCCCCATCTGGGTGGAGTTTCCATGTTCTCCCCATGTCTGCGTGGGTTTCCTCCGGGTTCTCCAGTTTCCTCACACAGTCAAGTGAGTTCTCCAAATTACCCCATATAGAGTGTGTGTGTGTGTGAGTGAGTGTGTGCCCAGTGATAGGTTGGCGCCCTGTCCTGGGTGTATCTGCCCAGCGCCCGAAACGTTCTCCCCTGGATGGGCATGGGGAACCCCCCCCTGACCCTAATATAGGATAAAGGGTAAGATGATGAATGAATGTATTGTGTAATCAACCACCCCACGTTGCTGGTAGGTGTAAACATACTTGGCCAATAGAGCTGATTCTGATCTGATTCTGATTCTGATTCTGATTCTGACGTCCCCGGGCGCGTTAGGAAAACGCCATCCGGATGTATATTAAACGCATGGCATCCACCTCCGAAATTCAGACTGCTCGCCGATTCCAGCTGCCTGATTACGCATTGGCATGTTTGTTTGCTGGCAAATTAGGTGGCGACTCCTGCACAGCACAACTCCCACCTTCAGAAAGATAATGCGAGCGTGGTGCAGGTGTTCGGCCTTCCGGTGAGAAGCACAGCGCGGCGGCTGTAGTCATGAATGATGGATGCAGAGATGTGTTTGTGAGGGGAGGTGACGGGAGATGCGTCACAGTCGGCGAGCAACGGCACAACTGGCAGCCAGCGTCTCGGCGCTGTAACCTGATTCATAAAGAATGGGTTCCATACGGGGGCGGCACGGTGGCTTAGTGGTTTAGCATGTTCTCCTCTCAGCGCTAGGGATTCCCGGTTCGAATCCCCATCTGGGTGGAGTTTCCACGTTCTCCCCGTGTTTCCTCCCACAGTCCAAAAACATGGATCAAGCCAACTGAGTTCTCCAAATTGCCCCATATAGAGTGTGTCTGAGTGAGTGAGTGTGTGCCCAGCGATGGATTGGCGTCCTGTCCTGGGTGTATCTGCCCAGCTCCCGAAACGTTCTCCCCTGGATGAGCATGGGGAACCCCCCTGCAACCCTACTAGAGGATAATGCGGGAGATAATGGATGGATATATTTACATGGGTGTCCCGCAATCTTGATGCTTCCCCCTAACCCTCAAGGAAAATGAGTCCCCCACTAAGCCTTGGTCCTCACAACGTTTTTTTTTTTTTTTAACTAAAAACCAACTAAAGTTTTTTCTTGCCACTGTCGCTTTGGCTTACATTTTGGGGGTTCAGGCTCGGAACGCTGTAAAGCTCCTTTGTGACGATGTACTCTATAAATGAATGAACTTGAACATGAAGATGGATGTTGATGTTAAAATAAATGGCTCACATCTCCATCCTAGTTCAATCTAAAGCTCTTCCATGGGGGTTGAGGACAGAGCTTTGTGTCGGCTGGTTAAGTTCTTCCACACCAAACTCACCCAAACAGTCCTTTGTGGAATTTGCTTTGTGCTAGAGCAAAATAAATGGGCCTTCCATAAACTGTTCCTACAAAATCACAAGAAGCACACAATGGTCCAGCCTGCATCACCAGGTGTTGATCTTATCGGATTCCTTTGCCCATATAGATGTTTATTCCCAGTATGTATATATACTTCTAGCAGAGAAGTTTTATAATCCAAATCCCCAGTAAACAGACACCTTGACATTCATTAATTGTAGTGTGGACTGACTTCTGTAACGTGACATTAAATATCTCACAATTCCATGCTGTGAATAATGTTAGTGTCCGTTACTCAAACGCGAGGAGCAGTTTGCAGCTACGCTCACTGATACTGAGAAATCCCATGTGAAGCTCCGTGTGACGTCCATCCTGTGGGTTATTTACAGCGGGATCTGCGACTGCTAAACTATACTGATAACTACATCTGACAGTCGGTTCCTCTAATTAATCTTTGCATTTGTCCTTTATTAGAACCTAGATTAGATTACGGGCAGTGTGTTCCTGCACTGCTGTCTACAAATTCGGATCCCGTTAGTTTACTCGCTGCCGGCGAATGAGCAAATGATCACGAAAGTTCTTAGCTTTTGGGTTTTATTTCGTTTGTTTCTGCTTTTCTCCGTAACTCAGTAATGTTAGTGTACTGTATATATATATAAATACATACATACATATATACATATATCCATATATATCCATTCATTCATTATCTTCCGCTTTATCCTATATTTGGGTTGCGGGGGGGTTCCCCATGCCTGGATGCCCCCATGTGTTGGGCAGATACACCCAGGACAGAGCGCCAATCTATCGCTGGGCACACACAAACATGGGGCAATTTGGAGAAATCAATTGACTTGATCCATGTTTTTGGACTGTGGGAGGAAACCGGAGAACCCGGAGGAAACCCATGCGGACACGGGGAGAACATGCAAACTCCACCCAGATGGGGATTTGAACCGGGAATCCCTAATGCCGAGAGGCGAACCTGCTAACCACTAAGCCACCTATATCTATATTTATTATTAATTTTTTCTATTTTGCCTACTGTACTGTCGTGGTGGAGGGAGGGGGGGCATCCAGGGCAGAAACATCACGGACAGGGCGCCAATTTGTCGCTAAGCACACATACAAACACACACAACACACATTATATGGGGCAATTTAGGGCATTTAATAGTGATTATTTAACATTCCTTCAACCCACAGTCCTTCTTCACACCTCCACTGAGGTGCCATTCAGGTTTGAGGTGAAGATGCGCTCGCTTGTAACGAGAGCTTTTATCTAACGTGCGCTGTTATTTTTGCCGGTGTGGTCACAAAGCATCCAGCTCTGAACCGGGCCGAGGGCAACGCGTTTCCTCGGGGAGAGTTTATATTGGATTTCCGTGTCTGTGATGACATTTCTGCAGCAATGAAAAATGGGAAGTTATTAATAGTGGCAACATTTGCAGTGAGATAAGTTATGGGGTCGGTGAGTTCAATTCATCTTGTGTTTTCTTAAGAGAGTCTTCCATAATGATGTTCCGTTGGCTGTTACGTCTCCCAAATTTAAAGCTCAATTCATTCATTCATTCATCATCTTCCGCTTTATCCTCTATTAGGGTCGCGGTGGGGTTCCCATGCCCATACAGGGAAGAACATTTCGGGCGCTGGGCAGATAGACCCAGGACATGACGCCAATCTATCACTGGGCACACACTCACTCAAACAGGCACACTCTATATGGGGCAATTTGGAGAACTCAATTGACTTGATCCATGTTTTTGGACTGTGGGAGGAAACCGGAGAACCTGGAGGAAACCCAATTGGACACAGGGAGAACATGGAAACTCCACCCAGATGGGGATTCGAACGGGGAATCCCTAGTGCTGAGAGGAGAACATGCTAAACCACTAAGCTCAACCACATTGAGCCGCCAAGCTCAATTCTGTCTCCCAAATTTAAAACTCTGATGTGAACGCAGCATTGTTGGATTTTTCAGAAGCCTCTTACAAAATGTGGTTCTTTTTTTGGGGGCTTGGCGTCTTTGACTTGATTTCAGCTTGAACTTGCAAGTGTGTCACAGTTGCCTGTGGCACCGGTCCCTCGTTTGGACCTTAATTGTTTCAGTTGGGTGATTGGTTTGTCTTGTGCACGTGTTTAGTTCGTTTTGTATTTAGTCTTCGTTTTCCTGTAAGTCGGCGCACGTCTTTGTTTTGTGGTTTTCATACCCTACGTTATTGTGTTCGTTTTGTTCCCCCCTTTTCGTTGGTGTCCCATCACCATTCATTCATTCCTTATCTCCTGCTTTATCCTCTATTAGGGTCGCGATGGGGTTTCCCATGCCCATCCAGGGGAGAACGTCTCGGGCGCTGGGCAGATACACCCAGGACAGGGCGCCAATCCATCGCTGGACACACACTCACTCACACAAACACACTCTATATGGGGCAATTTGGAGAACTCAATTGACTTGATCCATGTTTTTGGACTGTGGGAGGAAACCGGAGAACCCGGAGGAAACCCACGCAGACATGGGGAGAACATGGAAACTCCACCCAGATGGGGATTCGAACCGGGAATCCCTAGCGCTGAGAGGCGAACGTGCTAAACCTCTAAGCCACCGCCATCCCATCACCAATTTTTATTAAATTCTACTTTTGGATTTTATCCCGGTGTCTCACTCTCCTTGCGCGTTCAACCACGTTGCGGCGCTACGCATTGTCTCCGCGTGGGCCGCACTCGTGGGAGTGCTTCCGTGGACCGGCGCACGCTTTATTCCCCGCGTGGTCGGTACCCGGGGAGCGCTCACTAGGCGCGAGCGGTCTTATGCAAATTCCTCCTCAAATAGCCGCCCTCCTCCGGGGAAGAACGGACATTGGTAACAAAGTGTCCCGGATCTCCACATAAACATCTACATCAATCAGCTTCAGCCCAAATGAAGATCCCGACAGCCAGCCAGGAGGAGTGATTGGCAGATGAGCACCGGAAGAGCAGCGCTCGATCAACCAATCAGTAATTATAGATCAATGGCACCTACTGTCATTCTCTCTCACTATCCCCTGCTTACCGTCTCCTCCCTCTCCCTCTCGCTTATCATGCTGCTAACATCTTCCTGCATCTTCAGCAGTGACGGATGAAGCACTCCTGTTATTGAACCCTGTCGTTTCATTCAAACACATTTAAAAGCTTTCCTTTGTATTCCTTGAATGTTGCTGTATAAGAAATGTGGCATCGGAGGCTAGAGCAGTGCTTCTCAAATGGGGGGGCGCAGTGCGGTGTATGGGGGGGGGCGCATAACAAGACTCGATTATAACAATATTAAGTGTACTGAACAAACCCTCAAGAGACAACACGGAAAAATATTTAACAGGGATGAGGAGAGAAAGACGGAGAGAGACGAAGATAACGAGAGCAACAAAAGTCAACCGAAAAGTAAATGTCGAAGTGAAGGTAGCGCCTGGCTTCACTGTAACTGTAACGTCACGGTAACGAAGGTGGAGACGAAGAAAGACCGCTGTGTCCTCTGTGTCTTTAAATGTTGGCAGCGGACAGCGTGAAGCCAAATAAATGAAGGCGTCACTTAAAGACATTACACCCCGATCACCCCGATAACCGCTTGAGTTCTTAATCGTAAACATGACTAGTAGTATCTCCAGCGGTCATCCCGCTTTATGAAAACTACTTCAGAAAAGCTGTGTGCTGCAAAACGGACGCGTTGGAGACATTAGTTCTGACTTCCTCAAAAAAAAAAAAAAAAAAAAAAAAAAAAAAAAAAAAAACACGCACAAATTGTCGTATTCGTTTTTGTTTTGTAGGTTAAAGTGTTAATAATAAATCGAGCTCCTGAATGAATGTTGCTGATGAATTTCAATTTATTATTATTTATTGGTTTTATTTAGGTTTGGCTTAGTTTTAGCATTTCATTTTTCAGTATCAAATGTTCTCGCCGTGGTCGGTTGAAAAAAAAATTGGATCACGTTTAAATAAGGATTTTATTCGTTTCTGTTAACAAACTAATAAAAAAAAGCAAAGTATGAATGATCAAAACGCCATTCGGTTGAAAAATGTTGGATCATATAAAAAACAAAGTAAATTTCTTTGTTGATCTTTTTCTTTTTTTTTCTTTTCTTTATTATTAATAAGGATACATTGTTATAAAAGAGGGGTACTTATAACAAATTTATAGACAAATCATACTACAGTGGGCGTGTAAAAATAATTTATCCCATTTTTGATAAATTTGGGGGGATAAATCATGTGGGGGGGGGGGGGGGGGGGGGGGGTGAGTGTGCATGTGTGTGTGGGGGGCGGGGCGCAAAATGTTTTCTTCTTCCTAAGGGGGGCTTAACAGAAAATAATTGAGAAACACTGGGCTAGAGGCGTGTTTAGTCGTCCAGCATGGCTATCCGGTTCCTAAGCTGTTCACAAGTGTCCCATCTTATTATCCAACATGACCCACCGAGAGGAAAAGGAGGCTGGGAGCATCGAGTTGCTAACTCACTGCCAACTATAAAGGAAGTCAGGGACCAAGTGGTGCAAGCCCCACGCCATAGATATGGGGCGTGCAATCCCCCAGTGGTTAGAGTGGACCCTGACTGAAGTTACCAATGTGGACCCTTAACCCTCATTGCTGCAGGGATGTTGTGGTTAACCCTGTGCTCACCTTGTAAGTCGCTTTGGATTAAAACGTCCACTAAATGACCAAATGAAATGATAATGATAATGCTCAGAGTGAGTGCCCGGGGGAAACATGAGCTCCCCCCAGTGTTTCACGACAGTCGGTGCAGCAGAGTTAAAACTAGATCTTTATTGTTTTTTTTATTAGTTCTGAGTTATAAAGTTTCTGAGGTAACCGTCTTTGTGATTGTGAAGTAGTATGAGTCGCGCCACCCGAGGTATGGAGTGGCTTGTAGGAGTCACGTGAACAAGGGCCATGCTCATAATGTAGGCTGTGCACATGTCCTGAGATATTTTATATTCATTTTATTATTTTGAGTATCATCAGTACGTCTCTAAATTCAGGTCCTAAAACCTAACGTGCTTCTCATTTTAGTCTAAAGCGGTCATTTGGCAGAAGAGATACCATCGCTGCAGGCGATCCAGCCTCACCGTCGTCCCGGGGAATCATTAATTACCCAGTAATTAAATTAAGACCCGTTAGAAAAGCTTAGCCAATTAACCGAGTCTCGCCGATTTTTTTCCTCGTCACGTGAGGCGGACGCGATCTTCACCACGGAAACACGTTCACCTCACGAACACGCAGGAGGCAGCGGCCACTGCGCACGGCGCTCAAATCGACACGTCCATTCAGCCGCCATGCTCAAGGTGAAAACGCGAGAATGAAAGAGATGCACTGAGAGACGGGAACATGACTACCTGCTCGCCTAATTACAGGCTTACTCCTCACATGCACCATGAAGAGGTAGCTTTTAGAAGATAATTATGTGAAATGTTTGACCTCGCCTCCTGGTCTTAACTATCCACTCTGCCGAGTGAAGAGCAGAAAGAAAGCAGGTATTAATGCAGATGATAAGTGCCAGGCTGCGGACCTCACTACACTGCACTTTCATGACATCTGTGGCTTTTAATCTACAAATAAACAGATATTATTTTATTTTACAGGCAGAACTCGAATACTGTGAGGATATATATATATATATATGCCTCTGTTCTCCTCTCCCCACAACCCTAGTAGAGGATTAAGCAGAAAGTAATGAATGAATTGGGATTCCCGGTTCGAATCCCCATCTGGGTGGAGTTTCCATGTTCTCCCCGTGTCCACGTGGGTTTCCTCCGGGTTCTCCGGTTTCCTCCCACAGTCCAAAAACATAGATCAAGTCAATTGAATTATTTAAATTGCCCCATATAGAGTGTGTGTGTGTGAGTGAGTGTGTGCCCAGCGATGGATTGGCGCCCTGTCCTGGGTCTATCTGCCCAGCGCCCGAAACACGTTCTCCCCTGGATGGGCATGGGGAACCCCACCGCGACCCTACTAGAGGATAAAGCGGGAGACAATGAATGAATGAATGAATGAATGAATCTTCCACGTCATCCTCAATTAGGGTCACCGGGGGAAGGGGGGGGGGGGGTTGTTCTCCATGACCATTCAGGGGAGAAAGTTAAGGACCCCCCACAGTTAAGGACCCCCCACAGTTTAGTTTTTTTTTTTTGTTGCATGATTTTCACGATTTTAAGCTACCACGTCCGAATATGATCACAATTCTGCCAAAAAGTTGTACAGCACCTCTCTTTTTTGTTATGTATGAGTTATTCACTCACCCAGATCTGTTTGGAGAGGAGTGGCATAGTAATCAGCACCTTCGCCTCTTAAAGCTGGGGATCCAGATTCAAATTTTCCCATGTTTTGAGTTTCCATGTTCTCCCCTTGTCCACATGGGTTTCCGCAGGGATCTCTGGATTCCTTCCACAGTCTAAAAACATGTCCCAAAACATTCTGTCCTGGATGGACATGGGGGAACCCCCCCTGTGACCCTAAGAGAGGATTAAGAGGAAGATAATGAAGAGATGGATAGATGTCTGGAGACATGGCATCTGTTTGAGCCATGCCTCCAAAAATGATAAATTGTCAGGTGGATTGTGTGATGCATCAGCAGCACTCAGACATACATTTTTAAAAAATGCTAAACAAAAAGCATTTAAACGAATAGAAAGGCAATTGATTTCGGTATCGAACCGCCGGGAATGAAACGAGGCGAGACAAAGCATCGGCAATGCCGCCCAATGGCGAGAAGGCAAAAAAAAGATGGCATCCTGATCAATGGGAAGGGAAGAGACCGAGCGGAAAAAAGTCAAATTTAAGAAGAGGGAGGTAAGAGGCTGTACCTGCGGTTATGAAGAGCAGTGCTTTTGTTCCCTCATGGAGTCAAGGTGACTGTGGCTGTGGAAAATAATTAGACGCACTCCAACAGGCCCACTCCAACAGGCCCACTCAAACAGACGCACTCCAAGATCCACGAAGCTCACAGCTGGCCTGAAAAAAATTTAGCACACAAAACACCCTTCAGGAGATGAGATTATCAGTTTCATTCAGTCCTCACCGAGAGCCATCATCACTATCCACTACAATCACAGACACCCTCTGAGTACGTTATTATCCAGCGCCACAAAACCAAAAACCCCCCACCAAAAACATTGCTTGACGAGTCCGACGTGTCGGAACTCAAGTGTCCTGCAAAATCCCCTGAGCTCAGCTCTATGGTGTTGCATTCAAACCAAATCACAATCAAAATCAATGAATGTTTGTCCAACATAGAGATTCAAACCCTCTGGATTACTGTGAGTGTGAGAAATAAAGTAGGGGGGGGCATCAAACTATATTTGTTTTTGTAAATTAAATGGAGTTAGGTACTAAAATGCAACAGTTGCAGTTAAAAGGTCTTCGGTTTGATTCCCAGTGGGGCGTTCTGTGTGCGGTCTGCATGTCCTTCCACATCTAAAGACATGTTGATCAGCGATGAGACAATTAATCGTTTTTGCAATTAATCGTGATTAAAATCGTAACAAATAATTAAACGTCATGACGACTATTCATTGGAAAAACAAGTATTATCCCAGAACCAAAATAAAGTTCTACTTGCAGCAAACTGGATTGTGTACTTTGTCCATACAGTGGACAAAATTTTTTTCTTTTAAATGAATCTGAACACGTACTTTAAGAGACATAGATTTATTTATTTTTTTTACTTTGATTTTTACAAATTAATTAAAATTATTGTGTCAATCCCTGTGCTGTCTTTTCGATAACAAAATGTTATTTCATCCATCACATCCATCCATTATCTTCCACTTTATCCTCTATTAGGGTCGCGGTGGGGTTCCCCATGCCCATCCAGGGGAGAACGTTTCGGGCGCTGGGCAGATACACCCAGGACAGGACGTCAATCTATCGCTGGACACACACTCACTCACACACACACACTCTATACGGGGCAACTCAACTCAATTGACCTTGATCCATGTTTTTGGACTGTGGGAGGAACCTGGAGAACCCGGAGGAAACCCACATGAACAGGGGGAGAACATGGAAACTCTACCCAGATTGGGATTCGAACCGGGAATCCCCAACGTGGAGAACATGCTAAACCACTAAGCCACCGTGCTGCCCAAAATGTTATTTCATGTTTACATAAATTTAAATAAATAATAAACATTAGAAACTGTGTGATTTCTAGCACTTTTTTGTTAAAGATAATAATTGCAGGGTGACACCGTTGCTTGGTGGTTAGCATGTTCTCCTCTCAGCACAGGAGATCTGTTCAAATCCCAATCTGCGAGGAGTTTCCATGTCCTCCCGGCATCTACATGGGTTTTCTTCAGGTACTCCAGTTTCCTTCCACAGTCCAAAAGCATGGATTCAAGGTAAATTGAAGGAAAGGAAATGAATTGCCCCATGTAGTGTGTAATTAGGTGGGTTGCATCAGGAGGGGGCATCACTTCGGAAAAATTGAAGGTGTGTGTAAGAATCTGTGCCTATTCAGTGAAAAAGACACCGATTGTGGCACCTGAGCATGACGAACCCCAGCCCTAACAACGTGAAGCGTTCTACATTTAAAATGTTTTAATTACAACGCCGTTAGAACCTTCAGGTCTATAGGGCTATTAACAGAACGGCCCTGAGCCGAGACCTCACACATTAACCCGCTTGACCGGCACGGGAAGCAATTTCTGGGTCTGCTTGCCCCCCAGCTGCACCCCTGACGGACAGATGGAGTGATAGGAATCAGTGAACTTTCACTCGAGAGCGTTCTGAGCCGTCTGTCTCTGGATCCCTGAAGAGAGATATTTAGATCTAAAAGTAATTTTAAAAAAAAAAAGGCACAGAACACAGTGACCCAGTCGTAATATTAATGAGACGATCCGGAGACCGAGGGAAGAGAGAAGAAATTCTTTAGACTGGAGCGTAAATGCTGGCGAGATACCAATCATGATTATGAATAAATTAATATGTCCAAACTAAAAGTGTGGAGCAGTAAAAGGGCAAATCCTGCATTCATTATTACAGAGTGTATGGTAATGTTCTCGGAGGAGCGCCTGCTGTGGTGTCAGTGGGCGCTTGATAAAAGCCATTTTTAAAATGCAGTGCGATTTCCGGTTTCTCATAACGCACAATGTTCAGGACGTTGTTGTTTCGTTTGGTCCGAAAGAAATCGCTGAGTGTTAAACTTCTATTGAAGTTCTATTGAAAGCCGATGGTGACGTCTTTGGTACATAGTTCTATTTATTCAAACTGAAAGTAAAGTTCATCAACGGCATGTTCTCCTCTCAGCGCTGGGGATTCCCGGTTCGAATCCTCATCTGGGTGGAGTTTCCATGTTCTCCCCGTGTCCGCGTGGGTTTCCTCCGGGTTCTCCGGTTTCCTCCCACAGTCCAAAAACATGGCTCAAGTCAATTGAGTTCTCCAAATTGCCCCATATAGAGTGTGCGTGTGTGTGAGTGAGTGTGTGCCCAGCAATAGATTGGCGCCCTGTCCTGGGTGTATCTGCCCAACGCCCGAGACGTCCTCCCCTGGATGGGCATGGGGAACCCCACCGTGACCCTAATAGAGGATAAAGCAGGAGATAATGGATGAAAGTTAAATAAATAAAAACCCACAGAAAACACAGTATGAAGGCTCTGAGGAATCCAACCAAAAGGACAAAGTTATCAAAACAATAATAATGAAATCAAAATATAAAAAACGCTGGATACAGCACGGCGCAACACAGCAAAACACACACACACACACACACACACACACACACACACACACACACACACACACACACACACACACACACACACACACACACACACACACACACACACACACACACTCATGCTTAAGAGGTGGCCTTGCTGTATGCTTTTACAAATCTGAAAGAATCTAACAATATATAATAAATAAATATGTTGCTTTTATAAAAAGCTTTTCTCAAACACAAGGTCACGATACACCAGAATAAAACGAGTTAACACAATGATACATAAATAACAGAAACTTAAAGACGTAAATACAAATATAAATGTGAAAATGAACAATCTGCTGGAGTTCCATTGTATCTCAACTGCCTCAGTCGATCTGATAAAGTCATTTTAAAGGTCATTAGATGGTAATATATATATATATATATATATATATATATATATATATATATATATATATATATATATATATATATATATATATATATATATATATATATATATATATATATATATATATATATATATATATATATATATATGGGAGTGGTAGCTCAGTGGTTTGGGTGTTGGGCTCTCTATCTGAAGGTTGGCGGTTCAAATCCCAGGTCCCCTGAAGTTACCAATGTGGGTCCTTGAGCAAGACCCTTAACCCTCATTGCTCCAGGTGAAATTGAATTCTCCAAATTGCCCCATATAGAGTGTGTCTGTGTGAGTGAGTGTGTGTCCAGCGATAGATTGGCGCCCTGTCCTGGGTGTATCTGCCCAGCGCCCGAGACGTTCTCCCCTGGATTGGCATGGGGAACCCCCCCCGCGACCCTAATAGAGGATAAAGTGGAAGATAATGGATGAATGAATGAATAATAAATGCGTATATAGACGCATCTCTTTAACAAATACCTGTTGAAGAAAAAAAAAGGGGGGGGGGGGCGCAGCATCAAGTAACAATCAGGTTTGATGAATTTACAGTGTAGCTGGTTTTCGTCATAACTTCTGACTTGTGGTGTTCTCATTTGTAAGTCGCTTTGGATAAAAGCTTCTGCTAAATGACTAAATGTAAATGTAAATATATATATTAATGAATTACTTAGAAATGCACCACTAACCGCTGTGCTAAACAATAAAGTTGTGAAAAATTACATTTATATTTATTTATGTAGTTAGAGCCTCAAGTTTTGCAATATGATATAATTTCCAGGCCAATTATAATAATAATCCAGTCACATCAGACTGCATTTAGAACTGTACAGAACGTGTTCGGAACCTTTGCTGTGACACCAGTTCATCTACTTAACGAGATTAAAAATTAAGATTAAAACTGTATTTGCCGCTCGAGGATCATTTAATGGTTCAACAGGAAGAACATTAACTCTGTGAAAAGCTGCACCTGTGGCATTTAATCAAGACGCAGTCACATGAGTCGTTTAATTCATTAAAAGTACTTCATCACTTCATCACCGTACGAAGCGCATAATTCAGCATTTAATAAAACTAATTTACATCGAGGACCTCTTATGAAACATTAAATGCCCTGTGAACCCGGGTTTGAGTGCCAGTTTGTGGCCTCATCGCTTCCTGAATCCACAGAGGATGAGGATTCACAATCTGTATGAAACTGTGGTGCCACAAAGGTGCAGGGGCCAGTGCCACAGTCACAGCAAGAAGGGCCCGGGTTCGCTTTCCGATTGGGTTTTCACCCCTAAACATACACACCAAAGATAAAGTTAATCCATCCATTATCTTCTGCTTTATCCTCTATTAGGTTCGCGGTGGGGTTCCCCATGCCCATCCAGGGGAGAACGTTTTGGGCGCTGGGCAGATACACACAGGACAGGGCGCCAATCCATACTCACTCACACAGACACACACTATATGGGGCAATTTGGAGAATTCAATTGACTTGATCCATGTTTTTGGACTGTGGGAGGAAACCGGAGAACTCGGAGGAAACCCATGCGGACATGGGGAGGACATGGAAACTCCACCCAGATTGGGATTCGAACTGGGAATCCCTAGCGCTGAGAGGAGAGAAGAACATGCCAACCACTAAGCCACCGTGCCACCCAAGATAAAGTTAAATTCAAGTTAATTTATTTATATAGCGCTTTTAAAGATAATGAATTCTCACAAATCAGCTTTAAGTATTCCCGAACCTTCTGTTTTCGGAGGACCAGGTCTTTTGTTTGGGCGTCCAATCAAGTGATAATCACTGTTTATTGATAAACTTTGATTATCATTGATTGAATCTGTATGCAGTACAGTGCTAAGACACCCCATAATACTGCCATTAGTCTTGGTAGTACTAAATACTAGGGGTGTCTTCAACTAAGGATTTTCATAGTCGAACCTGATTCGTCAGATTTTCCCTATAGTCGACTGATTGTCGAATCAGTTAAAATTTCACCACAAGATGGCGCTATAAGCATGTTTTTTTTAAAAAAATGTTATATTTTACTTACATTTGGGATGTGCAACTAACTGCAGGGGGAGCTTTATTAATGTGAAGCCTATTGTTAAAGCGCACACATCATTTAAAAAAAAATATTAACAGAAATTAGGATGATTTTATTTGACAAAAGGCTATATATATAACGAAAACAAAGACATTTCATGTAAAAACTAATGCTTAGCAGCAGCCATGGGCGCCCCCATGTGGTCAAAATGGTACATTCGACTATGAGGTTCATAGTCGACTACGGTTCTCCGAATCGAATCGTCGAATCATCGAATATTGCAGCTCACCCCTACTAAATACTGCAACTAATCCAATTTTCCAATTATTAAAAAATACCTTGAACATAGAGATTCAGAGGGATTGAGAGAGTATTAGTCGGTTTGGGTACAGTTCAGTGTCTTTTTCATTACAGTATAATGAACCTGACAGAAACACTCATGACCACAGTTGAGTACCGCTGCCCTTTTCACACAAGTATTATTTCGACTCGCCGAGGTTTAGAAACATTTAATCGCTCGGCGGTGATTCAGCCACCGCACAGCCCTGTGTTATTTCACCACCATCTGATTAGACTCTGACCTGCTGCCAGCAGAAACCATCTTATGACTGATCTGGGGTCACTGAAGATAAATATAACCAATAAAGAGTGCGGGAAAGATGGCTGGGACATCTGTTATTTCTGCAAGCCAAGATCTGATATCTCCAGACAGACCGATCAGCAGAGCATCTATTAAGCTTCTCCCGATTCTCCTGGATCAGAACCAGCATTGGTGTTTATGAAGCTTCAGAGAGCTGAAGCTCCGTCACGATCACTCGAGAGTTGGGATGTATGGAAATTAAAGACCATTTATGATCATTGGCAGCCAAATCAGTTTCTCTTCCAGTGACAACTTACTATAAACATTCTGAGTTGTATAAAGATGCTTTACGGAACCTCAGTTGATCTGGAGACCTCTGTGGTAAACTTTTGATATTCCAAACCTTTCTATATTTCATTCATCCATCCATTATTTTCCGCTTTATCCTCTATTAGGGTCGCGAGGTGGTTCCCCATGCCCATCCAGGGGAGAACGTTTCGGGTGCTGGGCAGATACACCCAGGACAGGGCGCCAATCCATCGCTATATGGGGTAATTTGGAGAACTCAATTGACTTGATCCATGTTTTTGGACTGTGGGAGCAAACCGGAGAACCCGAAGGAAACCCAAGCAGACACGGGGAGAACATGGAAACTCCACCCAGATGGGGATTCAAACCAGGAATCCCTAGTGCTGAGAGGCGAACATGCTAAACCACTAAGCCACCGTGCCGCCTCCTTTCTATATTTAACATTCATTAAAGGATTAGTGTTGCGGTAGAGGAAGGTTTGAGGGCGGCACGGTGGTTTAGTGGGTTAGCACGTTCTCCTCTCAGCACTAGGGATTCCCGGTTCGAATCCCCATCTGGGTGGAGTTTCCATGTTCTCCCCGTGTCCACGTGGGTTTCCTTCCACAGTCCAAAAACATGGATCAAGTCAATTGAGTTCTCCAAATTGCCCCATATAGCGATAGATTGGCGCCCTGTCCTGGGTGTATCTGCCCAGCACCCGAAACTTTCACCCCAGGATGGGCATGGGGAACCCCCCCCCTCCCAAACCACCAAAAAGAAGATCCTGTGTTTGAACAAATTTGCTTTTTGTGTGGTGTTTGCATGTTCTCTCTGTGTGAGTGGGTGTACTGTCTGGGTTCTCCGCTTTCCTCCCACAATCCAAAAACATGGATTAAAGGTAAATTGAATCCTCTGAATTGCCCCATATAGAGTGTGTCTGTGTGTGTGTGTGCCCGGTGATAGATTGGCACACTGTTCTGGGTGCATCTGCCCTGCGCCCGAAACGTTCTCCCCATTTGGGCATGGGGAACCCCCCGTGACCCTATAACAGAACTGAGTGGAAGATAACGTTAGAATGAATGAATATTTATGCCTTTGAACTCACAGATCAAACGGGTCATTACTCTTTGGTCCACAGACCGCTTACTGCTGAAAAACAAGCCACGGTTTTAATCTCCGCGCTTTAAAGACACTTCACTTCTTGACTACCACATTTCAGTTTCCCACCGCAGTGTCAAAAATCTGCTAACGGAACAATATGAGGCTTTACTTGCGATTAAATACGATTTCACGTCTGCTACGGTAAGAAACTGTTTAAAATAAAGGCTGTTTTTTCCACTTCACATTAAAAGCGTGCCGGCAAATCCTTCAGAGAGGATCTGACACGGAAGGCAAAGAGCAAAGCTATGAATTATATTTACGGCACCAGAACCAGCTTACTCCTCTTTTTTAAGATGGAGTTTCATATATCTGAACGAACGTGGAAACCAGCGTGCAGCGCTGCACACCAGCAGGTTAATCTACAGCTGATGCTTTTAGAGCCACCTTCCTTGAGTGCACAACATCCAAGGCAACACGCTCGACACTATAAATATAAGTAACCTGTCAAATGTTTTTGCCCAGGAGTTAAACATCCCACGCTCTAGCATGTTCCATTTACCACCCACCTGGACTTTAAAAATACCAAAATGCCATGCCTGACTTTCCTCCTCGGGTAGGGACTGCAGACACAAAGCCTGTCACCGAGATCAGCCAACTGTCATGGCAACGTTTCAATAAAGAACACATACATTACAGCTTTCCATTCTCTCACACATATATATTATCTAAGCAGATTACCCTTTTTAGATTGGGGGGGGGGGTCCATGTTCCAGGGCCTTGTATTCCCACGTTGCATACCCATTGCACACATTTACATTTACATTTAGCAGACGCTTTTATCCAAAGCAACTTACAAATGAGAACATTACAAGTCAGAAGTTATGGAGAAAACCAACTATACTGGAAATTCATCAAACCTTTTTTTTTTTTTTTTTTTTTTTTTACAACAGGTATTTGTTAAAGAGATGCGTCTTCAGTAGTTTCTACCTTATGGACAGAGTTGGGAAGATCGTTCCACCATTTTGGGGCGTGGTAGCTCAGTGGTTTGGGTGTTGGGCTATCAATCTGAAGGTTGGCGGTTCAAATCCCAGATCCACTGAAGTTACCAATGTGGGTCCTTGAGCAAGGCCCTTAACCTCATTGCTCCAGGGATGTTGTGATTAACCCTGTGCTCACCTTGTAAGTCGCTTTGGATAAAAGCGTCCAATAAATGACCAAATGTAAATGTAAATGTAATTTTGCAGTGGTGAACGCCACAGAGTGAGAATCAGCTCCTCGGTGAGGTGGAATCGCCAGGCGGCGATCATTACTGGAGCGAAGAGAACGAGTCGGAGTGTATTTTAAAAAGATAGAGTGAAGGTAGGAGGGGGAAGATCCAGAAATGGTTCGGTAGGCCAGAGTCAGTTACAGGGAGCCAATGGTGGGAGAAAACACACACAAACACACTTACACCCAAGGGCCTTTGGATTGTGGGGAAAAATCAAAGTCCACCTTGTACATCACTGTAGATCGAACCAGGGACCATCTTTATGTAAAGGAACCGCGCTACTCACTCAGCCACCATGCCTCACTTTACCCCTCCACCCCCCCGCTGTGATGTGACACTGCAGCCACAACTCACTTCTTGTTAATGTCAGTGATTCACGATGAAAAGAGGCAGGAGGAGGAGAACAGAGAGACACAGAACATAAATTTATGTATATTGGCTAATCATGATACAGGAATTATCTCCTTTACATTAAAAGCCCTTTGGTTTTGTTCAAACAGTGATTCACTGGAGACAAATGTCTACCATCCACACAATAGTGGCTTGATTCCAGGATGCATATTTATAGCTGAAATACAATCGATTTGTGATATGAACAGAACAGAAACGTTAGATATTTTTATATTCTCTCATTTGTTTCTGCCAGTAAAGTGCGTTGCACTGTGATGGCATTCACTTGGCTTCAGTGAAACCATGGCAACCAACAGTCAGCTGGAGTTAGAAAAGTCTACCACCATCGATTTTGGAAACCAGAGGTGAAAAGTTGCAGAGGGTTTGAACACAAGGTCAGACATCCTAAGAACCCAAATCTATCTGCTTTTCTGCTGCTATATGAAGCTTCCACCAATTTCACTTTGATGCTTACGGTCCACTCACTGTGGGCTGCGGAATTAAGAGAAAGGAGAAAACTCGTTCTCAGTTACTTATTTATATGAATTGTTTACAGCTACGGGGGGTCATTTTGCTGATGCTTTTATCCAAAGTGAGTTAGAAGCATCCCAACTTGATGGTTGGGATCAGAACACAGGGTCAGGGTTGCATGATACACCCCTGCAGCATTAAGGGCCTTGTTCAAAAGCCCACACTGGCAGTTTTTGGTTTATAGTGCGAAAGAGTTTTCATATCAGATGCACATCAAACCCAAAGCCTGAGGACATTACATACAAAACCAGAGTTCTCTTTGATTGTTCCCCAAATTAACCATTAATGAAAATATGGACCAACAGAACACAGAATGCTTCATCAAGGGAGCGACAAATTCCACAAGTTGACCCATAAAAAGGTTTGTATCCTCACACAATGTTACACTAAAACCTTCCATTATCTATTTTTTTCCCCTTGCAACCATAAATGTAAACATAAAAGTGGCGCCTTCAGCTTGATGCTCAGACTTTGAAGTCATATTTAGTCGGTTGTGCTTTAAGCTGATAATTTTCCAATCAAGCGGCACAAAGTAAGCTGTCCATTGTAGCTCCCGAGCCCATTTGGCTTTGGCTATAAATAAAGTGCAGAGGTATTTCTCCCCGTCTCTTTGCTCTCCTGGGTTTCCATGGTGACCGCAAGCCTTAGCAGGGCTGTTTCAAAATTTCTGGTAGACCGAGATGTCTACTGAGCCCCAAACAAAGGATCAACTTCGGCAAAAGAGCATTCCCATGTGATCGGTCAATCACGTTTTAAGCCTCAGCTCTTTATTGATGAAGTCACACGGCAGGCTCAATTCCTTATCTCCCGGAAACGTAGAGTGTCTTATTCTCAAGCGAGTGAAGAAAGTCATTCTAATAATGTCATCGCAGAAATAACAGGGTGATGCACAATTTAAAAAACATATCCACACAATTATTACAATTATTATGGCGCCTTCACGTTTTTAAAAAGGCTCCCCAATAGAATTTGGGATTCTCCCCCGGTTTATATTAAAGCATCTTTTTCTTTATGATTTTTTACTAAGTGAACAAGGCCTTTTACTTCCAACTACTTCAAAAGGAGTCCTAGAGAAACACCACTCACTCATCAATACATAAAACCAGACCTACGTGTCATAGAGGATAAAGCGGGAGATAATGAATGAATGAATTCCTGGCATGTTTAGGGAAGGCCCTTTTACATTGACACAGAGCAAGGTCCAAAAACCAATTGACCTCAAGCCTATTGAATTCCTTTGAGATAAACCAGGACAGCGCTTTGAGATTTGGGACCAGAGTCCCAATACTACATCCATCTGTACCAGAAATAGTGATGCTGAATACTGTATACTAAAGCAATGCAGTATGAGAGGGCGTGGCATTACTGTGAATAAATCACGGGAAAGATTTATTCACATTAATACACCACCTTGAGCACCTTATTGCTTTTATAAATTGGTTACCAACAAACTTCATTGGAAAAAAAAGCAAACATTGATTGCTGAATAACAGGATTCTGGTTTCTCTATCAATAAACCGCCAACTAGTGGCCAAATTACAGAACACATTCATTCATTATCTCCCGCTTTATCCTATATTAGGGTCGCGGTGGGGTTCCCCATGCCCATCCAGGGGAGAACGTTTTTGGCGCTGGGCAGATAGACCCAGGACAGGGCGCCAATCCATCGCTGGGCACACACTCACTCACTCACACAGACACACTCTATATGGGGCAATGTGGAGAACTCAATTGACTTGATCCATGTTTTTGGACTGTGGGAGGAAACCAGAGAACCCGGAGGAAACCCACGCGGACACGGGGAGAACATGGAAACGCCACCCAGATGGGGATTCAAATCGAGAATCCCTAGAGCTGAGAGGCGAATGTGCCAACCACTAAGACACCGTGCCGCCTTACAAAACACAGTTTATAAAAAAAAAAAAAAAAAAACAGGAAATAATGTATCATATATCACGCATTGTACGAATGTGAAATTCACAGAGGTGTGCGTTATCGTCAATAACATCACGGCTGGACAAATGGCTCAGCCGACCAGATTTAAGACTTGATAAGATAATCCTTTATTGGTGCCACAATACGGTACCAGGAATTACCCGTATTACAATACCAAATACTGTACACTCTCCACCTCAAAACTGCTGTTACCTCAATTGCTGCTATAGGTCATCTCTGCACCTTTTCTCGGTATTTCAGTACTGCACTGTCCAGTCTGTTAAATTGTCTAATGTACGTTTTATTTACTGTATTGGCCTAGCTTAAGTGCAGATGTGACATAAAGTTGTCCCTTTATGTCACATCTGCACTTTGTCGTCTGTTTTGCGGTGGCTTCCATGGTGCACCATTGTCCTGAAGGAACATAATTTCCTTCCACTGTGTACTTGTACTCAGATAAAATGACAATTTAAGCCCCGACTGGACTCGACTTTTGCTCATATAGAGCATTTAATAGTGAAAATGTATTTACACCCGACCTTCTGTTCAGCTGCTGCTCCTCATCATGAGGTCTGACCTGAGTTTACGTCTCTGAATGACTTGCTCTTGTTTTAAGAAGGCTGTACAAACTTCAGTAAGGGATGTTTTCCATCGCAACAACAACTCTCCATCATCTTAATGAGTGTTAGTTAAAAAAAAAAACTTTTCTGTTTGTTCTTCAACATCTTAATCAGGATCAGTTTCAGACGCAGAGGTTGAATCGTCACACGCTGGCTGTCTAATACGATTTTAAAACCATTTAAAGTCTCAGTGACGGGTTCAGGGTGACGAGTGCTCGCGTCCGATGGGTTCAGGTGAAGTCTTTTGTCATTTCACTGGAACCTAATGACGTGTGTAACGTCCCCTCACTGCCCTCATTATCTGTAAATGAGGAGCCGAGGGGGAGTGAAAGCACAGCGTCTCCGTTATAAAATCCGCCGGTGGCTTCTGGTTCAGCCGGGAAACACGGCGCCATCAGCGCAGGTCATGTGTGTGGAGATGAACTGTACTAATTGCTCCATCATCTGAGGCACAACCCAGCATGTCTAATGAGGCCCTAACTAATGAGGTTCCTCAATGAGCCAGGACTAGAGCTGGGAGAAGTCTGCGATGTGCATGATCTCCCGATGCCCCGGCAGTCCGATCCAGGTGCAACTCCTCTGTCGGCAATACAGCTAATTAAACACTCACAATCAACACACAACAATCCATATCCATCCAATCCTGGGAATCAGACGGAATGTTAATCAACAACCTTGATCAGGTTGACAAGTGTGATTATCCACTCGCAAGTTTATGATTTCTGAGGCATTTATTCACTCGGATGTATAAATAGTTTGCAATTCCCTACATAACTTTATGTTATTTTAGTTCAATCAAGACTCTGATTACAATTCCAGAGATTTGAGTTATTGTTTCTTATTTAAAGAAGTATAAAGCGCCTCTCAGCGCTAGGGATTCCCAGTTCGAATCCCAATCTGGGTGGAGTCTTCATGTTCTCCCAGTGTCCGTGTGGGTTTCCTCTAGGTTCTCTGGTTTCCTCCCACAGTCCAAAAAACATGGATCAAGTCAATTGAATTCCCAAATTGCTCCATACAGAGTGTGTCTGTAAGTGAGTGTACACCCAGCGATAGATTGGCGTCCTGTCCTGGGTGTATCCGCCCAACGTCTGAGACGTTCTCCCCTGGATGGGCATGGGCATGGGCATGGGCATGGGAAACCCCCCCCTCCCCCGCGACCCTAACAGAGGATTACATTTGGTCATTTACATTTGGTCGTTTAACAGACGCATTTATCCAAAGCAACTTACAAGGTGAGCACAGGGTTAATTACAACACCCCTGGAGCAATGAGGGTTAAGGGTCTTGCTCAAGGACCCACACTGGTAACTTCAGTGGACCTGGGATTTGAACCCCAACCATCAGATTGATAGCCCAACACTCGAACCCCTGAGCTACCACGCCCTTTGAAGCGGAAGATAATGGATGGATGGATAAATCAGCTGATTGGACTATAGTGGCATGGATGCAGCATGCATCGTAGCGATTCACGCACCTCTTAGTCTCTTAGTGGTCCATCTCACATGATTTTTAGTTTTTTAGTTTATTAGATTATTTATTTAGAAGTTTAAGCTTCCAACAGAATCGTCGGCTATTTTCCAACAGGAACGGTTCCAAGTGAAACACTCATGGGGTGATTCGGTATCTGCGACGTACCCGTCACATAATAAAGCACCCCGATGAACCAGACATAATTAGCTGAATAGTAAGCGAGTTAATTGACTTTATACTCGACAGAGCACACGCAAACACAAAAAGATGTAAGCTGACCTTAATCGAGCCACGGCCCTGATTTAATAAGTGTGAAGCTCCTCACGGCGCGCTGTTGCTAATTCCATCATTTGAAGCGAAACCATTTCCTATTTGGGGACGACAGAGGGTTAAGATTAGAGCTGATAAATCCATTTATCTCTCCGACTCGTAAAGTGGCAGAAAATGAGGAGTGAATGAGGAGAACATCACTCCAGGTTATGTTTAAGACACAATACGATGTACAGCGCTCCCTTCATTTTCCCTTCAGTTTGGCAGGGGATTTAGAATCCGTTAATCTTATTGTAGTAGAGCATCATTATTTTCATGCAGACACCGGTGTGGTCAACGGTTTGTTCCCCGATGGTGGCGGCTCTGTGGGTTACACATCACAGGTGTCCACATACTATTGACCATTCAGTGAAACTGATGACCAGTAATATTAATGCCAGCACTCATCTTTGTTTTTTTTAAACCTCTTATTGTTAAATGTCTTGTTTATTCAGTAAAACTGTGGATTTGCTGTCAGCTCCATCCAGTCTGCTAATAATACCGCTTCCCTCTGTGAATAGATGACGCTTACGGGACCTGATGGTCAGTGATGGCCAGTTATATAAAATGGGCTGGTGTAGTCCCCCCCCCTCGTCATGTCATGTTCCTGTTGATGTTACATTTACATTTACATTTAGTCATTTAGCAGACGCTTTTATCCAAAGCGACTTACAAATGAGAACACCACAAGTCAGAAGCCATGGAGAAAACCAACTATACTGTAAGTTCATCAAACCTGATTGTTATTCAAGTCAAGTCAAGTCAAGTAATTTATTTATGTCGCGCTTTTTACAACAGTACATCGTCACAAAGCAGCTTTACAGAATGAAAAGCCTTTAAACCCCCAAAGAGCAAGCCGAAGCGACAGTGGCAACTCCCTTTTATGTTGTTATTTATTGTGAGGACCAAGACTCAATGGGGGACTCATCCTCCTTGAGCGGCCGGGCAGCAACAACAGTGTAGAAGCTGCGCCCCCCCCCCCCTTTTTTTTTTTATTTTTTATTTTTTATAACAGGTCAAGTGTTTCCTGTTTAGAGATTCTGCCTTACGGACAGAGTTGGGAAGAACGTGTTGCAGTGGTGATGTTAGCTCCTCGGTGAGGTGGAATCCCAGGCGACAATCCTCACTGGAGCGAAGTGACGAGTCGGAGTGCCAGAAATGGTTCTGTATCCAGAGTCAGCGACTTGTACTGAATGCCAGCTCAGGAAGCCAATGGAGGGAAGTGAGTAATGGAGTGACATGAGTTCGCTTGGGCTGGTTAAACAACGAGTCGGGCTGCAGAGTTCTGAATTAGTTGAAGAGGTCTGATGGTGGAAGTTGGGATACCGGCAAGAAGTGCATTACAATAATCAAGCCGGGATAAGGGGTCAAGCAGTTGGGTAGCATGTTCAGTCAGAAAGGGTCTGATCTTCCTTATGTTATAAAGAAGGAATCTACAAGAACGGGCGGTTTTGATCACATGATCAGAGAGTTTAAGGTGGGAGTCTAGTCTGTTCTGAACCCTCTCTACTTGCGCATCACACTGACCATCAGCGGAAACTCTGCCAGGGGTGTCAATTACCCTCAAATAATTTCTCACTGAGGGGACGATAGTGAATTTCTCATGGAAATGAAATGTGGTCCCAGCCAGAAGGTCCCCGGTTCAATTCCCAGTCCCACCAAGTACTTTGGCTCAAGTGCCATTGAGCAAGGTACCCAACCCCACTTGCTCCCCACTTGCCCACCACTCCGGGCACATGTGTGTGTATATGTGTGTGTCACACTGAACGGACTGGTTAATGTGGAGCACACGTTCCACTGTGTGTAAGCACTGATGGCAAAATATATCACTTAAATACATATATTGTTCTTGTCTATTCCTCTACACCCTCCCTCATCAACATGGAACATCTGTCTGTAGAACTCACACTCATTGGATGCTTTTTTTTTCGTCCCTTTATTGTGGCATTTGGAGTAATACATGATCCACCCTGTCTGGTACCAACAATCATGCCACAGTCAAAACCACAAATATCCTATTTTACCCTCATTTTGATAATTAACGTAAAATTTGGTGTAATGGTGTAATACACTGCACTGCTCTGACATGATCGACTGAATATATTACTGTATAGTACAACAAACATACAAGTTTTTTTTATTTTTATTTAATGTTATCTGGTTGTGTTTAGCAATAAACTGAATAAAACCAGGTTTGTGAGACCTCCTCGTCAACAGAAATGCATCAAAAAATGTTTTTAGCACAAAGCAGATGAAGAAAAGGTTTGATGTAAAGACTGAAGAGCATAAGAAAGCACAGGATATTACAGCGATATGAACCTCTGATCCTACAGTGTGACTATCCTTGTTCAATGCAGCCATTTATCCTCATAAAACACACGCTGCCGTACGACCGAGTCCTGGACGCAGACGCCGAAACGAAAGTGAGAGACTCACAAAGCCACAGAAACCTTGAGAGTGCAAAAGCATCAGAACTGCCTTTGTGGTGCCTCCATTCACTAATGAGGATACTTGACGAGTGACTCAAACCCATTTCTGCGTCAGTCCACAGGACACTTAAAAAGCTTCTGTGACACGTTCGTACATCAAGGACGAAGTTTCCACGTCGCGCTTCCATTCTCATTTGTTCACATTCAAATAGTTGAAATGTTTTCGGTGCTAATTTTTCAACTACACAACCCGCAACATGTTTTCCACCGAAAAAAAACGGACGACAGAGTGACTAATCTTAGTCTGAACTTTGACCTAACTTTGTAGGGACCCGTTATTAAAAATGATGTGCAGACAAGCATGAGCAGTAACTTCAGGCCTTAGTCACCTCGTGTTCAGACGGCACATGAACCCAGACTCTGCCAGAAGCTTATTAGAACCTCCAGGCTCCACACTGTGATCTCTGTCTATTAAACATTTTTTTAGGGCAGAAGAACAGATCTGAAAAGACACAGACAAGCTGTGACCCATTTATATATATATATAGAATGTACACATTATGTATTAATGTGAATATATATATATATATATATATATATATATATATATATATATATATATATATATATATATATATATACACACACACACACACATATACATGTATGCACATGTGTATATATATATATATATATATATATATATATATATATATATATATATATATATACGTATATATATATATATATATATACACACACACGTACATACATATATACATATTATATATATATATATATATATATATATATATATATATATATATATATGATTTTTTTTTCTCACCTTTTTTATTTAAATACTTTTTATTGCCTTGCCCTTTTTTAGGTCCCTTTGCTGTAAGTAAATAAATTTCCACATGGTGGGACCAATAAAAGCTTATCTTATCTCGTATCTTACCTTTCACCATACTGTATATCACTAATTCACAGTAACAACAGACTAAAACACACAAAAAAATAATAATGTAGATCATCTCCAAGTCAAAGTCAAGCTTTGTTATTAACTCTAAGCAGTAAAGAGTCACTGGAATCCCAAAGTGAGCTTCTTGGCAAAAACATACAGACTTTCTGGAAGGTTTTCTAATTTCAATAAAATTCAGAAACCAAAAAGACTTTTAAAACATTTGTCTGTTTCTGCCCACAAGTGCTCCATTACAGAGCTGCTGACACACTGTTGTAATTCTTCAGCCACAAGATGGGAAGTTTCTTGAGAAAATCTGTGCATGTTGTTTACAGGGAGAATGATCAGCCGTGATGTGCGCATTGTGATTACTGAAGTGAGGCCGCTGAGAAGCTGATTGGAGGTACTTTAGAGGAACTAAGGCCTGGTGAGGCTTTCAGTCAGGATATAATAACCCTCAGCACTCTAGACTTCCTCCAGTCCTCCTTCGCGCTCCTTCCTTTTCCACCTTTACAGTAATAAAGTGTTCTCGCTCTCAGCAATCAGTTCCAAACAATCTTCTCAGAGCTCTCCAGCTGTAATGAGGACAGAGCCGAGTCGCTCAACACCGTCATTGTTTTAAAATCAAGTTCAAATGCAACACGACACAAAGCTCAGTCCTGCACAAGCAACAGCATCCAAAAGACGGGAATGCTGATGTATACAGACGCTTGCATCTGCAGCAGACAATCCAACCATCCATTATCTTCCGCTTTATCCTCTACTAGGGTTGCTGGGGGGGTTCCCCATGCCCATCCAGGGGAGAACGTTTCGGGCGCTGTGGCAGATACACACAGGACAGGATGGCAATTTATCGCTGGGTACACACTCACTCTCTCTCACACACACACACACACACACTATATGGGGTAATTTGAGAATTCAATGGGCGTGATCCATGTTTTTGGACTGTGGGAGGAAACCAGAGATCCCGGAGGAAACCCACGTGGACACGGGGAGGACATGGAAACTCCACCCAAGATTGGGATTCGAATGGGAATCCCTAGGCGAACGTCCTAACCACTGAGCCACCGTGTTGCCCCCTGCAGCAGACAATTCAGAACTTAAATACTGTAGAGCTTTTAACTACAGCAAGTTAAACTGGGTTTCCTTTTGATTTTCATCTATTTTATGACAAGGACATTAATATAAAGTTGCTGTGCCTTGCAGACACGACAGCCTCCATTCTTCTCCATTCTTCTGGAGGTACTTAACAGGAGACATTTAAGTGTCTAATGAGACCAGACACTGAAGTTTTAGCCACTAGATCTGAATTGCAGGTAATTTTTTTTATTCACACTATATAAGTTTAATAGGGATGCCATCAGGGTTTTGTGCAGGTTCTCCGTGTTAACTGATCAGGCCATGTTTTGGTGCCTTTCTGTTGCGAACACTAATCCTAAAAACAGAGGAGGTGTAAGGTGGAGGTGTTCACATACGTAACTTCTGTCAAATATGATTTTATTCAGCACATTACAAGAATAAAACCATGGATTGACTTACAATTGAATGAACTAATCATCGTGAAAATGAGCCATTCTGCTGAACATGTTTGCAATCAAGGCCACATGAATCAGAGCTCCGAACACTGACCGCTCTGTATCGCACAAATAAAAACTCAATTATTCATTTACAAGTGTATGATTAAGCAGCATTCACTGTAACGAACAAAGACGTGTTTGTACAGCAGAATGAATGTGACTTCACGAAACCAATCACACAATCTGTGGATAACCTAAAAATATCACTTAATATGAGAGAAAGTTCTACGGCGTGAAGACAATTCTTTAATTCGTGTTTAAAATTGTCATCATAATAATTACCACATTACGGAGGGAGACTGCAGATCTCAGAGTTAAAGAGACTAGCTCACAGAACTGCAATTAACGAAAAATACAAAGTTCAATTGCAAAGAAAGGCCTGGTGTTGGGTAGAACATGTCATGAGTTCACACAGGACCCGGGTGTAATTGCCACTTCTTCGGGCTTTGTAGGTTTTTTTTTACATGTTCTCCCTATGTCAATAGCCTAAGTTTCTTTGCGCACGCCTATAATAGTAATAGCTCACAGACCTTTGTTCTCTATGATGATAGACTGAAGCATTGTGGATTTGGGCTTAAGACCCTTTATAAATCTGAGAGGATAGAGTTTAAAACAGGTTTAATATAAATCTTAAAAGTTTTGTTAGTGTGTCCACTGTCAGAAATCAGGCTAAAGTCACGGTGCCCCCTTAAGATGATTAATTGACGGCCAAGAAGGTACATACCTGTTGCCAAAATATATTTAAAAGTTGCCCTAAAGCTACGCAGAAAGTAAAAAAAAAAGGTGGACACGCCTCCTTTTTGCTTCATACAGATCACTGCCGGCATTCTGTTTGTGGACTACAGTACATACTGTGGACGTCCCCTTTACTCTGTTCTGTAATGGTCAAACCCCCAAATGGTACCACCACTGAGCAGGGATTATTTGGTGGGTGCATGATTCCTATCCCAGCAGTGTCTTTGAGATGGAGCAATGAAACTCCAGCAGCACTGCTGCACTAAAACCCCCCTCACCACATCAGTGTAACCGCAGAACTGACAATCAACAATCCACCACCCAAGTGATACCTTTACTGTGATGCTCCTGACCAATAGAGGACTAATAGAGAACCAACAGAGAACCAACAGGGGACTAACAAAAACAGAGAACACAGATGAACTACAGTCTGTAATTGTAAAATTCCATCCATCCATATGGTAAGTGGAGGACATAGATGATGGAGCAAGAAGGTGGTGTATCCAAACTCTTACCTGGTACTGTATATATATATATTATAGGCGGCATAGTGGCTTAGTGGTTAGCACGTTCTCCTCTCAGCACTAGGGATTCCCAGTTTGAATCCCCATCTGGGTGGAGTTTCCATGTTCTCCCCGTGTCCGTGTGGGTTTCCTCCGGGTTTTCCAGTTTCCTCCCACAGTCTAAAAACATGGATCAAGTTAATTGAGTTCTCCAAATTGCCCCATATAGAGTGTGTCTGTGTGAGTGAGTGTGTGCCCAGCGATAGATTGGCGTCCTGTCCTGGGTGTATCTGCCCAGTGCCCGAAACATTCTCCCCTGGATGGGCATGGGGAACCCCCCCCCACCGTGACCCTAATATATAGGACAAAGCGGAAGATAATGAATGAATGAATGAATATTACATCTGAATCATGAATGATCATGAAATCTGAGAGGCGGATTGGCTTCGGACTCTTCACACTGTTCTCTTTACTTATCAGACGCGGCTTTGGAAGCATGTTACCTTGACTTAGCTGGAGTCTGTAAAAGTCTTTTCTTACCTTTAGAAGCAGCAGTGACGTGAACATATCACGAAAAACAATCCACAGGATGAGACGTGCATGGCTTACTAACGAACAGGGCCCACAGCCTTGAAGCTAGAGAGAGAGAGAGAGAAAGCTTTGCTTTATTCCCATAATTGCAGTCATCACCTAGAACCTGCACTGAAAAGCATGTGGCTCTGAGAGAGATGATTGAGTAATGAAGGTTTGAGCGATGACGTAAATACACAATAAGAACCGAAGTGTGAGCACAACAAGCCCATTCAGTAAAGCAAATGGTCCCTGCCGTGTGGTTTGTATAAGACTTAGTGAATCATCTGAGGGCCATCTGCACCACGTCGTAACAGGAAACACAAGAAAAAGACAAAAAAAAAACCTGATTTCAAACAAAACGACTCGAAATAATAACAACGTTCGTTTTAAATTCTTAGAGGAGTCAGAAAGATGAGTTTGGAACGTTATGCTTGAGCATGAGGAACAGACCTCAGCAAGGTCCTTAGTCAAGGGAATTTGCATGTTCTCCCAGCATCTGGGAGGGTTTCCTTCAGAAAATCTAGACTTGTTTTAAATGTAAAGTTAGTTGGTTGAAGTGGAGGCACTTTTTTCTTTATGTGATGTTTACCCTGTAAATGACAAAGTGATGGGTAGGCTTCAGAATTCCTCTTTGATACTCATTAAGATAAATAGGTCAGAAAATTTGTAAATAAATTAGTTATGCAGAATCTCATTGGCCATGTTCTCCCTGTGTCCATGTGGGTTTCCTCCGGTTTCCTCCCACAGTCCAAAAACATGGATCAAGTCAACTGAATTCTCCAAATTGCCCCATATAGTGTGTGTATGTGTGAGTGAGTATGTGCCCAGTGATAGATTGGCGCCCTGTCCTGGGTGTATCTGCCCAGCGCCCGAAACGTTCTCCCCTGGATGGGCATGGGAAACTCCCCCGGGACCTTAATAGAGGATAAAGTGGAAGATAATGGATGGATGGAGAATCTCATTGGTGGGTTTACATGAACATATAAAATCTCTGAGAAGGATACAGCATGGCGTCCACTGAAGGCTTTTACGGCTGACAACCAGACACCAACAGCTGACAGCAAAAGCAGAGGACAATCTTTAATCATTCTTTGACCCTGAGACTACAACACATGGTCAACAGTACAGGACCGTGGCTATGAATCATAGATCAGAGGCGATTCATTCAGTCCTATTGACGACCTGGCTGAGTGAGAGTGTTGTGGAGGAAGCTGACGGTCCCACGCAGCCACCTGAACTCGACCCCATTAAACACCGTCGAGATGAATGAGCCAAACCGTCTCGTTTCAGCATCAGTGCCTGACCCCCCCCAAATGTTTCTCTGGATAAATAGGTAGTAATTCCAACACACACTCCAGACTGCAGGAGGAGGCCTTTCCCTGAGGAGTGGAAGCTGTTAACTGCAAAGAAGAAACCACTTAGAATGGAATTTGATAAAAGCTCCTGTCGGTTTCTATACTTTTGTCCATGTAATGTATTTATCATTAATTCATGTTTAGAACCAGGATGCATAACTATACTTAAAAGGGCAGAGAGCAGTTTGGGACGGAGCACAAATAAGATGCTCGTGGCGTCTTGAAGATCAATTTGTTTAGCAAGCGTATTATAATTCTTAGAGCACGATTATAGCACCGCCAGGGTTTCCCTCTGCACCATTATAGTTCCAGTTCAATAAAATCCACAGCCTCATGATTTTTAAATGTAAGTATTTACACACAGAGAGAGAGAGAGAGAGAGAGAGAGAGAGAGAGAGAGAGAGAGAGAGAGAGAGAGAGCGAGAGAGAGCTCTTATATATAAAAGGTTCAAGTGCCGGTAAAGTGGCTTTTGTAATAGTGTGTACGGCTAAAAAAGGTACATAAATATTTAAGTGTCCACATAAAAGGTCATAAGAAAAAAAATAATTCAGAATAAAGAAGATTTAAACAAGAATTAAAAACAGAATGAGTTTTGCACTTTAACTGTCCTCCAGGACTTTTTTATTTTTTTCCCCATGCATAGTTTGGACAAGTGTGTAGTGGAGCAAGTTATAAAACGGGCGATGGGGGGTGGGGGTGTGGGGTTGGGACATGTGACATTCATCATTATTCTTCCAACATTTGTAATTATTCACAAAATATCTTAACCATATTCAAAATGTTTTCATCAGCGAGTCCTTCAGAAGGAGGTCTGGACAAAGAAAAGTGCTGTAAAAACATAAATACGATACAAAAAACAAAAAACAAAACAAAAAAAAAAAGCTTCTAAAACTAAAACATTCAGCGTTTTTTTTTTTTTTTGTACAACACAGTGCAAAAACAAAACGAAACGAACGAAACAAAAAGCGACCGGGAGGTGGACGATGTGGAATTGGCTTCACGCTGCTGATGAGTCTCTGATGGTCCGCGGATGAGGAATAATAAATAGGCCTGTGTGCAGTGCGTGTAATGACGCATCGGTTCGAAACCAAAACAGCCCAGAATACGGTCGCGCCAGATTTCTGCACAGAGGCACCTGCTGTCTTTGTAACATGGGAAATTAGGAGCAACACTAGTAACGGAAAAGAAGAGTCCACCTGCTACCCATTTCAGACGTGCACACTGGAGTCTTCATTAAGGCTTTTGCAAGGTAGTCTATTCATGGATGACAGATTGCATCACGCAGCACCAATCGCAGTCGCGGGAGTGCAACTGAACTCCAGCATTAACCCCCTGCTCTGCGAGCGAGGTGTCCGACAGACATCCCCCAACGTGCCTTCCTTCATTTTAGGTCTGAGAAGAGAACATCCAAACGGTGTGAGCAGGTAAAGTTGGTCTGGTGAAATGTCAGGTCAAGAACTATCGGCATCCTCATCGAAATTCAGCCTCATCTTTCATTTATTTATATAATCACATTAATTGCCAGCGTTACATTGTCCTTTAAAATACAGAATGAAACAAATAAAGGACGTGAAGAGCTATTTCCAACCTCGATTGTGTTCCACTGAGCATTTTGTGTATAAATACGAATGAAAATTGAGTTTAAGCCGAAGCATCAAGAATCTCTATAATGCCAAATCTTTTTCTGCTTTAATAAGTGATTTATAACAAAGCGACACCGATTAAAGTATCCAGAAACTAGTGCCGTCTGATGAACGTGTGCGCCCTTCATAATCGGAAACATCACATGCCGTGGCGAGAGAGCTCGACCACTTTCTCCAGGCAGCTACACCAGCCGGCACCTCTATTTATTGTATGTTTAAAAGCTGTGTGAATAAAGCCAGTCCTGAGCTTCTGAACTCCCGTCTCCGGTCCGGCATTCGATCTCACCACCGTTTGTGTCGATGCATCTACATCACACCGCACTGCACTTCATCAGGTAACCCGTCCAAATGGACCAATCATAGTCTTTACACGTCCATCTCGTCACGAACACATTTTAAAAGCAAGTGCGTGTCAGGATACAGTGTAAGCTACAGTGTAGTAAAACTGACCATCATTGTTCCAGTGAAGGCTTGTGTCGGTGCTACAGCATTAAAAGACATTTTTTGTTAAAAATTCCATCGGTGTGCTTAAAGACTCCGGTTCCGGTTCCAACAAGACTAATCCTGTGTGCGAGATGAGCTCCATTAAGCTGTAAGATTGGCCTTTAGGATCTGAGCTGAGCAGTCTGGTATCTGAGCAAACATCCCCTCACTCACCAAGCTCACCAGCAGACGAGGAGGTTATAACCTTACAGGAGGAGCAACTGTGGAATTAATCCACCTGCTCGGTCCTCGTGTTTGCGATGGTTATGGAGATGATGAAGAGAAAGATGGAGATGCTGCCATTGGGGACGATGATGAAGATGGAGATGATCAGGAATGAGTTTATTTAGAGAAACGGTACAGGTTGGATGTTATAGAGACAAATTCGGGAAGGTGAGATGGAGGTGGTTTGGACATGTTCAGAGGAGAGAGGGAGGGAGGTTGAGGGAGGACATGCTGGAGGTTAGGGTGACTGAGGAGGATAATGATTCGCTGTGATGCCCCCTAATGGACACAGACTACAGGATGCGGACCATTCTGGAGCTGACTGAAGTTTAATCGGCGTGTCGATGAGCTGCATTCGCAGAAGGAGTAAGATTTTCGTGGATAAGCATTTTTAATCACCCTCATTACTTTAATAATAAAAAATATATAATAATAAAGATAATAAAAAAAAACCCTTCATTACATTTCAGAACAGACTGGTGCTCTTAAACACCTCCCACTGGGGTAAATACTGTCAAAGATCACTGTGCTTACATTTTCTCATTCACTTCTCGATCAGATGTAATGCTGTGGAAACAATGTCCTCAGTGTTTTAACGCTGCGGTGGACAGATACAAAACTATGCTGAAAAAAAATACATATAATACACAGTAAGGCTGAAATGATTTCTATGGACAGTGTGGAAAAAAATATATACAAACAAAATATTAAACACAGTAGGTAGTCATCAGCGGAAGTGAAATGGACGAGGACAGGTTTCCCTTCTTCAAAATCTTCCACCTGGAGCCGGCAACGGAGACAGTATCTATCGGCGTACTTTGTTTAGTTTTTTTTTTTTTTTTGCAAAATAAAAGACGATTCAGTGTATGGACAATCGGTACGTGATGGAACTCAGAGCTGCAGGGATTTTTTTTTTTTTTTTTTTTTTTTTTTTTTTTTTTTTTACCCGTCTGGGTTTTTAAAAACGGATGAGACGGATTTGATCCACCTCTAGTGATCACCTGGTGAGCTGTACCTCACCTGGGGGGAGGGGTGTGCCCACAAATAATAATGGCTCAGGAATTGACGTGTGAATGCAAAGTAAACATCAGCAAACATCGATCACATCCGAGTTAAAAAAAAAAAAAAAAAAAAAAAAAAAACGTAATGGGGAAATAGCAAGATTCGCTTGTCCAATCAGCAGCTAGTATCCACGGATTAACATGGGTCTCGGAGGGCATCGGAGGGGCACACGTCTGTGCGCAGGTAGCATGTGTCAGCCTTTAGTGTAATACAAACTTGACCCATTTTAAGCAATCAGTTGCCGTAGTAACAACACCAAAGACGTCAGGGTCAGCACTGCCACCCAATGACCTGGTCAGTAACAGTCTGGCGTTATTCGGATCCCGGCGGGGGGCGCCACTTGCACAGGTGACACTTGGCACTTGCAGAGTTGAGAGTAATGACCAGTGGTGGGTTCACTTGATGTGTTCGGCGCTGTGAGAGGAGCAGTAGTACTTCTTGTGTGCGATGAAAGTGGACAGGCTGCTGAACTTAATGTTGCACAGTCGGCAAAAGCGAGTGTTCCCGTTCTGCAGAGGTGATGCCAGCGCCGTCTTGGGCGAGTTCGGGGACACGTGAGTTAATGCTTTATCGGGGAGAACCAACAGTGTGGAGGTCTGTCCTTGTAATGCCATCTCCCTTGAGGTTTCACTCACAGGCGATACGGTCACGGTGATGGAGCCGGTGGGCGAGAGGGTTGGCGGGGCGGCTTTGGGGGAGCCAGCCCCGGAGGAATTCTGTGCAACAGGACTTCCGTTAAGCAGGGGTGAGCCAGGAGAGGAGGTGTCTCTCCTGTTCTGGCCGTTCATCCCCTCTTTTTGGGATTTGGGGCTCGGTTTGGGAGGGGTCAGGGAGGCTCCGTTCCGAGGGCTGAGGCTGTGGCTTGGGCTGGTGGACTGGGCGTCAGACTGCTGCTGCTGCAAGGCGAGGACCAGACCGTGAGTGGTCCTGAAATGCTCCACCAGATCAGAGGTCACCGCCCGGTTAGGAGGGCAGTAGGGGCAAACCACAGGAGAAGTACTTGGGGTCTTCAGTCCAGAAACTGACTGCGAGGGGGACTCCAGGCTGGGCAAGATGGAGGCTTGGAGGACCATAGTGGGTTTAGCAGTTTGCTGGGGCTTAGTGTCAGGATGCTGATCGGAAACTCGATTTTTGGGCGAGGTGGACGCAGGCCTCTTGAGCCGGTGCAGCTGCTCGCGGGTGTTGGGTTGTAAGGCGGTGGCAGGACAGTAGTAGGTTTTATGGGCCAAGTAGTTTTCAATGCTGTTGAAGCTGATGCTGCAGGCTGTACACTTGTGGTAATCTGAGAGGGGCAATGCAGGGAGGTTAGTCCCTCGTGGGCTCTCCCTTAGACAGGGCTTTTTACTTAAGTCAATAGGTCCATCACCTTCTGGACTAGAGCTACAAGCCGGAGTGGAGGCGGAAGCCAAAGGTGGCGCTGATAAGGGACTGGCACCTTCTTGTTTGACGGACATCCCTGAGGCAGCCGAAAGAGCGGCGGCCCTGGCCAGCGCCTCGTTCCTTGCCATGTGGATCTCGTACATCTTCTTGCGTTTGCGCGTACGAATGGGTTGCGGGACGAACGAGGCCTTTCCCGCCACAAGACGCTGGTTCGAAGGATCGTGGCGCGACGCGCAATAAAACCTCTTATGCACGATGTAGTTTTCATGTCTACTGAATCTGATGTTGCACGCCTGGCAAAACGTCCGCGTGGGATCCTCCTCCGCGTCTTCGGCCGATCCGCTGAGCTCGGCGGGACTTTGGCTGCCCTCGCTGGCCCTACTCACGCCGCCGCTCTCACCCTCTGAGGACGACGAGCAGGCCGCCTCTTTTAATGTCGACGTCTCGCTTTTCACCTCCGCCGGCTTCAGCTCCACGGGCGGGGCAGCCCCTGCAGGGTCAGTGTAGCTCGGGGAAGCGGAGGTTGTGGAAGTTTCCAGTCCGGGCTGTGACTCGGCATCAGGGCCCGCGGGGGGCTCCGTCGTTTCGGACTCCTCGGCACTCTGACCCGAGACCTCGCCCGGATGGTGCCGGCTGGAACAGTACAGCCTCTTGTGCGCATAATAGTTGTTGATGTTATTAAACGTTATGTCACACTCGAAGCACGTCGCCCCCTTGAGGACACCTGAGGGAGAACCGGCAGGGTAGAAGCCCTGATGTCCCGTTACGGGAACCTGGCCCTGCTTCAGTCTGCTGTGGACCATCTCCGACATCTTGGCCAGGATTTCGGATGCCTGCGGCATGATGGCGGCTTCGGGGTTGAAGAGGTACTGCGGCAGAAAGACAGCTCCACCAGGTAGCACCGACCCCCCTGCTGCAATGTGGACAGGGCTGGAACCGGGAGTGGGACTGGCTGGCTCGGTCTTCACTGATATATGTGGGGGGCTTTTCGGTGAGGTAGGATGGGGAGAGCTCGACTCTATGGCCTTGCTGCCATCGTTGCTATCTGGCTCGCCATCCCTGGCTTCACCCTCAGAGTCGGAGTGAGGCTCCTCCTTGATCTTCACCTGCTCCTGAGGACTACAGTCACGGGAGGTGGCCGCACCGCCATTGGCTCCTGGACTGGAAGACTCGGGTCTGGGCATGCTGGCCGACAGCTCCTGGTCCTGAGACTCAGACAGGTCTGAAGTTGGTGGGCTGCCCTGGCGGGGTGTGTAGCTCCGTTCGACGGGGACCCTGACCTCCAGGTGGGTGTGGACATGCTGCTGCAGCAGGGCGGGGGTGTCTGCTGAAAAGCCACACACCTGACACTTGAGCAGAATCCCGGAATCTCCAGGGCTTAAGGCTGAGGAAAGGAAGACGAGACCAAGAACGTGAGTCCTGAAATGTATTAAGGTCATGGCGTTGTAGCTACAGCAGTGGACACAACATTACATCGGTTCCGCAGTAACGAGAACCTGTGGAATCACATGTGGCTTACCGGGGGCCAGCGGAAGTTTCGGGGAGTAGCCCTCGCTGCGGGATCCTGGTTGGCACACCATGTGGCTGGTGACCAGGTGGCTGTAGAGGATGTCTCTTGTTGTGGAGATGAACCCACAGCCGTGGCAAACACCGTTTTGCGAGTCGGTGTGCACCTTCAGATGCCGCTCACAGTTCGCTTTGGTGGTAAACGCAGAGAGGCAGATCAAGCACATAAATGGACGTTCACCTGAAACACACACACACACACACACACACAGAGTCAGTCATGCATTTTGTTATTAGTGCACAACAAAAAGTAATTTAAAAGCATTAAATTCATTCATTATCTTCCGCTTTATCCTATATCAGGGAAGCGGTGGGGTTCCCCATGCCCATCCAGGGGAGAACGTTTCGGGCGCTGGGCAGATACACCCAGAACAGGGGGGCAATCTATTACTGGGCACACACTCACTCACACAGACACACTCTATATGGGGCAATTTGGAGAACTCAATGGACTTGATCCATGTTTTTGGACTGTGGGAGGAAACCGGAGAACCCGTCGGAAACCCACGCAGACACGGGGAGAACATGCAAACTCCACCCAAATTGAACCTGGAATCCCTAGCACTGAGAGGAGAACATGCTAACCACTAAGCCACCGTGCCTAAAAGCATTAAATTAAATAGCAAAATAAATATTTAATGAGGCGGCACGGTGGCTTAGTGGTTTAGCATGTTCTCCTCTCAGCGCTAGGGATTCCAGGTTCAAATCCCAATCTGGGTGGAGTTTCCATGTTCTCCCCGTGTCCGCGTGGGTTTCCTCCGGGTTCTCCGATTTCCTCCCACAGTCCAAAAACATGGATCAAGTCAATTGAGTTCTCCAAATTGCCCCATATAGAGTGTGTCTGTGTGAGTGAGTGTGTGCCCAGTGATAGATTGCCCCCCTGTTCTGGGTGTATCTGCCCAGCGCCCGAAACGTTCTCCCCTGGATGGGCATGGGGAACCCCCCCCACCGCGACCCTAATAGAGGATAAAGCGGAAGATAATGAATGAATGAATGAATATTTAATGAGTAATTATCTGTAAGGAAAACGACGCACAGTCTCCCCAACATTTCCTGAGGAGGAGCAGAAGTATGAACACACCCCCGGGTCAAAATTCCAGGAGTCCACAGGAATGCACCTCGTCAGACAGACGCTTTGTCTCTTTGCCTGATGACTGATGTGTTTTTGGGGCAGCAAACATCAAGCACATGATTTCTGCGTTTAGATTTTATGTTAAACCCCGAAATGAAGCACAGCGGGGCGCTCTTTAAGTAACCTTTTTGGGAGCGCACAGCCACTTTTGATTTCATTAAGCTTTTAAACCTAAAGGAAAAACGTCGATATCGCGTAACGTGTGTCTTGTTTTCTTCCAGGTTCGAAAATAAACAGAATAGAATTCGATATCGAGTTTAAAACACAAAAGCCAGAAACGTGAAAAACGAGTGTGAATGATGGTGATGTAAGAACCTGCTCACCACTGTGTGTTCTCATGTGGATCTCCAGCGAGCTGGCACTGGGGCAGCTTTTGTTGCACTGAGGGAAAGGGCAAAGCCTCTCATTGGGGTAGGGCTCTTTGGGCTTCTCCTCTGGAGGGGAGGCTGCCGCCTTCTGCTTCTGACGACTCGCACAGTAATACATCAAATGAGCCTGCAGATTCCTCTCGCTCCGGTACCAGATCCCACAGTCTTTACACGGGAAGATGTCCTCTGGATAAAAAAATATAAATATTATAATAATACCACCGGTTCATCTCCACAACGTTTTCATTTTGACAACAATGATGAGGGGAAACTTTGACTGGCTTGCACAGAGCCGGTGTGTGTGTGTGTGTGTGTGTGTGTGTGTGTGTGTGTGTGTGTGTGTGTGTGTGTGTGTCCAGGTGGATACTCACAATAACTTATTATAATCAGGGATATTAGATATAATTACTTTTTGTGAGCTGAACTACAGGAACTGCTTTAAACATTGAGAGTGACCATGAAGTTGTTACAGCACAACTGTAGATACAGAAAAGTGAGAGAGGACACACAACATGAAGGTTATGAGAAGAAAGACCCAGAGAAAAGGACAGAGAGCGAGAGAGAGCGAGAGAGAGAGAGAGAGAGAGAGAGAGAGAGAGAGAGAGAGAAATAAAACTATAAAAATAATAAAGAAAATAAAATGAAATAAATAAGTAGAAAGGATTACATAAAGAAATAGATGATAATAAAGGATACAAATGTGCAGATATTGGTACAGCATTCGGGGTGAGGGGCAGAGTGAGAGGGTGAGAGAGACACTGACTAAATAATGATATGACTTAAACTTAGACGATACTGACACCTACTGGTGATATGACTAATATACAGGTACACAACTGAAAAATACAACAAACTGAAAGAAATAAAGACCTGCGATTATTAAGAGTGTTATTCTTTAACACAGTTTGATTATTAATAAACTTCTATCATTATTTGACTGTTTTCATTTATTATTAATAATAATGTAAGTGTTCTGCTGTCACTGAACTATTTATTTAATTTATTTTATTATTATTACATTGTTTATTAAAGGATGAAACCTTAGCAAAGTGTATGCATACTGCACGCACACACAGTTACAGACACACACACACACACACACACACACACACACACAGACTTACTGTTAACGACAGCAGTTGCTAAAATGGCAGCCATGCCAGCCTGCTGTGGGAGGAGATGGATCTCAGAGGGCAAAGCTGCCTGGTACTGTGGTTCCTCTTTAACAGGGGCAGTATGAGTCTGAGTCCCTACAGGATGTTCCACATCGCTACAGGACAGCGTTGCCATCAAAGCAGTACCACTACAGACGTCCTGAGTGAGTTTACAGTACAGAGCATCACCTGAAACACAGAAGCATCCTCACTAAAGACAAGCTGAGGACTGCAGGAACTCAGAGCCAAACGTTTCTACAAGAGTGAATGTGTGATTTTATTAAATCTACAAATTTAAATCCAGCAGCAAATTTTATAAGGAATTAAGTGAAATTATAATAAAAGTATAATATAATATAATATATTTATGTGACAAAAAGAACAATGTTCAAATGTTGATTACATTTATATTACTGTTATAAACATCATCAATCACAATTATCAAACATGGAGACATTTATACATTTAAAACATAATTATAAATAACTTTTAGAACATTAATGTAATAATAAAGCTCAAAATAAGAAAATTATTATGTTAAAACAAATACATAACAGAAATAATTTGGAGAAAAAAATTATAGTTATCGTACTAAATCACTATAATAAAAAAATATTGTGCACAATAAACTGCATTTAACATTTTTGAAGTTGATGTTATTTAATAAATGTTTAAAACCATTATTTTATATTTAAAAATAAATAAAAAAAAAAAAAATATATATATATATATATATATATATATATATATATATATTTAAAATATAATACGCTTATAAAAAAACGTCGAATTGCTAAAAAAAGTGCAAAAATTAAATGAAATTAAATTAAATGAACCATATCATAACATTTAAAATCTGTTTAAGCAGTTTTATCTAAAGTTCTTAAGCTTATTAAACTGTTTTGACTTGATTTAAAATGCATAACAATAATAACAGTCGGTGTAACTACGTGTACGCTGTACGGTACGGTACCTCGTGTGTATATAATGCAGTTAGCCTCAGAAGAACAGGAGGTGACCTGAAGTTTAGTGATCCAGCAGTCATCATCATCACACAGCAGACTCAGCTCAGGGTTCTGAAAAAATACAAACATTCATGATTTAATTGATTCGTGGCAAATTAATCGATAAAATGATAAAGAAATCAATGATGATCCTTTACAAATCAATTCATTCATTCATTCATTATCTCCCGCTTTATCCTCTATCAGGGTCGCGGGGGGGTTCCCCATGCCCATCCAGGGGAGAACATTTTGGGCGCTGGGCAGATACACCCAGGACAGGGCGCCAATCCATCGCTGGGCACACACTCACTCACACAGACACACTCTATATGGGGCAATTTTTGAGAATTCAATTGACTTGATCCATGTTTTTGGACTGTGGGAGGAAACCGGAGAACCCGGAGGAAACCCACGCAGACACGGGGAGAACATGGAAACTCCACCCAGATGGGGATTCGAACCGGGAATCCCTAGTGCTGAGAGGAGAACATGCTAAACCATTAAGCCACCGTGCCGTCTACAAATCAATTCATTATCATAAGTTTATTACTTATGTGAGTTCAGAAAGACATGTTTAACCAAAAACAATATTTTGCATGTTTTTTAATATTCTGAATGTATTGATCTATAAGTAATTATTAATATTTTAATGTTAAATACAAATTGTAAAAGTAGATATAAGTATTTAAGTCGATTATGCGAATCCTCAACACTGTAGCGCCCTCTTGTGGGAACAAACCACAATAAGTAGACTTTATCTTCTTATTCTTTCTTCTAACAAGAAATCGTTTTATTTAAAATCTTAGTCGCAGACCAGATTCAGTTCGATTGTTTTAAACTTCCGCAGACTTTACTGCACAGTTACTGTTCGTTTACTAAATTAAATTTATTAATAAGAAAAAAAAAACATATAAAGTCTCCTGAACAAGCGTTTCAGAAAAATAAATAAATATTCAAGATTTTAATAAAGATTTGGCATAAATGTTAATTTAACACATTTTTAAAAAAGCGCCCATTATATTTTAATGTGGGCTTTAAACGTCATCACTCCCTAAACTAATGCGACACGCACTTCATACTTCACCCACTAGAGGGAGCTACATGTTCGATGGTGGCTCGCGACTACAACCTGCTTCACGTTCGCTGTATCGATCGAAACGTTTAATCCCGGATTAAAGTGACGTGTTAATCTGAGATCAATTATATAAAACTCCATCATCACATCATCACGTGATCACGTCTAAAAATCATAACCGTGTATTATTTTTTTTTCCAGATTTTTTTTTTGCAGAAAAGCGTGCATCAGAATCAGAACACTTTATTTTTGCCCTAGGGGCAAATGACAGAACAGCATCAGTAACACTGTGGGTCAAATCTGCAGTTAAACATAAACTCGGTGATTTCACACAGAAACTCGTGGTTCCAATTCATCCCTAAGATGTTGAAGTCTCTTAAATACCACAGATGTCTGGGCGGCACGGTGGCTTAGTGGTTTAGCACGTTCTCCTCTCAGCGTTGGGGATTCCTGGTTCGAATCCCCATCTGGTGGAGTTTCCATGTTCTCCCCGTGTCCGCGTGGGTTTCCTCCGGGTTTTCCGGTTTCCTCCCACAGTCCAAAAACATGGATCAAGTCAATTGAGTTCTCCAAATTGCCCCATATAGAGTGTGTCTGTGTGAGTGAGTGTGTGCCCAGCGATGGATTGGCGCCCTGTCCTGGGTGTATCTGCCCAGCGCCCAAAATGTTCTCCCCTGGATGGGCATGGGGAACCCCACCGCGACCCTAATAGAGGATAAAGCGGGAGATAATGAATGAATGAATTTGTGTTGTATTTTGGCCACTAGTTGGCGGTTGATTGATAGCGACCCTAATAAAGGATAAAGCTGAAGATAATGGATGAATGAATGAATAAACCATGTCTCCTCAAGCAGAGACAAACTCAGTGTCCTCCTGTGTATTAGAGTAACTATGCATTTAAGATTACAACGATGACCACTAAGGGGCAGCATTCTTACAAGGCCGAGTCACAGCCTCAGGTTCAACTCAATATCCTGCCATGTCTCCAAACTTTCCAGACTATAAGATCTGTTGAGGAGAGAAGAGAGAGGATGAAAGGAAGCGAGCGGCGGGGCAGCGAGATGAGACGGGCAGCTGCGGAGGACAGCTGAAGGGTTTCTTTCTAAATCTGTCTGCTCTTTGCCTAAAGATACGGTCCGGATTGTATTTCATGGAGAACCAGTGCTGATAAGGAGATAGGGCTCCTTTTGTTTTAATTTGAAACCCAATGCCGGAGCCGTCTGCGCCATAAGTGCTGCGTGCTTTTGCTAATTTGTTTCAGACTCATTTAACACGACTCGACTTTGAGCCACACAAAAGCAGAGGGCATCGGTGCTCAGCCACCCCGTCCGACCCAACACGCACGGAGACACCTGTCCTCGGGTCCAACACCCGCCCCCGCTCACACACAAACAAACAGACGGTCCAAAGCGTGCAGAGATGCTCACGCTGGGACTCGCCGTCATCTCACCGCGAGGACGTCCTGCGTTCAGTTCTTCAGCAGGACGGACAGGGTTTTTTTTTCAGTGTCCAGTTTGTATGTTCTCCCCGTGCCAAGCAGAACCAAGCTGAATTGAAACACCATTTAAAGTCTAAACTCAGAAACTACGGCTCTATATTTGTTCACAAAGTTTATTATAGTGTTCAGAAATAATACTATTTAAACCATAGTTCGGTGGTTTAGCATGTTCTCCTCTCAGCGCTGGCGATCCGGGTTCGAATCCCAATCTGGGTGGACTTTGCATGTTCTTCACGCGTCCATGTGGGTTCTCTCCTGATTCTCCAGTTTCCTCCCACAGTCCAAACACATGGATTCAAGGTGAATTGACTGCTCTAAATTGCCTCTAACTAAATTGTCTCTAGGGCGGCACGGTGGCTTAGTGGTTTAGCACGTTCGCCTCTCAGCACTAGGGATTCCCGGGTTCGAATCCCCATCTGAGTGGAGTTTCCATGTTCTCCCTGTGTCCGCGTGGGTTTCCTCCGGGTTCTCCGGTTTCCTCCCACTGTCCGAAAACATGGATCAAGTTAATTGAGTTCTCCAAATTGCCCCATATAGAGTGTGTTCGTGTGAGTGATTGTGTGCCCAGTGATAGATTGGCGCCCTGTCCTGGGTGTATCTGCCCAGCGCCTGAAACGTTCTCCCCTGGATGTGCATGGAGAACCTCCCCGCGACCCTAATATAGGATAAAGCGGAAGATAATTAATGAATGAATGAATAAATTGTCTCTTGAGTGAGTGTGTCCCCCCCAAAAATTCAGAACAGAGACCATCTTGTCTCAAAGCACGGGCCAAAAATTGGGTGTCTACATATTTTAGTGTCTACATTTTGTGGTATATTGTGGTTTTATGGAGGGTAAATAATTGCCCCTATCTTCCCGCTCAGCCTTTTACCCTCTCACCCAGCAATCTCTCTCTCGCTCTTTCTCTCATTTTTCACTTTTGCTCAGGTTGCTTTTTTTTCTCGGTATCTCTCCAACCGTCTCTCTCTCTCTGGACCGGTCTCCTTTGAGAGGTCTGCTCTAAGCTCCTCGGTGCTCCTCTTTGAGGTGCAGTCTAAGCCCCGCGCCCAACTCCCTGTCCCTCATGAATATTAATCCCCGGTGGTCAGGCTTTAATCTGCCCGATTCCTGCGCCGCTGCCAACCAGAAGATAGGCAATCTAATTATTTGGTCTGATATTAAGCAGCAACCGCATTACACACACATACTTCTACATCATCAGGAGGAAAAGAGAGGCACACACACACACACACACACACACACACACACACACACACACACAGCATTTTATATGCACAACAAATGTACACACAAACCCCCCCCCCCGCACGTCCTGCCCATAGCACCTGCTCTCTTATCACCCCCCCCAAAAACATACCCACCCCCCTCGATAAACATATAATGCAAAAAAAAGTCTGCACTGATTTCATTTTCCCTTCTTACAAAATTAAAGTCAAATCACTTTTATCTTATTATTTATACATTTATCTAAAGGAGTTGCAATGTTACTCGATAAGTACATACACACATTTAAATATATATATATATATATATATATATATATATATATATATATATATATATATATATATATATATATATATATACACACACACACACACACACAAAAAGAAACACACACAAACACACATTTAAATATATATATATATATACACACACTGAAACACACACAAACAGCCACACACACATTTAAATATACATATACACACTCACACAAACAGAAACACACACAAACACACATTTAAATACACACACACATTTAAATATACATACACACACACACACACACACACAGAAACATACACAAACACATTTAAATACACACACACATTTAAATACACAGACACACACACACACACACACACACACAAACACACATTTAAACACACACACACACACACACACACACACACACACACACACACACACATTTAAATATATACACACACACACACAAACAGAAACAAACACACATTTAATTACACACACCCACACATTTAAATATATATACACACTCACACAAACAGAAACACACACAAACACACATTTAAACACACACACTCATACACACAATTAAATATACATATACACACTCACACACACACACACACACACAAACACACATTTAATTACACACACACATTTAAATATATATAAACACACACAAACAGAAACACACATTTAAACACACACACCCACACACACAATTAAATATACATATACACACTCACACAAACAGAAACACACACAAACACACATTTACACACACACACACACATTTAAATATATATACACACTCACACAAACAGAAACACACACTTAAATCTTTTTTGAATTTCCCCATTGTTGGAATAATAAAGGAATATCAGATAAAACATACACACAGACACACACACTTATGTGCAGACAGATGGGACTCACACACACTGGGACATTCTGACAGGTCTTAACTGTGTAATGTGTGTGTGTGTGTGTGTGTAATGTGTGTGTGTGATGTGTGTGTGTGTGTGTGTGTCCACACAGTGTAAATGTACGACACTGCTTTTAAAACACAGTTGAATATTAACGCAGACAGTCACACTTCCGGAACAAAATCTCCAGACGTGAATCAATCACATGTGAGACAGTTATGACATCACAGTGTGTTTTGAGACTCGTTCCGGATCCCGTCGGACGATCCGCACCGCCGACAAACATTTCATGGCAATCCCAAACTTTTGGATCTTTGCAGCGACGATTCCTCAAAACTCCTCTGTGTGAAAGAAGTCAGAATTATTGAGACGATCCCAATTATGGCGCCTCCTTCATCCTGCTGCTTTAATCTCCGTAATCCACTCCTAATCTGTCTGCGGCTCCCTCGCTCTTTTTATGCACCGACTCACTCTTTGTCTCCCTCTCACCATCTCGTCCTCTCCTCTATCTGACTTCATATCCCCTTTTTTTTTTTTCATCCAGTCTCAACTCTGCCTCTCCAGTTCCTACCCCTCTATCTGCCCTCTCTCTATCTCTTCTCTACAGGAAATGTTTTTTTTTTTCCCAGCAGGGGGGGTGGGTGGGAAGGGGGGGGGGCACACTGTCCCAAACAAAGGGGTCAGTGTGTGAATCCTCCAAAAATACAGAGAAGAAAAGGAAGATAGATAATAATCAGAAAGCTTCTCTCATCCGCCTCTCGCGCTCTCACACACACTCTCTTCCGTGAGCGGAACTTTCTCTCCGCCACATGTGCACATATCAGGGTGCCGCCACGTTGACCTTTAATCATCCCGTCGGTCCACCGTTCGATTTCGGGAGCTTGAATCACATGACAGGGTTTTCTAAACACACCAAACTTATCGGTGGATCTGTGAAACATGGTGGAGGCAGCATCACGGCTGCTCCTGAAACAGCACAACTCCTATTCACTTATGATGACACTGATGAGGTCACTGATGATGTCACTGATGATGTCACTGATGAGGTCACTGATGAGGTCACTGATGAGGTCACTGATGATGGCAGCAGCAGAATAATTTCGGACTAATTGGTCAGTAAAATGATTGATGATCTGAGACACACTTAAGTGTCGGGGGCGGCATGGTGGCTTAGTGGTTGGCATGTTCTCCTCTCAGCGCTAGGGATTCCCGGTTCGAATCCCCATCTGGGTGGAGTTTCCATGTTCTCCCCGTGTCCACGTGGGTTTCCTCCGGGTTCTCCGGTTTCCTCCCACAGTCCAAAAACATGGATCAAGTCAATTGAGTTCTCCAAATTGCCCCATATAGAGTGTGTGTGTGTGTGTGAGTGTGTGCCCAGCGATAGATTGGCGCCCTGTCCTGGGTGTATCTGCCCAGCGCCCGAAACGTTCTCCCCTGGATGGGCATGGGGAACCCCCCCCCCTTCCCTGCGACCCTGTGTGAGTGTGTGAGTGAGATACAGGCACACTGTCCTGGGTGTAACTGGGTGTACAGGATTATAGTTATGTAATGGATGGATGGAGTCTTTTTGGAGACAGAGTCCGTTGTTGATTGGACGTCTCTTCCCTGTAGACTTCTAGCACCAAGTCACTGGTTTTGTTGCCAATGTGGTGGAGAGAAAACCCACCCAGGGCGTCGAAATCCTCATCAGGACGCCCTGTTTAAAAACCGCATGATGTCGTTTTCCAATTGGATGCGGTCTGGCTTGCTTTCCCTCTTGATCACCGAGCAGATAATTGAGAGAGACTATAATTGAAGGTATTCATGCATCGCTTTCGGCAAAAAGCTTGGGCAGTGACGGGTGACTCGCCGAGACACTCTACTGGCAGATGTAGATAACCCAGCGCGATAGAACGCATGGTAAACAAACTCTATCAGAACGAACGCGCACGAGAGAGAGAGAGAGAGAGAGAGAGAGAGGGTGAAAGTGATGCTGGTGGTGAGAGAGTGCCACAACCTTCACGTGCCCTTTATGGGGTGTAGATCTCCCACCCCCCCCCAAAAAAAAGTGGGATGAAGTGTGGTGGGTGGCGGTGCTTATCAGCGCAGTTCTCCTGAACAGATTATTGGAGGATTAGGGGAGACGCTTGTTTCTAAAACATGATGAAAAGACGCTCGGCGAGCGATAAGGCTTTGAACTCTGCACTCGCGCTCCTCACCATCACGCCTGCGAGGCAGCGGTTGCATGAGGCGGAAGATGGCTGCGGAACAAAGGCGGTGCGCGTGGTGTGCATTACCACGTCTGAGGATATTTTATGGGTGCACGTCTGGGCTGAAGGCTTCAAAGCCACGGGTGTCCCAAATTTGATTATCATGTAAACAGGGAGTCATGAGCTGGAGTCGGGAACGATATTACACTCGCAGTTTCCATTTAGGACCCACCCCTCAGTTTCATGCACCTTCTGCTGGAAAGGGAACCATCCATCCATTCATCCATCCATTATCTTCCGCTTTATCCTCTACTAGGGTTGCGGGGGTTCTCAATGCCCATCCAGGGGAGAACGTCTCGTGCGCTGGGCAGATACACCAATCTATCGCTGGGCACACATTCACTCACAGACACACTCTATATGGGGTAATTTGGAGAACTCAATTGACTTGATGCATGTTTTTGGACTGTGGGAGGAAAGCAGAGAACCCCTGAGAACCCACGCGGACACGGGGAGGACATGGAGTCTCCACCCAGATGGGGATTCGAACCGGGAATCCCTAGTGCTGAGAGGAGAACGTGCTAAACCACTAAGCCACCGTGCCGCCTGGAAAGGGAACCATAAAGACTTAAAAGTTTGGCATTAAAGCTTCAAACAGAACATTTTTTGGACCTGAAACCTTCTGTGTTCACTTTTAAAAAATGGCATATAAAAAAAAAATATGTGATCACACAAAGAGCACTGGGTTTGTTTAGCTCCACCCCCTCCTCCCCCCCCAACCCCGCCGGTTCTGACGGGCGAAGTGTTACAATTTTAATAAAAGATCAAAGCATTAGTTGTAATTCAGTTCGGAAGAACGTCTTCGCGCAGAGCATCCCGGTTAAGGACGGACGTTTTTGGCGCAGACGTTTCGGCCCTGACCCCCGCCGACCCCCGCAGTCCGAGCCGAGTAGGAGGACGTGAGGGGACAGAAGGTGAATTGGCAGGAATGTGCGCTTCTCCGGCCGTTATCTCCTGAAGATACACACTCCTTCAGCTCGCTGATAGCGGCGAGTGAGAGCGAGAGCCGATGCGATAGAATACGAATGTGAAAGTTCCGAACTGAAAATCATCAACAAAGTCTTGCCTCGATAACAAGGCCCGAGGAAGAGAGAGAGGGAGAGAGAGAGAGAGAGAGAGTGAGGGAGATTAGGAAGAGGAGGAGGTGGTGAAGGAAAGGTGGAGGGAGGGTAGGAGGAAAGGGGGGTGGGGGAAGGGGGGGCGTGGGGGGGGTGGGTGCGGACCGAGAAATCCTGATAATAAATGAAATCTTAGAAATGAGAGACTATCAAGGCGAAATCAATCATTGGGGTTTGTTGTCCAGGAGGATGGCGCCACGCTGAGATAAAAGAGGAGCGTCCGTCTGGGGGGTGGGGATGGAGGGTGGGTGAAGCAGCCAATCACGTAGAGGGTTCAGCCAACGGACCCGCACGCTTCAGAGGGACCGATGAGACCGGCTCGTTTGACAAGATATCAGACGCCATTTGCATATAAAGTCATATTGTTGCTCGGCTTCACCTTTTCCCGCAGCTCAGCATGGAACAGGGTTCCTTCTTCTTCGTCCCTCGATGTCCAATTTATTAATATGTTTAATTTCGGAATCGTTTACGTCGATTTGATGTTGGTGTCACCACCCAAGCCTCACTATGCCCATATATCAAGTTCAAGTTCAAGTAATGTATTTATGTCGTGCTTTTGACAACAGTACATAGTCACAAAGCAGCTTTACAGAATGAAAAAGCCTTTAAACCCCCAAAGAGCGAGCCGAAGCGACAGTGGCAAGACAAAACTCCCTGCTATGTTGTTATTTTAAGGAAGAAACCTTGGGAGGACCGAGACTCAGTGGGGGACTCGTCCTCCTTGAGCGGCCAGGCAGCAACAACAGTGATGGACAGCCATGTACAGATATTAAACAAATGGAAAACTGACAACTGGAAAACTATATGTGAGTCCATTAGGGGGCGTCCTGCAGGACCACCAGTCCAATTAATATTCAGGTTCCATCCAGTATTCGTCGGCAGAGCCATGGATGAAGATCTGACTACACCGAAAGGAAGCCGGTCACTTTGAGTTTAAAATTTTATATTCAGACACGAAATAACTCCCAAACTCTTCCATACCGCGTTACATCAACGGACCCTCTGAATTACGAGGTTGTTCTATGAGCGTAATGCTAATATTGCGACATGTTGCCTTGTTGTTATTGTAACATACAGTGCTCTACTCTACTGACGTCTTATGGACGTGCATTTGCATTAACTTGTAGGTAGTCAAAATTAGGGGTGAGCTGCAATATTCGCTGATTCGACAATTCGATTCGGAGAACCGTAGTCGACTATGAACCTCATGTCCATGGCTGCTGCTATGCATTAGTTTTTACATGAAATGTCTTTGTTTTTGTTATATATATAGCCTTTTGTCAAATAAAATCATCCTAATTTTTAGGTTTTTAGTTTTTTTTTTAGGTTTTTCCTTTGAAGTGGAAAAAAGTCCAGAACGGGGATCTCATTTACGGTGCTCTAGAAAAACGAGTAAAATGTAAAAAAAAAATCTTTTTTAAAAACCACGCTCATAGCGCCATCTTGTGGTGAAATTTTAACTGATTCGACTATCAGTCGACTATAGGGAAAATCTGACGAATCAGATTCGACTATGAAAATCCTTTGTTGAATACAGCCCTAGTCAAAATAGTATTAAACCATCTCAGGGAAGAAGATGTGAGGGTGGGGGGAGATAATTGACACAGCCACTAAAGGTTCTGCTAATGGTCCGTGTCCAGGTATTTAAGGACAGGTGAGACACACAATGAGGAGGGAGACCGGAGTGTCGATAGGAACGGAAACCCTGGGGCAGATGGGCTACAAGCACAAGCACCACATCAGGGTCAGGTCGTCATGCTTACAGCAGGTCTTATTCAGAGCCTTTTCAAAGCATCTCCAACCTCCCAACCACCTGATGATTGGCTGATTATCACGTCCCTCGTGATGAAATCAAAAGTTTTATTTGTTTACGTCTGGGATTCGTCTGTGCGGAGGTTCACAGGCCCGGATCACTGTGTGTGTGTGTGTGTGTGTGTGTGTGTGTATGAATATGCATTTGTCCGGGCGTTATCTCAAAAATGTTGGAATACGTGGCGAGAGAGAAGAAAGCCCTGTGCACCACATGATGGATCAGATGGACTTTCAGCACATGACCAGCACACAAACAGCCTGCACTCAGAGATAATCACATGAACAATCACATGAACCCGCACGCTGGAATCGACACTGCAGATCTTATACAAATGACCGGAATCCCAAAACACTTGACCTCTGACCCACCCCCTCATCCGCTTACCTCGTCAGAAAGTCCATTCGCAGTCTCGCTTGGCTGGACGGTTCCAGAGAACGGGCCCCACAGCATGTCCGCCAACAAGTCTTTACGGGCCAGAACCTTCGAGACCTCGAGACCTTCGGACAGCAACAAGTCATCTGTTCACAGCAGAGAACACGGTCGTGTTACCAGAGCAAACATGAGCGCAGGACCGAGACGCCTCTCATAACCAGAAGATGGGGACGGTTTCACAAACGGAGGCAAAAATACATTTACATTTTGTCATTCAGCAGACGATTTTATCCAAAGCGACTTACAAATGAGAACATTACAAGTCAGAAGTTATGAAGAAAACCAACTACACTGTAAATTCATCAAAACTGATTGTTATTTGATGCTGTGCCCCCCCTTTTTTTTTTTACAACAGGTATTTGTTAAAGAGATGCGTCTTCAGCAGTTTCTTAAAACTGTTTAGTGTTTCTGCTTTACGGACGGAGTTGGGAAGATCGTTCCACCATTTTGCAGTGGTGAACGCCACGGAGTGAGAATGAGCTCCTCGGTGAGGTGGAACCGGCAGGCGGCAATCATCACTGGAGCGAAGTGAACGAGTCGGAGTGTATTTTAAAAAGATAGAGTGAAGGTAAGAGGGGCCAGATCCAGAAATGGTTCTGTAGGCCAGAGTCAGTGACTTGTACTGAATGCAGCAGCTACAGGAACCAATGGAGGGACAGTGAGTAAAAAAAAAAAATAGAAAAATAGTGCTGAATCACTATTCTTGGCACAAAACGACAATACAGAGTTTTAAAGTTTGACAATTAGTGCTTACTCTCTTTTAATTGATTTATTTGCGATGCCTATTATAATTTTGCTTGTAAGAAGTGCATTTATTGGAATCCCGAAACAGCGACGTGAAAGCGACGTGTGGTTCCTTAAAGTTCTTGTTCTAAAAATGCCCATGTTTAATATCATGTAAACTACGTGGAATAAATAGATAATGTTTACGAGAATTAGGAGGTCTTTAATGCTCAGGTCTTTAACCCCCTCAAGACCCCACAGGGCAGGGATTATTCCGCTGGTGGATGATCCTTAGCATTCTGTGACGGTTCTGTGGGCTTTCTGACCGGAGAAAAGAGTAAGGGAAATTAAAAATGCATACGGAGAAGCAGATGGACGCCGGTCTGTAACTGTAGAACTGCGACACACATCTGATAAAATCGACAAGGAGGGCAGAAACAAAAATGAGTATCTAATAAAGTGGCCGCTAGTTGTACGTACACACCCGTATGGTCTAAGCGCATTTGTTTGTATATACGAAGAACATACCAAATGATTAAAATGGGACACAAAGTTATTCCTCAACTTAAATATATGATAACACGTGTGTAATAGAACACTACAGAATATTTGAGGATATAATGGTTTATTTTTGAAGCAGCAGTTTGGGGAAGGCCCAAATTTGTCTTCAAATGACTCGTGTGCTCATGCAGTCCAAGTGCCTCAAAGACATGATCTAATGAGCTTTGTCTTCTCAACCTCACAAACTCTTTTAGAACAGATTCTGGGAAAGAACTTGACCAAAGGGCGGCACGGTGGCTTAGTGGTTTAGCATGTTCTCCTCTCAGCACTAGGGATTCCCGGTTCGAATCCCCATCTGGGTGGAGTTTCCATGTTCTCCCCGTGTCCGCGTGGGTTTCCTCCGGGTTCTCCGGTTTCCTCCCACAGTCCAAAAACATGGATCAAGTCAATTGAGTTCTCTAAATTGCCCCATATAGAGTGTGTCTGTGTGAGTGAGTGTGTGCCCAGCGATGGATTGGCGCCCTGTCCTGGGTCTATCTGCCCAGCGCCCGAGACGTTCTCCCCTGGATGGGCAGGGGGAACCCCACCGCGACCCTAGTAGAGGATAAAGCGGGAGATAATGAATGAATGAATGAACTTGACCAAAGAGTGGAGGTTGTTACAACAAGGAGTTAAGGGGTAAAGGAGGGGGCGGGGCTTAACCGAACATCCAGCATATTCATACAGATGTGAGATTAAAATGTCTAAATAAAAATCAATCAAAATCCTTAAAATAACTTTGCGGCACGGTGGCTTAGTGGTTTAGCACGTTCTCCTCTCAGCACTAGGGATTCCCGGTTCGAATCCCCATCTGGGTGGAGTTTCCATGTTCTCCCCGTGTCCGCGTGGGTTTCCTCCGGGTTCTCCGGTTTCCTCCCACAGTCCAAAAACATGGATCAAGTCAATTGAGTTCTCCAAATTGCCCCATATAGAGTGTGTATGTGTGCGTGTCTGTGTGAGTGAGTGTGTGCCCAGCGATAGATTGGCGTCCTGTCCTGGGTGTATCTGCCCAGAGCCTGAAACGTTCTCCCCTGGATGGGCATGGGGAACCCCCCTCCCCCCGCGACCCTAATATAGGATAAAGCTGAAGATAATGAATGAATGAACTTAATCTCTTCATCCAAGTAGCTTTCTTTTGCAGGTCCAGGTCAATGTTCAAGATAAGGTCCAGGTCCAGTTACAGGTCATGGTCCAGGTCCAGATCCAGATCCAGGTCCGGGTTCAGTTCTCTCCTCTACCTCACTTCTCTCCATTTTTCTGCCCTCATGCACTTTCTTCGGTGCCGTTAGTAATTTGATTAATGATGGAGGAGTTACAGGGGTCAGAGCTGTGCGTTGGTGTGGGGGGTGTGTGTGTGGGGGTGGCGTCGGTGGTTGTCGTGCTGATTGATAAGGACCTGTGTGGACAGCGTCGGTGTGCGGCTGTATTGATAAGAGCTGTGTGGACTCAGAGCTATTGATAAGAGCAGTGTGCAGTTTTGGACAGTGGTCACACTATCACATCGATAAGGCTGCTCAGGTTATTACCGCCAGTTGCTAAGGCCACACATAAGACCAGTGTCTGAGCGCTCGGGGGGGTATGTGTGTGTGTGTGGGGGGGGGGGTCATTGTATGGTAGACGGTGGGTTGTAGTGATAAGGGGTCTGGACCTTTTAATAAGCGAGCATCGTTAGTGGAGAACGAGATGTGAAATAGATAAAGAACATTTAAGGATTTAAGGAAAAAGAAACACTGAGATTGTCCAGAGCAGAGCCGATTCCCGGATCCGGTGTCCCGCGCGGCCCCGATGTGGGCTGGTGGGGACGACCGATGCCTTGGACACTGGACTTCAACCTGGTGATAACGATAAAATCTCTGATGGCTAATGACAAGCTGGTTAATAACCAACCTGCCCGGCCTCCTCATATCTCGCCGTCTGAACCACCGGCGGCTCTTCACATCGCCGCATCTGCTCCCCTCCTCACTCGTGACGCAAAAGCAGAACTCCATCTCCAACTGCCTTTCTGTCTTTGTGCCTTTTCCTGCTCTTCACCCCCCCCCTCCCCCCAACCCCCGAACACCCCACCCTCCATTTCTCTGGTTTTGGCTGTGGGAAAGCCATTTTATCAGCGCCTGTCTGTTGTTCTCTGGTGGGGATAGATACTGAGAAGATAGATGAGTGTTTTGACATGGAGAGTGTTAGACAAACACTCTTATCATCCCCAGCACTTTAGCACGACCCCCAAAGTGAGCCTAAACCACTCACAGATCCGCAGGTGTGTGTGCAGTACGACGGTGAAGGGGCTGAGATTCTAACAACCCTTGACTTGTGTTTGTTTCTTAACCGCAGAGGATCACGTATGGATCTGTTTACATTTCCCTCTCGGAACGGCGGCGAGTGACGATGTAATAAAACAACCAGCATGGGATCTAAACAGCATTTCAGTGACTGTGACTGTTTATACAAACGCTCCTTATTCAGCTCCTTGTGATGCACCGTGTTTTAAACTGAGGTCAGATTTGAACTGTGATGCTGTGATGCGCTGTATGTTTCTGTAAACCCCACCCCCAAAAAAAATAAAAAAAATCACATTTCCAGAACTTATCTGTATGTTGTGAGCACTGATGAACCATGACAGATGTTAGCTTTTGTAACTGTTCAATGTGTACAAACATTATTTAAATAATTAATTTAGAATATGGCGGCACGGTGGCTTAGTGGTCGGCACATTCGCCTCTCAGCACAAGGGATTCCCGGTTCGAATCCCCATCTGGGTGGAGCTTCCATGTTCTCCCCGTGTCTGCATGGGTTTACTCCGGATTCTCCGGTTTCCTCCCACAGTCCAAAAACATGGATCAAGTCAATTGAGTTCCCCAAATTGCCCCATATAGAGTGTGTATGCGTGCGTGTCTGTGTGAGTGAGTTTGTGCCCAGCGATAGGTTGGCGCCCTGTCCTGGGTCTATCTGCCCAGCGCCCGAAACGTTCTCCCCTGGATGGGCATGGGGAACCCCACCGCGACCCTAATAGAGGATAAAGCGGAGGAGATGAATGAATGAATTTAGAATATATATATATATATATATACATACATACTTTTTGAGGCTGAACTTTATCCATCCTTTATGTTAAAATAAATAAATAATATATAATAACAGTGTACAGAAAACCCCCGGTGGAACCCCACGTGGACATGGAGAGAACATGGAAAATCCACCCAGATCGTGCTAAGAGGAGAATGTTCTAAAAATTACATCACTGTGATGCCACCCTATTATTATTATTATTATTTTTTGTATATAAATATGTGTAACAGTGCTTCTTGCTGGACACTCCGCCGTCTTAAAGAAAATATGAATTTCTTATAAAATAAAAATAGAAACCTCTGATCCTGAATGTGGTGACGAAACAGCAGGATTTAAAATCCTCTCATAATAACCTCTGCTCCCACTTCATCTTTAGAAAAACGTACTGTATCAGAGGACAGCCAGTAAAATCCTAACTTATTTTATTCTATATAATGAGATACAGGACATTAGGAACGGAAGCCGCTGATTGGTTTAACCAGCGGACCCTCCTCCGTGAAGCTACATGATCCTCACCATCAGGGCTAATTGATTGGAAAAACTATTGTTGATATCAGACCAGCGACTCGGTCAACCAGCATCGATTTTTTGACAAAGAACAACGGGAAATCTTTATCTGCAGCGCACTCCGACCCCACGCTAATAGCTGGGGTATAACCTCTGTTAAAGACAAGGCCAGCGCTGATCACACTGTGCAGGTGTGTGTGTGTGTGTGTGTGTGTGTGTACAGGTCTGAGCATTTAACATTGTTTATATCTTATAAATCCATGAAAATACAATAATTTTGTCTGTCACTCTAGGCCAAGTCTGTGTCAACAGTTTGGGGAAGGTCCAGTACAAATCTCTATACACAGATGGGGAAAATAAGGCTTTTTTTATCCATCCATCCATTATCTTCTGCTTCATCCTCTATTAGGGTCGCAGGGGGGTTCCCCATGCCCATCCAGGGGAGAACGTTTTGGGCGCTGGGCAGATACACCTAGGACAGGGCGCCAATCTATCGCTGGGCACACAATCACACAGCCAGACACACACACTATAAACACACTCTATATGGGGTAATTTGGAGAATTCAATTGACCTTGATCCATGTCTTTGGGAGGAAAACCACACGGCCACGAGAACATGGAAAGTCCACCCAGATTGGGATTCGAACCGGAAATCACTGAGAGGAGAACATGCTAACCACTAAGCCCCCGTTGTCGCAGCTTTTTTAAAAATCATTTTCTATAAATATTAATCTGAATAAATCAACTCCAATATAAAAAGAAGACGTCCAACAGATGAGTTGTCCATTTACTTTTCATTCATTCATTATTTTCCGCTTTATCCTCTATTAGGGTTGCGGTGGGGTTCCCCATGCCCATCCAGGGGAGAACGTTTCGGGCGCTGGGCAGATAGACCCAGGACAGGACGCCAATCCATCTCTGGGTCACACACTCACTCACACAGACACACTCTATATGGGGCAATTTGGAGAAGTCAATTGACTTGATCCATGGTTTTTGGACTGTGGGAGGAAACCGGAGAACCCGGAGGAAACCCACACGGACACGGGGAGGACATGGAAACTCCACCCAGATGGGGATTCGAACCGGGAATCCCTAACGCTGAGAGGAGAACATGCCAACCACTAAGCCGTCCATTTACTTAAAAGTTTAAAAACTTAGAAACTTCATTTTTAATCATTTTTAATCGATCAACAATTAAATATGTCCACTTTTCTCCGCCCACCTCCATCCAGCCACCCAGTCATTGCTTGAGTTTGAAATCCAGGATCGATGGTGCGGCATCATTTCCATTTCTTCGTCTGGTGCTGCTGGGAGATAAGACGCCTGCTCTACCACCCAGAAGAGCTTCAACAGAACTTTATCACTGACATTTACTGTTTACACAACTAATTTCTTTAAACCGTACTTCAGAGCCTTTTTTTTGTCCGGCGCACGAGCTGAAAGAGCGCATGCAAAACATGTGCGAGCCACAGGAAAGATAAATTCAACACAGTCTCACGAATGAAGTGCTGAACCGCGCTGTGATGAGGTCGCTTTAAAGAAGCACTTCAAAGAGGAAACACAACCGGCGTCGGCAACCTGTACCAGTCTGCGCCAAACTGTACAAAAGCAAATAATGAAGTATGCAGCGGTGGAGGGTCACCCTCCATCTGTTCCTCATCACACAGGAGGGATTGGATCAGAACGGCGACCTCTACTGGCTGTTTGAAGTAGAAGTACTGAGGGGTGGGGGTGGGGTTCTGGCTCCTTTGTTAAATGTTATCAGATCTTCAAACCGAGACTTATTTTAATTGGATTTGTTGAACAGAATCTGAATATTAACTAGTATTCCGTTCGTGTTGGTGGACGCATACACTGTACGGACACCAAAAAAAAATGGGGACACAACTCTCACTAAATTCATACAGTCCCATTACCACAGGGGAATGAAATTAAGAAGGTTCTCTCCTCTAACAGAAACGTCCGACCCAATGACACAATACAATATCTTCAAAAACATTCCCGTATGGCCAATAAGTAGGTGTCCTAATTCTTTTGTCCTTTAAGAATGAATTGGATTGTCTGGATTTCATGCGCGTTATCAAAGCTCCGGTGGCACTGTGCGTGACGGACGACCCAGCTGACTTTATGGACAGTGATGGGAGGGAATTGTGGTCCCAGATTCTAAAATTAGACCAAACACTAGAGGAGAACACATGCACCCCATTAATTAACATCTGATCACCTTCCAATTTTCTGGGTTACTGTGCAAAGAGGACCTCATCACACATCACTGTATCCCTCCACCAGCCCAATATCACAGATCCATTCCTCCCCCTGTCCACCAACGATGCCTTTAAAGTCAAGTCAGTTCCAATCAAACATCTCCTCCACTTACCATATAGTTTTACAATTACAGACAATTCCATCTGTTGGTTCTCTGTTCTCTGTTGGTCAGTAGCATCACAGAACCGGCATCATTTGGGTGGTGGATTGTTGATTGTCAGTTCTGCAGTGACACTGATGCGGTGAGGGGGGTTTTAGTGCAGCAATGCTGCTGTAGTTCCATTTAAACACCTCAGAGACACTGCTGGGATAGGACTAATGCACCCACCAAATGATACCTGCATTGTGGTGACACTATTGGGGTCCTTAGCATTAGAGAACAGAATATAGAGTTCGTCCTGTAGAACACAAACAGATGGACTACAGTCTGGAATTGTAGAACTACAAATTCCATCTTGACAGGAAGTGGATCTGAGAACATGAGGCAGATTGCACCAATCTGCCCTCTTGTGGGCATTTTAATCCGGCAGATTTACAGAGGTTCTGCTCACCACCATCCACATCCCCACCATCCACATCCCCACCATCCACAGCCCTGTATTCACAATCATCACCAAATTCTTTACGTGTGTGTGTGTGTATGTGGTTGTGTTGTGTGTGTGTGTGTGTGTGTGTGTGTGTGTGTGTGTGTGTGTGTGTGTGTGTGTGGAGCCTCACTCTCCTGGTCCTTACATGCTCATAAATTGAAAGTGAGGAGCTTCCATACTCCTCCTGATTATCCGACATGAATTAATTAGAAACTGTTTCTTGACATTCCTGATTCACAGACAGAGGAGGAAAAAAAAAGGAAATAAAGAGACTGCGGCAAAGGAACTGAATTAATTGTACGCTGTGTGACTTTGGTAATTAATTCAATAATTATTTTATGTCTACTTTAGCAAATGCTTCTGGTTTTAAATAGGACATTTTCATGATAACGTCTCGTGAATTTTGATTTCACCGCAACAAAAAAAAAAAAAAGGTTTAGATGAACGGTCATAATTATTTTATTTTATATAACAATTTACAATTATTCTTAAACAAGATCCCCGCAGGGCTTAAGGTGATAGTAATCAATTGTCATCATGTCCTAATAATATATTTTTTGACTGTGTATATATATATAGCCAATCTCTCACTGGGCACACACTCGCTCATTCAAGTAGACTCACATACACTAGGGGACTAAGGGGGCAATTAAGAACAGCCAATTTACCTTGAATCCATGTTTTTGGACTGTGTAAGGAAACCAGAGAACTTGGAGAACACAGAAAACCCAGCAGGACACAAGGGGAACATGGAAACTCCACTCAGATTGGGATTCGAACCTGGATACCCAGCGGTGAGCGTCAATCGTCATTAAAACAATAATTTGTGGAATAAAAGCCTTTATAGTAAGGGTTCAGCGTATTTGGGAACAGAGTCGGATATTAAATTCATTATGTAGTACCCAACAGAGTGCAGTGTGGCTGACTGGATCCATCCCATAATTCCCCATGTATTTCTATTATTGATTCAGTGTTATAATTGAAAGTAATTTCAGTCAAATAAAATTGGACGTCTTGTCCTTCAGAGGTGATTGTTGTAAGTTTGGCACGTTTATAAATGAGAGGGCAGATGGGGGCAGCCGGGCACCTCGCACACAGGCCGGCGTTTCATGAGTAGGTTCTCTTGTTTGCCAGGGAAGAACTGTTGAGAGCGATTAGTGAGTTTGTGCGCTCACTCGGCGCGGAATGGGAAGTTGGTCGAGGGGAGATAGACGGCGAGACGGAAGAATGCCAAACTGAAGCATGGAGCGGGGACGGACAGGAAGTGGCAGAAAGGTTCAGGCATCTGATAGGGCAGCGATCGAAGTGGCGGTATCCAGGTCACATGGTGCAGGCAGAGCGATAGCTGTGGGAGAAACGCGGCTCTAGATTACACACCACAGCGCTCAATCATTAGCACGTCAAGCACTCGGCGAGCGGCGGCGGCTTTGGATAAGGAGGGGCGCTTTTATTACTTATAATAATAATAATAATAATAATAATAATAATAATAATAATAAAATACACTACAAATATTTTAAAACAATGAAACAATTTTATAACTGTTATACACTAATGTATACATACACTGATCTAATACTGTTTTATTATTATTCATTCATTCATTATCTCCCGCTTTATCCTCTATTAGGGTTGGGGGGGGTTCCCCATGCCCATCCAGGGGAGAACGTCTCGGGCGCTGGGTAGATACACCCAGGACAGGACGCCAATCTATCGCTGGGCACTCACTCACTCACACAGACACACTCTATATGGGGCAATTTTGAGAATTCAATTGACTTGACCCATGTTTTTGGACTGTGGGAGGAAACCGGAGAACCCGGAGGAAACCCACGCGGACACGGGGAGAACATGGAAACTCCACCCAGATGGGGATTCGAACCGGGAATCCCTAGCGCTGAGAGGCGAACGTACTAAACCACTAAGCCACCGTGCCGCCCTTTTATTATTATATAGATTTAATATTAGAGATTGTGTTACTTTTCACAAATATTTAAAACAATTCACTCTGTATTCTAATTGCCCGGACCCCCCCCACCCCCCACCCTCCCCCCACAAGACCCTCAAAAGGACCAACCCTGATTATTGGACCCCATAGGATCAATACTGGTATTATCTGAGCGGTGGGTCAATACATAATGTGGTTGATGTACGTAATACATTTAAAGTTTTAATCTTTTTTATCTTCAGCTCAGTCCTGTACTAGAACTAGGTTTGGGGTGGGGGGGGGGGTCTCCATGCCCATGCAGTGGGAGAACATTATGGGTGCTAAAAAGACACACCCATGAAGGTCCCCAATCAATTGCTGGGCATACACCCACTTAAACAGAGGCAATGTATGGGGGTAAATTAGATGGGGCAATTTATAGTAGACAAATACCTTGAATCAATGTTGTTTTTGAACTGTAGGAGGAAACTGGAGAACCCAGAGAGAGAAAACCCACACAGACACGGGGAGAACATGGAAACACCGCCCAACGTGTTGGTCACCAAGCAACCGAGCTGCTTTATATTTGCTAAATAAATAGTTTGTGGTGGTTATATATAAATTCTCTAAATTTAAAGATCATTTAAGGACTAGATGTTTTGTACTGATCTGTGAAACCACAGAGCTCACTGAGGGGGGGGGGGGGGGGTTTACGTTGCTCTTCTCCTGATGTGGCCCTTGGGGGGGGGGGGGTGGGCGGGGGGGGGGTCGTCGTACGGTTGAGTTCACATGCACAAATCAACTTTTACTGGTGGGTTTAACTTTTTGCAAACACAGATAGATCTATCAAACGCTGCTTCCTGTGACATATATTAAATTGTCGTTAGTCTTCACTTCCAACCACCGTCTTCCCACAGCCCACCGCAGAGATCTGCAGCACAGGTGTGTGAAACCGCCGCACACACATTCAAACAGCACAAACAATCACCTCCGCAATTATTGGAATCCTTTGTGACGGTGGGTTTCGGCAAAATGTATTTGTGGGGGAGTTATCTCAACCTTTCCGCAAATACACACTGTTACCGAGGACGATGCAATTTAAGAACATTAAACTAAACCACAGCCATCATCAAACTCGCTGAGAACAGCTATGAGACAAACAAAAGGGTATGAAGATCCTAAAACACTCCTTAGTCCAGAACTTCTGCAGATCTTCTCCAGGGAGAAGGTCTTGGGTTCGGTCGCCGGTCTCACTACGTTCTACCGCTGAAGTTGCCCTTGAGCAAGACACCTAATCCCAATTACTCCCCGGGCACCATGTACAGGGCTGCCCATCGCTCTCTCACTCAGTGTGTGTGTGGTGTGTGTGTGTGTGTGTGGTGTGTGTGTGTGTGTTCTGCACAGATGGATACATCCCTCAGGACACATTCCTTTCTATGTAAGAACAGTAGGCAAAAAAATATAGATCACTATCTCATTGGGGCATTACGGTGGCTTAGTGGTTTAGCATGTTCTCCTCTCAGCGCTGGGGATTCCTGGTTCGAATCCTAATCTGGGTGGAGTTTGCATGTTCTCCCCGTGTCCGCATGGGTTTCCTCCGGGTTCTCCGGTTTCCTCCCACAGTCCAAAAACATGGATCAAGTCAATTGAATTCTCCAAATTGCCCCATATAGAGTGTGTCTGTGTGAGTGAGTGTGTGCCCAGCGTTAGATTGGCACCCTATCCTGGGTGTATCTGCCCAGCGCCCGAAACGTTCTCCCCTGGATGGGCAAGGGGAACCCCACCGCGACCCTAATTGAGGATGAAGCAGAAGATAACGGATGGATGGATAAAAAAGCCTTATTTTCCCCATCTGTGTATAGAGGTTTGTACTGGACCTTCCCCAAACTGTTGACACAGACTTGGCATAGAGTGACAGACAAAATTATTGTATTTTCATGGATTTATAAGATATAAACAATTTTAAATGCTCAGACCTGTACACACACACACACACACACACACACCAGCGCCCGAAACGTTCTCCCCTGGATGGGCATGGGGAACCCCCACCGCGACCCTAATAGAGGATGAAGCAGAAGATAATGAACGGATCTCGTTTCCTAACAGGTTCTCTAGTACGTAACTATCAGGAAATTAAAATAATTCACGCAATAACAACATGTAGGTTCATTCACTCCGACAACTTTGTGTGTTTAATGTTTCTGACACACGTGTGTTTGGACTGTAGGAGGAACTTTTTTTTTTTTCCTCTCAGGAGTTACAGATTGATGTGTGTTGTGGTGTAGAGAGTGCAGCACTGCAGTGTGTGTGTGTGTGTGTGTGTGTGTGTGTGTGTGCGTGCACACGTGTGGGACAGGAGCCGGGTGAATGGGACGGAGGTTAACGGTCTGACGTTGAGCCGCCTCTGTTTCAGCCCAGATAACGGCTCCGTCTGAGCCCCTCTCTCCGCCACGCAACCACAGTCACCTCTCAGGAAGAAATAGAGACAGATTGAAGAAAACGAGATGATAAACCTGACAACTAACTGAAAACCATAAAACTTCCCACATCGCTGCCATGGAACACCGCTTCTGTCATTTCAGAAACATGGCCCGACTGCCAAGACACATCCTAACACCCGCACAACTTAACAACACCATAAAAAAAAAAACACGCGGACTTGTCTACAGACCCCCCCCCCCAATCGCGACCTTCGATGCACCACGCGTCTCTATTCTGACAAGTCTGACATTAACATAAAGACATCTCTGATGGCGGCTCGAGATCTCGATCCCATTCTGCTCTAACATTCAGACCTGTGTTGAAGCTCTGTGTTGATGACATCACACTTCTCTGTGCCCCAGAACTTTTAATCTGAACAATCTGGCAACCGGAAATCAAATCCATACCTCATTCGTGAGTTTCATGAGTAAATTAATAATCGATTTTAAAGGGTTAATACCAAATCAGGGTTAAATAATCATTGACTTTTTATTCAGCTTACAGAATGTACTGATAAATAATTCATTAAATGATCTGATAATTGTATTACATGGCACAGATCCATCACATTAACACACCACCACAATGTCAGTGGCACTGCAGTGCTGAAAATCACCCCCAAATCATAAATAATACCTGCTCTGTGGGGGTCCTGATCATCAGAGAACAGAGTTATAGGGTCTATAACTACATATAAACTACATTCTGCAATTATAGAACTACATAGTGCATCTAATGTTATGTTCATTCATTCATTGTCTTCCGCTTTATCCTCTATTAGGGTTGCGAGGGGGTTCCCCATGCCCATCCAGGGGAGAACGTTTCGGGCGCTGGGCAGATAGACCCAGGACAGGGCGTCAATCCATCGCTGGGCACACACTCACTCACACAGACACACACTCTATATGGGGCAATTTGGAGAACTCAATTGACTTGATCCATGTTTTTGGACTGTGGGAGGAAACCGGAGAACCCGGAGGAAACCCACGCGGACACGGGGAGAACATGGAAACTCCACCCAGATGGGGATTCGAACCGGGAATCCCTAGCGCCGAGAGGCGAACGTTCTAAACCACTAAGCCACCGTGCCGCGGGGTAATTAAGATAAAAAAAAATTAAAAATAAACATTATTATGTCCAACATCAACACATTTTCAGATGGGGTGTGACCTCTATGAATATGTTATATGGTTGTTGCATGGACATACTTGTTTACTTGGCAGATAAACTTGTAAATATAGTTTAGGAGCCTAAGATTTATGGCTGGTTAATAAAATGTGAATTGAATACGAATGCTGGATCTGTATAAAGAAACAGGAAAAAGGCCGCGGCGCCTTAGGACGGAGGTCTGACGGAACCTGCGACGGGAAGTGCAAGAACGGGCTCTGAAACGTGGACGGGACGTCGTATCCACTCACATCTGCAGCGCGGAGATTCTGAGAAATAAAGAGGAGGGAACGCACAGCACAGCAGACTGAGCCTGATTAAAACGACACCCTACCTTCCCTATTGTTCTCCACACGGCAGTCCCAACACGTTCACTAACCAGACGCCATGTGGCACCGCTCAGCCCCCCCCCCCCACCCCCCCCAACACACACTCCAGATTCCTAATACAATCAGCACCCCCGATCTGTGACTTTATTATCATCTGAAACAATTAGTGTAACTAACAGCACTTCAGAAAAACAACAGCTCCATGCTGCAGAGTCCACAAACAACCCGTCTGCATTCAACTCTGACCTGCTTCAGGAACCAGCCTTGCGACCCGAAGGTCCCTGGTTCGATTCCCGGTCCCACCAGGTACTACGACTGAAGTGCCCTTGAGCAAGGCACCTAACCCCAATTGCTCCCTGGGCACCATGTACTGGACTGCCCACCACCCCGGGCCATGTGCTCCCTTTTTTTACTGCATGGACAGGTTAATGTGGAGGACAGAGTCCTCTGTGTGTAATCACCGCAGGCCGAATATTCATATATTCATTCATTCATTATCTTCCACGTTATCCTCTATTAGGGTCGTGGTGGGGTTCCCCATGCCCATCCAGGGGAGAACGTCTCAGGCGCTGGGCAGATAGACCCAGGACAGGGCGCCAATCTTTCGCTGGGCACACACTCACTCACACAGACACACTCTATATGGGGCAATTTGGAGAACTCAATTGACTTGATCCATGTTTTTGGACTGTGGGAGGAAACCGGAGAACCCGGAGGAAACCCACGCAGACACGGGGAGAACGTGGAAACTCCACCCAGATGGGGATTCGAACCGGGAATCCCTAGTGCTGAGAGTGCCGGCAGGCGAAACAGATCTAACTTAACCAGAACTGAGTTTCAAGATCATCCAAGGTACAATGTCCTCTCCAATACGATGCGTTTTAATACGTATAATCTATTTTATACAGCTCCAAATGAAGGATCAGCAAATTCTTTTTTTCCACGCTCTGTATTTTTATTCCAAACCTGTATAATAATATTTAAAATGTTATTTTCAACCCTTAAATTGGACTGAATATTACTCAGCCCTCCAATATTTCGATCCCCCTTTAAATAATTTCTTTCCCTCGGCTGTGGTGCCCTGATATGTTTTTCTAATATGCCGCCGCTCAGGAGGCTTCAGCGAGCCTATGCAGATTCGCCGGCGCCTCTGCTGACAGCTGAAAACCCGGACGGCACCTCAGCACCTATCAGCCGGCGTGCAGCCCGCTCATTAATGCCAGCCTGCCCAAATAATTTATCAGCGCTTAAATGCCATCGATAAGGAGCCCGTACGCCGCCGCCGAACCAATGTAATTAAATATGTTCGACGCCAGCACTCCGAATAAATAGGAGTAATTATAATAATAACTGAAACGTCAGGATGTATGTGGTTAATCTTAATGTCTGTACCCAGAGTGCCAAAAATTTTTTATTTTTTTAGTAAAGCACCAATTCGAAGCATAAGAAGGAGGTACGAGTGGCAGCCAGGCAGCTCGAAGGGATTACCGTCCATTTGCATATGGAGAATTATAAGCACAGAGGAAAATATCAAACCCTCCAGCCAGCAAGGTCATTCTGAAGATAATTTTTCCTTCATCATTTATTTTGCATATCGTGCAGCAGGAGACGTGGAGATTAAAAACGCCGCTCCGCCCTATCGAGCCATTCCTCGCGCTTGAGCCGAGCCTCCACCTATCACTCCATTAACGCAGCCGCACCCTATTAAGAGACATTTGGACAGATAAAGCAGCACTTACGCTAACAATAACCCATCAGCTCCACTCCTCATCAACCATCTTACACACTGATGATGAGAAGATCCAGCAGATTCCCAATGTCCTTCAACATTCCCTGACTTTGGGCAAACAGTATGGGGAAGGCCCGCAATAGAGCCTTTATGAAGTGCTCCCAGGTTGATGAACTCTACTGTTAAAAAAGGAGAATTTGGGAAACGATAAAGGTTTTGCAAACAATGACGCTCTGCCTTCTGATACCACTTACAACCGAACACATGAATTCTATAGTTTTTAACTAAACAGAGATCATTTATTATACAGGATAACATCCCAAAAGCGAAAGGCCAACATTAAATTTACGTGGAGGATCACTTAAACGCACCGTACATGCGGCCTAATATTCTAACGATCATATGGAGGTTCTCACCACTTCACCTTGAGCCTTGACCTCAACCCGAGGGAATAATGTTTTCCAGGCACCACATTCGGAAGAGACGCCGTCTACATACTTTCAGTACTTTTAGCGTCAGTGTATTTTTTTTATGGGTTAAATTGACCTGTTGAGGAATATTTAAGGACTACATAAAGAAATATTTTCAACATGATGTGCAAAGTGTAATGTCTGCGAATATCACTATCTTATACAGAGACATAACCATCTGCACTATCAGCCCGGGGGAATGAGGAATGAAACCAAGGACAAACACCTGCCTGGAACAGTCAGCAACGAGGAGCGGGGAAGCGGACGATAAAGGCAGGGAGGGGAAGGAAGGCGGCTTGGGGGAAAGGGAGGGAGGGAGGGAGGGAAGTTTTACTGAACCAGCCGGGAATAAACGGAGGTCATGAGCATTTCTAAACGAATCAGTGTGTATTAGGATTATATTTCTACAAATCCACAGCGTTGCTTCGATGATCATGACATTTCACATACTTAGTATTCAGTACTCAGGACGGGAGGTTGAAATACTCTTTACATTTAGTTAATTAGCAGATGCGATTATCTAAAGCCACTTACAAATGAGGGAACAACAAAAGTAAGTAGTTAACGACGAATAAGCTACACTGTAGAATCAAACCCGATCATTATACACTCGGGTTTCAGGTCTAGGGCGGCACGGTGGCTTAGTGGTTGGCATGTTCTCCTCTCAGCGCTAGGGATTCCCGGTTCGAATCCCCATCTGGGTGGAGTTTCCATGTTCTCCCCGTGTCCATGTGGGTTTCCTTCGGGTTCTCCGGTTTCCTCCCACAGTCCAAAAACATGGATCAAGTCAATTGAGTTCTCCGAATTGCCCCATATAGAGTGTGTCTGTGTGTGTGAGTGTGTGCCCAGCGATGGATTGGCGCCCTGTCCTGGGTGTATCTGCCCGGCGCCCGAGACGTTCTGGACGTCCCCTGGATGGGCATGGGGAACCCCACCGCGACCCTAATAGAGGATAAAGCGGAAGATAATGAATGAATGAAAAGTAAATGGACAGCTCATCTGTTGGACGTCTTCTTTTTACATTTGATCTTTTTTTTTTCCCACACTGTGCTTGGTATCGTCACTTCATATTACCCCTGAGTTGGAGTCGATTTATTCAGATTAACATTTATAGAAAGTGACTTAAAAAAAAGCTGCGACACGGGGGCTTAGTGGTTAGCATGTTCTCCTCTCAGTGATTTCCGGTTCGAATCCCAATCTGGGTGGACCAAATCAATTGAGTTCTCCGAATTGCCCCATATAGAGTGTGTCTGTGTGAGTGAGTGTGTGCCCAGCGATGGATTGGCGCCCTGTCCTGGGTGTATCTGCCCGGCGCCCGAAACGTTCTCCCCTGGATGGGCATGGGGAACCCCCCCCTCCACCCCCCCTCCACCCCCCCGGCGACCCTAATAGAGGATAAAGCGGGAGATAATGAATGGATGGATGGATGGGTTTCAGGTCTAAACTGACCCTACCTTTTTTGCATCCATTCATTCATGTATTATCTTCCACTTACACCCAGGACAGGGCACCAATCTATTGTTTGGCACATACTCTCACACACACACACACACACACACACACCATACTGGCCAATTTAGAGCATCATCGTGTCACTTGATGTTGTCTTCGAGGATTGCTATTTCAACGGCGCAGTTAGTTTGCCGAAAGACTCGAGTGAAGCCGGCGCAGGTGGCCAGTAAATTATAAAAAGACTTAAAAAACAACTTTAAATGTTTGATTCATTCTCTCATTATCTCCCGCTTTATCCTCTATTATGGTCGCGGTGGGGTTCCCCATGCCCATCCAGGGGAGAACGTCTCGGGCGCAGGGCAGACACACCCAGGACAGGACGCCAATCCATCGCTGGACACACACTCACTCACACACACACTCTATATGGGGCAATTTTGAAAATTCAATTGACTTGATCCATGTTTTTGGAACGTGGGAGGAAACCGGAGAACCCGGAGGAAACCCACGCAGACACGGGGAGAACATGGAAACTCCGCCCAGATGGGGATTCGAACCGGGAATCCCCAGCGCTGAGAGGAGAACGTGCTAAACCACTAAGCCACCGTGCCGCCTTAAATGTTTTAATTCAATGAAATCATCATATTTTATGTCGATGACTTTAATAACAATCAATATCTCATCACCTCAATGATACCTCATGGTCTTGTTGGGGAATATTTAAGAAAAAAAAAAAACCCTCCAGTATCGCGGAACAGGAATCGGGAACAAGACAGCGAAAGAACATACGAGGAAGTGATGTCACAGGGTTGCCTCCAATCGAGATGACGGAATAGACAAGCAGGATGAAGTGTGTGTCTGCAGTGGAGGAGAAAAGGATATTGTGTGTATGAGTGTGTGTGTGTGTGTGTGTGTGTGTGTGTGTGTGTGCAGGGGGATAGTAATGATGGAAAGACTGGTGTAGGGGGGGCTTGAAAAGTGTGTGTGTGGGGGGGGGGGGGTGAGGTGGGGGGGATGATAAGAGAAAATTCAGACCGGTCAAAGTTTCCCTTTTGCCAATCGTGCTCCTGATAAAGGCAGCGTCTGCTCCGGTACTGATAGGGGGGCTATCTCACCCCCTCACTTTTCCCTCTCTCTCTTTCATGCACTCGCGGCTCCTTCTCGCTCTCGCGCTCTCCCTCTGTCTTTCCGTTTCTCCCGTTTCAGCATCCAACTCAAGACTCCCGTCCAATCTGTCTTCCTCTCGTCACCCGTCTCTCCTCCTCCTCTGAACTCTCTGTACGTTTCCGCTGCTCTTCTCACCGACTTTATTATCGATCTCTTTCTACATTTACATTTACATCTACATTTCCATGTTCTCCCCGTGTCTGCGTGGGTTTCCTCCGGGTTCTCCGGTTTCCTCACACAGTCAAGTGAGTTCTCCAAATTGCCCCATATAGAGTGTGTGCCCAGTGATAGATTGGCGCCCTGTCATGGGTGTATCTGTCCAGCGCCCGAAACGTTCTCCCCTGGATGGGCATGGGGAACCCCCCCCCCCCGGCGACCCTAATGGAGGATAAAGCGGAAGTCATTTAGTCATTTAGCAGGTGCTTTTTTATCCCAAAGGCGACTTACAAATGACAACATCAAAGTCAGTAGTTAAGGAAAAACCAGCTACACTGTAGAATTATCAATCCTGATCATTATCCTGCATCCTGCACCCTCACCCCTCCATTTTTATGACGTCAGAGATGTGTTTTCAGTTGTTTCTTAAAGATGCCAAGTGACTCCGCCTTACGGACAGAGTTGGGAAGACGGTTCCACCATTCTGCGGTGGTGCCGGAGTGTATTTTGGAAATATAGAGTGAAGGTAAGAGGGGACGGATCCAGAGATCGTCCTGTAGGTCAGAGTCAGGGCCTTGTCTTTAATGCAGCAGCAACAGGGAGCCAATGGAGCGAGAAGAGAGGCGGAGTCACACGAGTTTGCTTGGGCTGGTTGGACACAATTCGGGCTGCAGAGTTTGGAATCATTTCTAAAAATTCTAAAACATCTAAACAACATCTAAACATCTAAAACAAAATTATCCTCTATTAGGGTCGCGGGGGGGGGGTTCCCCATGCCCATCCAGGGGAGAATGTTTTGGGCGCTGGGCATTTAGACCCAGGACAGGGCGCCAATCTATCGCTGGGCACACACTCACTCACCCACACAGGCACACTCTATATGGGGCAATTTGGAGAATTCAATTGACTTGATCCATGTTTTTGGACTGTGGGAGGAAACCGGAGAACCCGGAGGAAACCCACGCGGACGCGGGGAGAACATGGAAACTCCACCCAGATGGGGATTCGAACCGGGAATCCCCAACGCTGAGAGGAGAACGTGCTAAACCACTAAGCCACCGTGCCGCCCATTCTAAAACATACTCAAGGCAATAAATACAAACGTAGAATATTAATAATTATAAAAATATAAATAATAATGATGATTCAATAATGTAAATAACTAAATATTTATAGTCCTCATAGATTATTAGAATGTTATGAATCCTGACGGAGAACAACGCAGTGCAGAACATGAGACAGAAACATGACGAGGATATGAATCTGCATTTCAATGAGAGGAACACGAGGACTCGCAGAGGAACCTGCAGTCTAAAGTCTGTAGGTTGAGATAATTGTCACATGACCGCGAGTCCGGGAGACCGCACGTTATGAGAGTGATGTCACCAACCTGGACCATTCCACGCAGTTTCCACGTCATCCTTCTCGTCCTCGGTCTCCTGCTCTTCGGTGTTATCCTTATCTTTCCATCCTTTCTCATCTTCCTCCCCAACATCCGGCGTGCCAGGGGACTCGTGTGTTCTGGGCTCTGTTGGATAGCGCAGAACACGGATTAAAACATCATTACTAAAGAAGTTACGAGTACAGCGACGAATGAGCGGGAAAAGCTGCAAAGGTTAGGGTTCTAAGGATGACCCTGCTCACTGCTTATCCCGGTCCTTCTCCTCAGATACACAGCCTTTATATTGTGACCTTCATCAATGAGGGGTTATGAATGGTTCCTGTGAACGTTACCTAGATGTTGTTTTAACTTCAGTCGATTTTAATTATAACTAATTTATTTGGTATAATATAAATGTTACAACCCCCCCCCCCCCCCCACCCCACGCACACATATTACTCTCCCTTTACTTTTCTACTCATCAGCCACAAAGTCAGAGGCTCAGAGGCATCCAACTTCAAACTGAAGATCAGGTGGGTGGTCGGTGTTGTGAAAACATAATGCTGAAACATACAGTAGCTGGGCGGCACGGTGGCTTAGTGGTTTAGCATGTTCTCCTCTCAGCGCTAGGGATTCCCGGTTCGAATCCCCATCTGGGTGGAGTTTCCATGTTCTCCCCGTGTCCGCGTGGGTTTCCTCCGGGTTCTCCGCTTTCCTCCCACAGTCCAAAAACATGGATCAAGTCAATTGAGTTCTCCAAATTGCCCCATATAGAGTGTGTCTGTGTGAGTGAGTGTGTGCCCAGCGATGGATTGGCGTCCTGTCCTGGGTCTATCTGCCCAGCACCCGAGACGTTCTCCCGTGGATGGACATGGGGAACCCCACCGCGACCCTAATAGAGGATAGAGTGGGAGATAATGAATGATACAGTAGCTTAAAGATTTTAATAGTTATATGCCGTGAATGTTCCAGTTTCCAAGAAACTGTGATGTCATCAAACAGGAGGCGTGTCCACATATTTTTGCCACATAAACCTGACATGAGGTGGCACGGTGGCTTAGTGGTTTAGCACGTTCTCCTCTCAGCGCTAGGGATTCCCGGTTCGAATCCCCATCTGGGTGGAGTTTCCATGTTCTCCCCATGTCCGCGTGGGTTTCCTCCGGGTTCTCCGGTTTCCTCCCACAGTCCAAAAACATGGATCAAGTCAATTGAGTTCTCCAAATTGCCCCATATAGAGTGTATTTGTGTGAGTGAGTGTGTACCCAGCGATAGATTGGCGCCCTGTCCTGGGTGTATCTGCCCAGCGCCCGAAACATTCTCCCCTGGATGGGCATGGGGAACCCCCCCCACCGCGACCCTAATAGAGGATAAAGCGGAAGATAATGAATGAAAATGAATGATACAGTAGCTTAAAGATTTTAATAGTTATATGCCGTGAATGTTCCAGTTTCCAAGAAACTGTGATGTCATCAAACAGGAGGCGTGTCCACATATTTTTGCCACATAAACCTGACATGACCGCTGCATGATTGGCGTCAGTCATAAACATCATGCTGTTATTATTAATGCAGCAGCACCGAGATTAGATCTGGATCATCAAATAAATCTTGTTTGGAAAGCATGTTCACACACACACACACACACACACACACACACACACACACACACACACACCTATATGCACAACTTCCCCCATAAAAACTAAACACACCTATTATTTTAAGCTATAAATCACAATGAATGGCAGGTTGATGTTATCGGACGTTGGGCTGCTGCAGCTGGAGCCGCGGTTATTGCATTTAATATTATCAATACCATCTGCCGTATCATCAGAGCGGAGACGGCAGGTATCGGGAAAAGAGGGTCCTTTCTCTGGCATCGGGCCTGCTCTTTATGTATACACACACACACACACACACACACACACACACACACACACACACACACACATAAACTCTTTCATCTGATAAGAACAAGTTCCTCCATCACACCTGGAGGGCAAAGTCATCCAACGAGCTGCTCGCCGGCCTCAATACTCACTCGGTCTTCAGAAATCTGATTCTTTTGCTTCGGTCTAAACCACTCTAGAACCGATACGGAGCCAGTCGACGAGTCGGGTTTATTCCAGAGTGTGAGACGTCAGCGTGGGGTAATTTTTTTAAGTTCCACAGTCACACAGGGAACCGTCTATAAAGGATGTAAGAGTGCGGGAGAAGGTTCTTGCATCAAGGTGAATATCACCATCCATCTGTTATCTTCCACCTAATCCTCTACTAGGTGAGCTGGGGGGGGGGGTTCCCCATGCCCCTCCGGGAACGAATGTGCAGATGGGCAGATACACCCAGGACAGGGTGCCAATCCATTTCTGGCCACACAGTTACTCACAAACACACACCAACACACTCTATAGGGGCAATTTAGAGCAGCCAATTTACCGTAAATCTAAGTTTACTCCGCAAAAATTTACGGAGAACCCGGAGGAAGCTCACGCAGACACAGGGAGACCATGGAAAGTCCACCCAGACTGGGATTTGAACATGGATCTGTGAGAGGATCTCACATGGATCTCCCTCCAGAGTCACAACCCCATCCTGCGACGTCTGGATGGACCACTGGAACCCCACCGCTGTCCCCACAGGCAGCCAGACAGCGGTGCAGATGGTGCCGGATAGATTTGCGACTCCCGCCTGCGTACGAGCGAGCAGTCGGACCGTGTTCTCCCGTTCACAGAATGCTTTCAGCAGCCAAGCCCTGAGGAACGGGGGGCGCCGATTTACTTTTGGCTCCTCTACGGAGCCCCACTGAGTCCCGCCGCATTAATAGATGTACTTAGAGAGGTAGACGGAGGCGGTGCAGCACTATGTATCCTGCGACTGCCCGAATGTTTTTCTGCGGCGGTTATCATCTGGTTATCTCTCGTGTGTCTCTCTTCCAGATGGTGGATAAGAGCGCTGGCCTTTATTAGCCAGCGCCGGCCTGATAAAGACCCGCTATTGATCGCAGGTTGAAAGAGCAGGTTCGTCAAACACGGCTGATTTACGGAAGCCTGATAAAAGGTGCGCCGGGCAACAGAGTGAGAGATCGAGTTGGAGGAGGGGAGGAGGGGGGTGAGGTGAGCAGAGAGATGCAGAACACGGTGACGTGGCCCTTTCTTCATGCATAGTGCCAGAGATAAGGATGAAACATGTTTACAATCGCGCAGATCGCCCAAATCCGCAAGAGTTACACTCTCCCAACAAAAGAAGCAATCACGCCCTGTACAGTAAAAGTTTAAACCCCTCGTCTGGTGCCGACTGCATTATTCAAAGCTTTTGAGAAAAAAAAAAAAAAAAAAAAAAAAAAAAAAAAAGAACAGAGAGGCACGTTCTCACACATAGGAGGATAATCTTTAATCTGGGGCTGATTAGCACCTGACAGAGTTTCCAGGCCTTTATCAGAAGCAGTCAACGAACAGACTCTTATCGCTGCAACACAAAATTTCACAAGAACAAGATTTTTTTTTTTTGTTTTTTTTTTTTTTTGTTCTTCTTTCCAGATCGACACAGAGAAACGGAAATTTATCTAAGAACTTATTGTTTAGCGCTGGAAAAACAGAGAGCGCTGCGTGTCACGGGAGAACGGAGGAGGACAGAGCGCCGAGGGACTCTTCTTGGTTCCAAACAGACAGGAGTAAAAGTACGAGCACGAGAAGCGACGTCGATTCGGAAGATAAACGCCGACAACGAGGAGCCTCAACAAAGAGATGAGCTGTTACTGTGGATCACCGAGCAGCGACCGCAGCTCAGACGTGAAGCCGCGGCCCGAGACACCACAGCCGGCTTCACAGAGCATCGCTTTCCTGGAGATTAATAAATCAGAGTCCTGGTTGAACGCAAACCCTGGGTTTATGCTGATCCACCCAAACAATGTGGACACCCCCACTGATGTTGAAGGATCGGGAGATTTTAAAAATGTCCGGACGAATGCAGAACCTGCCGTCACTTCTCCAGATTAATGCCGATTGTGGCTTAATGAGGTCGGTGGGTGTGAAAGGGCAGATCACGGGTGCGGGTATGAAGGCGGAACCGGTCGGCCGTGACGCCGGCGCTTGGTTTAATCAGGTAAACTGAGGTTAGGTCGGGTTATCCATCGTCTCTATTATCTGCGTTCTCTACTCGCTGAGGGGATGAGAGGACAAGAGCCTGATGTGACATCACAGGGGCGTTTCATTTACCTTCATTGTAAATTGGTGCAAATAAGGGACTGGAGCAGTCGCCGTCGGCGGAATCCTCCTGATCCGAGGCGCCGGCGTCCTCTTCGGACAGACTGACATCATCTGGAGGGTTGTCCTCACCAGCATCCAGCTCTCCGAGAGAGCCTGCATACAGAGAGAGAGAGAGAGATTAAAGTATTATAATTAGTTTATTATTTAGGATTAGATGCCTAACCCTCATTTTCAGGGTCTCAACCATCAATCTTAAACACTGAGCTACTAAGCCCTTAAAAGACCAAATGAAATAACAACATCCTGTGACATTAAACCTCTGTAATAAATACCAAGAAATATAATATAACTCGTCAGCAGCAGGAGAGCGAGTGGCAGTCAGTATCGTCCGTCTGCATGTTAATTCAGCCCTCAGCCATGAATATTATTCCAATGAGGATTAAGATCTAAGAGACGGTGCGTCGAGTCCACGGGCCCCTCCATCAATCCAAAACTCCTCAACACTGAACCGGAGCACTGAGGAGCGGCGTCGTCCTTTTTTTGAGGCTGTTTGTAAATTAATTTTCCTCACGATGAACGAGGAGGGGATTGTTCGGCGCTCGAGCCGTGACCGGAGGCGTATATATTTACACTCCTCTGACAATGAGGCCTATAATCTATACAAAGCGTGCAACAATACCCATGAATAAAGGGCCTTGTAGGAAGAGGCACGCACAATTTTTCTAATTCTGTTAATTTCACTTCCAAAGCAATTAAAACGTGCTGGAGATAATTCTCCTAAACAATCGCTTCCTGACAAAGTGTTTCTGTCTTTGTAAATGAAACATCTTTAGGCTAATTTCCACTTCCACGCCTGCATGGTTCGCTGTAATTTCAGATAAAATGAACATAGCTAGATTTGGCCCTAATAATGCAGACGACGGCGGGAGGGGGAGGAGGTGGAGGAAGATCGATCCCACATGCAATTTTTTTTTTTTTTTTTTTTTTCCGGGGGAAGCGGCCCGAGTCTCGGTCAATCTAATTTTCTGTATCTGCACAGACATTTTCATACAATTAATTTTCCTTTAATCACAATTGTACAAAAGGGCTTCACTGTTTAAATAAAAAAAAAAAGAAAATGTCCAATTATATTCCGAGTTTAAATACAAGCCTGAATTCTGATTTTTTTTTTTCTCCCCCCATTACACGCACGGCACGAATCGCTGCATCGCTGCTTTCAGACATCAAATGGTGCAGAAAAAAGTTTTTTTTTTTTCCTTTTTGGGCCTCTCTTGTCGTCATGCGGGGGGCTGCCCTGTATCTCACGCTGCGGGCCTGAGGAGAGGATATCGCTGTGGCTTTCAGCGGCGGCCTCCGTTAGTTTGTGGTCAATTAAAACTGCAGTCTATGCGAGAGGCCTGCTGGAATATTCAAGCGTTGTTATCATTTTACAGCGAAAATCACAGTGAAGTAGGTGGTAGACGAGTCGTTGAGGTGCCGGACTATCAATCAGAACGTTGGGGGTGCAAACCTCCAGTGAATCCTAAGCTGCCAATGTGGGCCCTTTGAGCAAAGACCCTTAACCCTCATTGCTCCATGGGTGCTGCATCATGTGTTCTGACCCCAACCATTAAAGTTTGCACTCTTGTAATTCTCTTTAGATAAAGAGCATCAACAAAATAATGTAAATGTAATGTAATTTTAGCAACGCAGTATATTAGGTCAATTTTCTCAGATGCTTTATTTTAAAGTGACTTACAAACATCCTGATTTAATTGTACATGCACCTCTTAAGCCCTCTGTGTTGCTTAAAGACCCACATGGGTAACATGTGGAGGATTTGGGGTTTGATAGATCAACACCCTAACCATTGATGATGTCCTATGCACAGAAGACTTCTGAACCAACCAAATCTGTGTCGGAGGCATTTAGTTTCTTTATATTGTAGGCAAATACACTGTAGGCAAACCTAGTAATGGGGGGGGGGTGAAAAATTGTGATAAGCCTCTTTATTTGTAGTCCAGACTCTCTAATACTGTTAAACTTGCCATATAAGTGGACAGAAACTGGTTTGTGTTTAAAGTCCAGCAAACTTCAGAATAATGCTGGATTTCACTAAAGCCTCTGTTTAAAGGTTTTTGTTAAAGATATCAGGTGGTTTGGGTTCATATTAGAAATTTCTGTAAGAATTAACACTAAAAATCAGCAAGAAACACACATTTACCAACCAACCACACACACACACACACACACACACACACACACACACACACACACACACACACACGCTGGAGTCCTAACTGCTACTTGAGCAGACGGCATGATGAAGGTAGGGAAGATACTGCTTCATTAACTGCGACTCGTCCACATCAAACCTGTGTGCTTAAGCGCCGCTGATGAAACTCCGAGACAACACATCAAACCTGAGCCCTGATTAAACACTCACACACACGCAGGCACCCCCTCACACTAATCACCAAATTAATAATAAAAACATCCACGAGCAGTGGAGAGCACGACTATCAGTGGATCCGAAAAGCTTCTGAGAGCGGGACTTGAGTTTGGGGTGGGGGGGGGGGGGAGTGGATGGTGGTGGAGTAGACAGCGGGTGCTGCGTGTGGATGAGGGTGCTTTGGTCCGCGCAGATGGGGTTAGTACCAGAGCTCCAGAACCTTTTGAAACAAGTGAGCAGATAAAATACAAACTCAGCCAACGAGGACGTGAACATTTTATAACAGTGTCTGCAGTGACACTGCTGGGGGGGTAGATCAGGGTGAAGGGTTCGGGACAAGTCACTGACTCTGGCCTACAGAACCATTTCTAGATCTGGCCCCTCCTACCTTCACTCTATCTTTTCAAAATACACTCCGACTCGTTCACGTCGCTCCGGTGATGATCGCCGCCTGGCGGTTCCACCTCACCGAGGAGCTGATTCTCGTTCCGTGGCGTTCAGCAAAACAGTGGAACGATCTTCCCAACTCTGTCCGTAAAGCAGAATCACTAAACAGTTTTAAGCAACTACTGAAAACGCATCTCTTTAACAAAAACCTGTTGTAAAAAAATAAAATAAAATAAAAAAAGGGGGGGGGGCAGCATCAAATAACAATCAGGTTTGATGAATTTACAGTGTAGTTGGTTTTCTCCAGGCGGCACGGTGGCTTAGTGGTGTAGCACGTTCGCCTCTCAGCGCTAGGGATTCCCGGTTCGAATCCCCATCTGGGTGGAGTTTCTATGTTCTCCCCGTGTCTGCGTGGGTTTCCTCCGGGTTCTCCGGTTTCCTCCCACAGTCCAAAAACATGGATCAAGTCAATTGAATTCTCCAAATTGCCCCATATAGAGTGTGTCTGTGTGAGTGAGTGTGTGCCCAGCGATGGATTGGCACCCTGTCCTGGGTGTATCTGCCCAGCGCCCGAAACGTTCTCTCCTGGATGGGCATGGGGAACCCCCCCGTGACCCTACTAGAGGATAAAGCGGGAGATAATGAATGAATGAATGAATGAATGGTTTTCTCCATAACTTCTGACTTGTAAAGTCACTTTGGATAAAAGCGTCTGCTGAAAGTAAATTTTGTGCATGAAGGAGGTGAGAAACTGAGACCGTAGATTCAGACCTTGGCTCGGTTTACAACACCGACCGACACAGAGATCAGTAGGCGCTTTTGGACGCAGCTTCGATCGCTTACATGTAGGAAACATTGTGTGATGGTAGCAAAGCGACGCTGTCTTGGGTTGGAAGCCGTGAACACCCCTGACACAGCTCCGCCTGATGAACGTGTGCAGGCTTTATACGCTGTGACATCACATGCAGCGTGAAGCGACGTCTAGGGACGACAAGCGCGGGACTCTCTGCGACTTCGGTTCACATTTGTATTTTAAATGTGATTTTAAAGGCAACGTTATTGAAGCCTGCTCCCGTGCGAGAAAGTCTTCAGTCGGTCACATCCCGATCTGATCTCATTACTAGGGCTGTATTCAACTACAAATTTTCGTAGTCGAATCGGATTCGTCAGATTTTCCCTATAGTCGACTGATAGTCGAATCACTTAAAATTTCACCACAAGATGGCGCTATAAGCATAGTTTTTAAAAAATATTTTTTTTTAATATATTTTACTTGTTTTTCTAACAAAAGAAAACCTTTTTTTCTTTTTTTTTCTTTTTTTTTCTAGAAATTAGGATGATTTTATTTGACAAAAGGCTATATATATAACGAAAACAAAGACATTTCATGTAAAAACTAATGCTTAGCAGCAGCCATGGGCGCCCCCATTTGGTCAAAATGGTACATTCCACTATGAGGTTTATAGTCGACTACGGTTCTCCGAATCGAATCGTCGAATCAGCGAATATTGCAGCTCACCCCTACTGATTACCTCACAATCAAGTGCAACGCCTCCTTGTGTTCAGATTCCCAAAAATCATCCGTATGAACCTTGAAAGCCCCTTCCCTCCACACGGTGACCACGAGGCCGGAGCCATCTCTCAGACTGCTGTGGCACAAACGCCCACATAAGCAATTACAACGTCCCCCAAATCCCCCCCCCCCCCCCATCATATAGTGCAGCGTGTTTATATTCAAATCCAACAGAGCCACAGGGGTAGAATGAGGGGGGAGGGGGGGGGGGGTGGATGAGGGTGTTGACTGTGTAGAGATGGGAAAAGCTGCTGGAATGATTGATGAGCTGGTGGTTGGTAGAACTCAGACCTGGCTGGCAGTGCCACGTGTCAGCGGAGTCACTGGAGCGGCAGATAAGCCGAGAGCCGCGGGGCTGGTGCACTTTAGCTCATGAATGGCAGCGTGGAGAGACCACAGTGTACGGCTGTGCATGCAACACACACACACACACACACACACACACACACACACAGTTTTGTAATTTGACTTCTATTGCATGAAATAGACGGCACGGTGGCTTAGTGGTTTAGCACGTTCTCCTCTCAGCGCTAGGGATTCCCGATTCAAATCCCCATCTGGGTGGAGTTTCCATGTTCTCCCCGTGTCTGCGTGGGTTTCCTCCGGGTTCTCCGTTATCCTCCCACAGTCCAAAAAAAAAAAAAAAAGTCAATTGAGTTCTCCAAATTGCCCCATATAGAGTGTGTATGCGTGTGTGTGTGTGTGCCCAGCGATGGATTGGCGCCCTGTCCTGGGTCTATCTGCCCAGTGCCCGAAACGTTCTCCCCTGGACTTTTGGGGAACCAAAAGTGAAAGTGAGCGGGTGAAAGTGAGCGGGTGAAAGTGAGCGGGTGAAAGTGAGCGGGTGAAAGTGAGCGAGTGAAAGTGAGCAAATGAAAGTGAGCGAGTGAAAGTGAGCGGGTGAAAGTGAGCGGGTGAAAGTGAGCGGGTGAAAGTCAGCGGGTGAAAGTCAGCGGGTGAAAGTGAGCGGGTGAAAGTGAGCGAGTGAAAGTGAGCGAGTGAAAGTGAGCGGGTGAAAGCGAGCGGGTGAAAGCGAGCGGGTGAAAGCGAGCGGGTGAAAGCGAGCGGGTGAAAGTGAGCGAGTGAAAGTGAGCGGGTGAAAGTGAGCGAGTGAAAGTGAGCGAGTGAAAGTGAGCGGGTGAAAGTGAGCGGGTGAAAGTGAGCGAGTGAAAGTGAGCGGTGAAAGTGAGCGGGTGAAAGTGAGCGGGTGAAAGTGAGCGGGTGAAAGTGAGCGGGTGAAAGTGAGCGGGTGAAAGTGAGCGGGTGAAAGTGAGCGGGTGAAAGTGAGCGAGTGAAAGTGAGCGAGTGAGCGAGTGAAAGTGAGCGGGTGAAAGCGAGCGGGTGAAAGCGAGCGGGTGAAAGCGAGCGGGTGAAAGTCAGCGGGTGAAAGTGAGCGGGTGAAAGCGAGCGGGTGAAAGCGAGCGGGTGAAAGCGAGCGGGTGAAAGCGAGCGGGTGAAAGCGAGCGGGTGAAAGCGAGCGGGTGAAAGCGAGCGGGTGAAAGCGAGCGGGTGAAAGCGAGCGGGTGAAAGCGAGCGGGTGAAAGTCAGCGGGTGAAAGTGAGCGAGTGAAAGTGAGCGGGTGAAAGTGAGCGGGTGAAAGTGAGCGGGTGAAAGTGAGCGGGTGAAAGTGAGCGGGTGAAAGTGAGCGGGTGAAAGTCAGCGGGTGAAAGTCAGCGGGTGAAAGTGAGCGGGTGAAAGTCAGCGGGTGAAAGTGAGCGGGTGAAAGCGAGCGGGTGAAAGCGAGCGGGTGAAAGTCAGCGGGTGAAAGTCAGCGGGTGAAAGCGAGCGGGTGAAAGCGAGCGGGTGAAAGCGAGCGGGTGAAAGTGAGCGAGTGAAAGTGAGCGGGTGAAAGTGAGCGAGTGAAAGTGAGCGAGTGCAGAAGCTGATGACAGAGCGCTGCAGAGGCGATGCTCAGCCTCATCAGTGAAAGCTCAGATGAGTGATTAGCGTTGGGTGATGTTGGGAACGAGCTCCGTGTGCACGGGGCATGAGCGCACATCAAACAGCCTGACAGCAGGACGTCAGACATCAAAGCGACCGAGCCCGAGCCACCGCAGAGAGGTAGCGCACGGGTAACGATGCCCCTTTGTTCCTTTATCTCCCCCTCCCTTAATCTCTGCATTTCTTCTTCAGCTCTCCCTTCTCCTGCCGTCACGTGGAATTTCCTGTCAACACTTCAGTCGCGCTCACGAACTGATTTACTAAAAAACAGACGTGTTCCGTAACACCTGTCGTTTAAAACGCCACGTATGTTACATCAACCGCTCCGATCCGTCCGTTTTCTTACCCTTTAATTATATCTCGGCACTTATTGAGGGGAAATCGTCCTGGACAGGTCACCAGACAGCTAGTGGAGGATTCAAGCATTTCAAAAATCACCTATTGGCATAAAATAAAAGCCGCACAGCTCTAGGGAGAACATGCCAACATGCCATGCCAACACAGACAGGTAGGTAGACCTGCCCTGCCCGGGATTTGAACCCTGGACTTTTTGCCCATGCCATCATAATCAGCAATTGCAATTGAAGCTGTCCAGCAGCAAGTGATGCACTGACACCAGTACCACACAACACACACACACACACACACACACAGCATGTCCTCCACGTGCTTACAGCACACAGATAGTTAGGTAGACCTGCCCTGCCTGGGATTTGAACCCTGGACTTTTTGCCCATGCCAGCAGCATGTCCAGCAGCAAGTGATGCACTGACACCAGCACAACACAACACACACACACACACACAGCATGTCCTCCACGTGCTTACAGCACATTTCTACCCAAACAACCTGCAGTCAGGCTGCACTGTTCAGTCTTCAAGCAGAAATGGCTGAGACGACACCTTAACGGAACTGAACCTGAATTTGATTGATTAACAGATTTATCTGAATTGATTGGTGAATGTTTTTTTTTTTTTTTTGCACATAGAAAGCATCAGTAAAGCAGGGCCTGCTTCTCCTCGGCTCCGGCGCTCATTCCTTCACTCGCGGCCCATCAGTCTCCCCCACCTCTCTCTCCTTCTCTGACTGGGAGCGTCATTCTGTGCGGATAGCTGCAAGCCGTTCGCGGTTATCGGCTCCTGCAGACTCTCTCCGCCGGTCTGATCTGTCTCCTCTTCATTAAGCAAATACGCCGACGTGGAAATGAAAACATAATAGCTATTTGATTTCCAGCGAGATATTTTGCATATTGGTTCGGTGCTGATAGCGGAATTTCATCAACTCGAGGTTTTTCTTTTTTTTTTTTTTTTTTTCTCCCCTCCTCTTCTTCTTCTACTTCTTCTTAATGCTTTAAGAGACGACATGACCGACGCGGGCAGGAGGCTTCAGCCGGATTTCTTTACATTGCTGGGAAGGAATATGAGGGAAGAAAAGAAATAAGCAGCAGCTCCCTGGGAAGAGGACTTAACCGATTAAATATCTGCGCTCGCCCGTTTTCTCGCCTCGATAACGGAGGGGATAACGTAAAGAATTCACAGTGCTTTAGGTTCACTGTAATAATCAGAGATAGAGGGAGAAAATTAACTCCTTAATGAGAAGGGAGCATCTCCATGATAACGATGGGGGGGGGATAAAGTTTAAAGCCCCGTCCACACAGAGCTACTCCATCCGGGAACTGGTCCGGTCTGAAAGGGGCAGGTGAGACTGTAGGTCGAGATATAGAACTGCATACCAGCTGCTAACGTCCACGAGAGGAAAACATCAGCTCAGTGTTGGGTTCTCCACCTCAAGGTTGCCATAGTGGGTTCTTAAGCAAAGTCCTCAACCCTCACTGCTCCCCGTGTACGCTTGGGGTTCCTCCCACAGTCCAAAAACATGGATCAATCGAGTTCTCCAAATTTCCCCAAATAGAGTGTTAGTGTGTGTGAGGGTGTGTGCCCAGCGATCGATTGGCGCCCTGTATTGGGTGTATCTGCCCAGCGCCCGAAATTTTCTCCCATGGATGGGCATGATGAAACCCCCCCCCCCCCCCCCACGACCCTAGTAGAGGATAAAGCGTAAGATAATGGATGGATGTTTTAAATAAGGGATTTCTCAGTGTGAGGAACAGCCCTGATCCCTTAAATACAGATCAATGGAACCTACCATCTCCAACACCCCCGGTCTGGGTGCAATACCTTTTCAGATCTGTGGAATATGCTCGTGTGTGTGTGTGTGTGTGTGTGTGTGGGGTTAAAACTCTCAGTAATGTGTATATATGTGTGTGTGTGTTGAGTGAATATAAAGGAGTTTGGATTTGTACATCTGTGTCACAACCCTTTCCATGGCCTTGTAAATTGGCGGGGGTGGTGGATGGGGAGTGTCGTCGGGAAAGAAAGATACTCAGATGAAATAACCAGTTGATTCACACCCTCCACCCCCCCACCCCCACCCCCACCCCACCCTTATCGGATCTTGTGGATGGTGGGAAAGTTGAAATCTGCTGCTATTTTCTAGCGTTTATCAGGCTGCTTATCGTTTGGCGCTCGTCTGCATGCCTGGCTCCTACAGCGGGATTTAACTCCACCGCCTGCTGACTCCGCTCTAAAACCACGAGCAGACCTCCGATCGGGTTCTAACAGGTTCACCATGTCGGGTGTTCACCCGCTTAACGGACCCAACACACGAACTGCTCGATCATTGTATTCCAGCTGGCTGTTGACATCAAGCTATGGGTTTAGGGAGGAGGCGGGGCAACAGCCGTCATCAACCGCGTATGACGCATAATGAGCATCCTTTTAAACCTCAGCGTGGGGTTAGCACGAGGTCATGCCCTCGTCACATGACTGCAAACCACCCCAGACAAATTGGTCTGTGATTATATTAATATTATATTTACGTTGTTGTAGCTTTTTGGAATTATAAAAATGAACCAACTGAAGGTCTAAAGCATCTTTTCTTTGAAGTGGTTGGTTAAACCAAACAGTCATTAATTCCCAAGACTTCCCAAGACTTCCCAAAACTATGGTATTGAGACACCTACACATTACACCTGAATGAGCATTTATGACATCACAGGTCGATACGGCTCCCACACTTAAATTCTGAAGAGTGTCTGTGGGAATTTTTACCCAGATGAGCATTTATGAGGTCAGACCCTGATGTTGGACCAGAGGTCATGGTTCTTAATCAGATCTAGTTCAGCTCAAATGGGGTGGAGGTCAAGGTTCTGAGGGACAGTTGAATTCGTTTACACAAGCTCACTCCATCATGACAGTCATGGTGGAGAAGAACGAAGGGCCTTCCCTGAAATGTTTGTATAAAACATACAAATGATTAAAAATGCATATCTGGAGTTAATTAACGTTATACACTCATGCTTAAAACACAGAGGATTCAAATATGTCCAAATACTTTTGGCCTTACAGTGAAGCGATTTCCATTTAATGATATAAGCTCCATTAATAAGGGTGGCACGGTGGCTTAGTGGTTTAGCATGTTCTCCTCTCAGCACTAGGGATTCCCGGTTCGAATCCCCATCTGGGTGGAGTTTCCATGTTCTCCCCGTGTCCGCGTGGGCTTCCTCCGGGTTCTCCGGTTCCCTCCCACAGTCCAAAAACATGGATCAAGGTGAATTGAATTCTCCAAATTGCGCCATATTGAGTGTGTATGTCTGTGTGAGTGAGTGTGTGCCTAGCGATGGATTGGCGCCCTGTCCTGGGTCTATCTGCCCAGCGCCCGAAACGTTCTCCCCTGGATGGGCATGGGGAACCCCACCGCGACCCTAATAGAGGATAAAGCGGGAGATAATGAATGAATGAAGCTCCATTAATATAAAATACATGTAATATATTTACATATTGGGCGGCACGGTGGCTTAGTGGTTTAGCATGTTCTCCTCTCAGCACTAGGGATTCCCGGTTCGAATCCCCATCTGGGTGGAGTTTCCATGTTCTCCCCGTGTCCGCGTGGGCTTCCTCCGGGTTCTCCGGTTTCCTCCCACAGTCCAAAAACATGGATCAAGGTGAATTGAATTCTCCAAAATTGCCCCATATTGAGTGTGTGTGTCTGTGTGAGTGAGTGTGTCAGTGATAGATTGGCGCCCTATCCTGGGTGTATCTGCCCAGCGCCCGAAACGTTCTCTCCTGGATGGGCATGGGGAACCCCCCTCGCCCCCCCGACCCTCATAGAGGATAAAGCGGAAGATAATGAATGAATGAAGCTCCATTAATATAAAATACATGTAATATATTTACATATTTTCTGATTTAAATTAAGAATTTACGATTAATTACTATCACAGAATAAATATATATATAGTTGTAATAATGAAGGGTCAGAACAAGGCCTTTGTTCAGTGAGAGCTGAGAGGTCTGATGCAGCAGGACGTCTGTACAGTGACCCTCCACAGCACTGAAGCAGCTCTCAGAGACAGCGTTGCATCTGTTATCAAACTCTCGACTGGACAGATACGAAGTGTCCTTGGATAAGCCTGAGGCCATGTTCACACACATTCTTTCATCCAGTAAAGCTCACTTTTTATAAGAGAGGTGGGAAAGCAGTGAGCAGAGTGAAAGTGAAAATCAGACCCGTGTTTTTGGGAAATGAGAGGAAGACACGTTTCCTGCTGTCCTCTCACAGTCAGAATGTCTCAGGATTAATGTCTGGCTTTGCTTTTCCCTTCCATGTGACGCCTCCATGCCTGCCCTCTGTGGGTTCCCCACTCTGAAGGAGTCCCATATTCCAGCAGAATGCTGATGGTTATACTGGAGCGATTAAACTAGGACTAAGATTAGACTAGAACTGTATGCCATTCATTTAATCCCATCATTATACCCATCATATGGGGGAGTGGTAGGTCAGTGGTCAGGGCGTTGGGCTATCAATCTGAAGGTTGGCGGTTCAAATCCCAGGTCCCCTGAAGTTACCAATGTGGGTCCTTGAGCAAGACCCTTAACCCTCATTGCTCCAGGGTTGTTGTGTTTAACCCTGTTCTCACTTTGTAAGTCGTTTTGGATAAAAGCGTCCAATAAATGACCAAAATGTAAATGTAAATTATACCCGTCAGCATATTGTTGGAATATGGGACTCCTTCAAAGTGGGAATCCACAGCGACTTGGACTAAGATTTCACTAGATCTGTGTGACATTAATTTAATCCCATCAGTAAACAGCCAGAATACAAACAACCGTCTGTTTCCTGACTGCCGTTCACATGACTGAACACTACTGAGCACTTATGGAATCATCTGCATAAACCTGACCTCACCATAGCTGATACTTCTCTCCAAAGCGCCTTAAAGGTGAGAGAACACCAGTCATGTTACAAAACGTGTTGGGGGGAACCGTTTTGTAACCATTTTCCCTATGGTTTTATTTCTTATAAAGATTTTTTATAGAGTAGGGCAAGCTAGCTCAGTGGGGTGTTGGGTTATCAATCTGAAGGTCGGGGGTTTAAATCCCAGATCCACTGAAGTTACCAGTGTGGGTCCTTGATCAGACCCTTAACCCTCATTGCTCCAGGGTTGCTGTGATGAACCCTGTGCTCACCTTGTAAGTCGCTTTGGATAAAAGCGTCCAATAAATGACCAAATGTAATGTAAATGTAGATGAGCTGTAAGTAGGGGCGGCACTGTGGCTTGGTTGGCACATTTGCCTCTCAGCGCTAGGGATTCCTGGTTCGAATCCCAATCTGGGTGGAGTTTCCATGTCCTCCCCGTGTCCACGTGGGTTTCCTCCGGGTTCTCCGGTTTCCTCCCACAGTCCAAAAACATGGATCGAGGTTAATTGAGTTCTCCAAAATTGCCCCATATAGAGTGTGTCTGTGTGAGTGAGTGTGTGTCCAGCGATGGATTGCTGCACTGTCCTGGGTGCATTTGCCCAGCGCCCGAAACGTTCTCTCCTGGATGGGCATAGGGAACCCCCCCCTGCGACCCTAGTAGAGGATGAAGATGAAGATAATGGATGGATGGAGTTGTGAGTTGTTTCTTAAAGAATTGTCTCAGCACTGACAGATTTGGGAAGATCATTCCTCTGTGTAGGGGTGGTGAACGCTACCGAGTAAAAATCACTCAGTTCAGAGGACATGTCTTTCAACTAAAATGGACCAAGACTCTTAAAACAACCCCAAAATCTGTATGCAAGTTCAAATACAGAACACAAATAATCTTCCCTGAATGGTTTAGAGTAAAAACAAAGCTTGGCGGCACAGTGGCTTAGTGGTTTAGCATGTTCTCCTCTCAGCGCTAGGGATTCCCGGTTCGAAACCCCATCTGGGTGGAGTTTCCATGTTCTCCCCGTGTCCGCGTGGGTTTCCTCCGGGTTCTCCGGTTTCCTCCCACAGTCCAAAAACATGGATCAAGTCAATTGAGTTCTCCAAATTGCCCCATATAGGGTATGTTTGTGTGAGTGAGTGTGTGCCCAGCGATAGATTGGCACCCTGTCCTAGGTGTAACTGCCCAGCACCCGAGACGTTCTCCACTGGATGGGCATGAGGAACCCCCCCGCGACCCTAATAAGAGGATAAAGTGGAAGATAATGAATGGATGGAAAATCAAAGCTTTATTCACTGAAACTTCCGTGTTTCTCCATATTTTTGGTTTCAAAGTTTTATTCCAAACTCAAAAAGATCAAATCAGTTCAGTTTGTGCACAACGTCCATACAGTGCAAACCTATCAGACAACTGCGGATGTCAAACTAAATCACTCGCTGCCCCTGACAGGTTCACGAGCATCTGATAGCATGAGGTGGATTTAAAGAAAGACGTGAGACGTGTTTATCTCAAGAACTTTTTCTTTTTCTGCTTCCTGCCCCGGAGACGTCAGTTCATTTATTTTGATTTCTGTCAATAATGAAGCCCAGATATGAAGCATTATACTGGAAATGGCATGATCTCACTTTCAGATGTACATCATACATCAGAGTTGGGATCTTAAAAAAAAAAAATAAAATAAAAAATAAAACCTTCTGTTATCCTGTGATCAGAACAGAAATAAGATCAGAAAAGCTGGTTTTTGGACTTTGAGGCACCTTTTTCTTGTGATCTCAAGATAATACGTTGTTTTCTGGAGGTCATAGATTTTTGCAATCTCGTGATAAACTTGTTATCTTGTGATCCGAAAAAGAAAAGAAAAAAAAACAACAACAACATAGGACATATTTCTGGACCTTCAGGAAAATGAGATCTCCGTCTGGACCGTTTCTTTTTTTCCGGATGGAACACATCAGATCCATTATGCACAGTTATGTATCTTTTTGTGAACGTGGCTGAAATGTGATCAGACGTTTTTCGCACTGAAGTGTAATTAAATTTGCATTTAGGGATGTGAGCAGAGGTCGGGGTGAGCGGGAAGAGATGAGCAGCATGCAGGGTCAGTGAGGTGTCGAGGTTGAAAGGCTCGGGGGAGGAAGGCATGCTTTCCCTCTCATCTTCTGTCTAGCGGATGAGGGGAGGATGCTGACGAAAGAGAGAGAGAGCGTGAGAGAGAGCGAGAGAGAGAGAAATTGGGCTGGAATGCAGAAGACAGGACTCTTTTTCATCACCTCACGGCTGATTTAATTCCCATTCCTGCTCTTTTTCTAAGTGCAGTGGATTTCAGGCAGTTTTTCAGGGTCACACCGTGGCTTTGGCTGGTTATATAAACAGATGCTGGTGATGGTCAGACTGTGACATCATAGTTAGTTATGTTGGTAAGTTAGTAAGTGGGTGAGATAGTGAGTAAGGTGAGATACGTGCCATGAAGTCCTTAAATCATCCTCACTGTCCCGTTAAGTGCAATAAAATTCGAACACACCTTTCCATCATGCCCTTCAGTCCCTTTCAGTCACAGGTTTATAACATCAGCCATTTGCTTAATTAGAGGCTGCATTTGTCAATTTATTACAAACTAAGAACTAGTAAGAAGCAGAAGATGTGTGTGTGTGTGTGTGTGCTTGTCTCAAAATAAGAGGGAGACCCCAAACATTTGTATCTACAAAAGAAAGATGAATCTGGAAAGCCCTGCATTACATGAACGCTTCACATCAGAGACAAAACGGAGAACAAACACTCTGGACCAATCAGAGAGCAGATGTACCAATGTCCCTGATTTAGGCAGGTCTTCAAATGTCTTCACAGATTTTAATGAGGAGATTAACATGGTGTTAAACGAATAAAGGTTTGTTTCCGTGTTTCACTCTATATATATTAAACTCTATAAACCCCCCCAAGTATAAACATCTGTATGTGGTCTGGTGAGACTTTTGTCCACTTTTGTCCACATAGTGTATAACAAACACAGACACACCTCTACATACACACCACTGCAGCGCTCACCTCAGACTAAACAGCCTCGTCACGGCCGAGTGAAACGTCAGACGACTGGAGGACACAGCAGCACACACACACACACACACACACACACACACACACACACACACACAGAGTGTTTTGGCTAGCATAGATATGACCATAAACACTCCAACTGGATGGATACACCCCCTGAGCACCACGTGAGGTGGAGAGTGTGTGTATGTGTGCGGGTGGGGGGGGGGGTACGTCTACGCAACTTCTGCACAGATGCTGAAACTCAGGACATTTTTTGAAGTTGGGACTTTAGTCTTCGAAACGTTAACTTTCGTTGCTCTGTGTTTAGAATGATACCAGAGTGAAACACGGAAACGAACCTTTATTCGTTTAACACCATGTTAATCTCCTCATTAAAACCTATGAAGACATTTGAAGACCTGCCTAAATCAGGGACATTGGTACATCTGCTCTCTGATTGGTCCAGAGTGTTTGTTCTCCGTTTTGTCTCTGATGTGAAGCGTTCATGTAACGCAGGGCTTCCAGATTCTTCTCTTTTCTTTTGTAGATACAAATGTTTGGGGTCTCCCTCTTATTTTGAGACAAAACACACACACACACACACACACACACACACACACACACACACACACACCTGCTTCTTACTAGTTCTTAGTTTGTAATAAATTGACAAATGCAGCCTCTAATTAAGCAAATTAAGACACTCGAAAAACTGTAAGTAACTTAAAAGTGAGTAAGATCATTACTCTTATATATCGCTGCATTGCATAAAAGGAATTGAAAGTAATACATAAAGAAGTGTAAAGTGTAGCATCATAGAAAAATGTGTGTGTGTGTGTGTGTGTGTGTGTGTGTGTGAGACGGGGTGAAAGACAGACACACAGACTCATCTCTGCAGCTGAGAAAACGGATGTGGTCTTTTATGACTCTCATATAACTGCGATGACTTAATCACCATAAAAGCACATAAAAATCCAGACAACAGAAGGAGCTACTGCTCAGCACGAGGTCTCGCCATCACACACACACACACACACACACACACACACACACACACACACACACACGCTCTGTGTAATCAGTCTCTCGGAGCTACACACTTCTCCCCCCAACCCCATGTCTCTATGTGCCAGTTCTGCTTTTTAGTTTATGTTAATTACTGTATTAAAAGACTGCACAGTACATTCAGAACACACCCCACACACACACACACACACACACACACACACACACACACACACACACACACACACACACACACACACACACACACGGTCTCAAACTATACGCCTGGCATTTTCTTTTGCTGACCAAGTCCAGACAAAGTTGCTTAAGACGAAGTTGCAGTCAGTGTTGTATATTCATCAAGTGTCCCGGTGATTATGAGCAAGTTTAGAGTTACAATACAAACAGGGACGTCTGTGAGTGTGTGTGTGTGTGTGTGTGTTACGTGCACACATTAAAGGGGAAGCAGCAGCAGGGAAATGGGAAAACAGAAGGTTGTGGAAGAGGGATAAACACACAGCGACGGTTGAAATGTTATCTATCACTTATGTCACGCGGGTTAAAAAAAAAAAAAAAAAAAAAGGGGCAGCAGTGGAGATGGCACGAGTGTGGCAGCGATAAGTGTCGCGCATGCAGAGAAGGGGATGTAGGGCAGATAGAGGGGGGCTTGTTAAATATAACCCGCTGCACGGCTGGCAGCAGGATAGCAAGGGGGTATTTTCAAGAGGCAGGGCATCAGTGGAGCCCCCCAATTCTCTGATAACGTGAACGCTTAACGGAGAAGGCGCGAGAAGGAATAGAAGAAGGAGGCATTCTGCCAAAGGAAGATGCACACGGAGATGGAAGGGAGTATCGCCGACGCGCCGACGCAAAAAGTCACTATGGGATTTCTGATGGGAAAAATGTGTTCTTTTCAGATGAGGGGCAGATAAGCGGCAGCACAGGCAAATGTCAAAAATGATAAATGGAGGCGCGCTAGAAAACACCGGGCGCCTATGAGATACACACGCGGCATCTGTGTGTTGGCTTGCCCTCCTTCATCCACACACATAACGCTCGCATCTATACAGCGCAATGGAAATGACATTCCAGATCGTCACTGATGCAGAAGGCGAGGTGAAGTAACCACAGGCACGGGGTGGAGGTTAGCGCATTATGTGTGCCTGCGCACGTACACAAACACCTACCATCAATTAGCGGCGTTATCTGCGGTACATAGCCCCACTAAATCTAATTACCGACGGTTCCTCGTTACCGTGGAGAAAGGTGAGTGAGCATTAATGAGAATGCACTGTGAAACAGAAGCAAGTCCACCGGGGAGGAGGGACACCTCTGTATAAGGTCCAGAGAGCTGTTAAATTCTGGCCGCCACCCCCCCCCCCCCCACACACACACACACACACACACTAACTCTCCATGAGCTGGCATATTTATAAATTATAAGCTTAATCCTCATTTCAGTAACCTGATTTCATTCATTCATTATCTTCCGCTTTATCCTCTATTAGGGTCACAGGGCGGGGGGGGTTCCCCATGCCCATCCAGGGGAGAACGTTTCGGGTGCTGGGCAGATACACGCAGGACAGGGCGCCAATCTATCGCTGGGCACACACTCACTCACACACTCTATATGGGGCAATTTGGAGAACTCCGTTGACCTTGATCCATGTTTTTGGACTGTGGGAGGAAACCGGAGAACCCGGAGGAAACCCACGCGGACACGGGGAGAACATGGAAACTCCACCCAGATTGGGGATTCGAACCGGGAATCCCCAGCGCTGAGAGGAGAACATGCCAAGCACTAAGCCACCATGCCGCCCTAACCTGATTTATGATGTATATTTTAGTGATTGATTGATTAACAAAGGGTGCTAATGTAATACCACATTATCCAGAATCTTTAATTTCCAGAACAGCTACCGTTATTAGGCTCTAGGTGACTTTGTTTTTAGTCTTGGTTACACTTTTAACCATCAGCTCTGGTTCAGATTGTAACCCGGTTCTCTTTGGACCCCGTATAAATCAGAATAACAGCCGATAGACGGCTCTCCGTCCCTGACTGAGGTTACTGTGGTGGTACTGTAATGCAGCGCTGGGACACCACAGCAACACCACAGATAGCACTCAGAGCAACACCACCACCGACACCAGTGAGAGCACTTCAAATGACACGACTGACAGGGAGACCACGGAGCTACGAATCTGAATTCACCACGTCAGACACAAATGCCAGTCACCATAACAACACTGTCAGCAGCATCCACTGATCATGATAATAACATCAGCGGGGGTTTCAGAACAACAATTACATTAACACCATAAACAGCTTAGAGTTTAATCTTCAGGCTTAAACGACAGCAACATCACAATGTTAACAATGACATCACAACACAGTCACGGAAATAACGACACAGACTTGAGAACACTCCAGATGACACTAAACCCGACGACTTCAGCGACAAAAATGAAACACTGCTGAAAACAGGACATTGATGACGTTTAATATCGTTTATTGTCATCAATGTTCTATTTTCAATAGTGTTTCATTACTAACTGGTAAACCACCAACCCATCAATAAATCAATAAATCAATAAATCATAAGTTACGCCGTTGAAATACAATACAATAGAAGCTACACTACTGAGAGATTTAATTTATGAATACAAGTCGGCGGCACAAAATCCAGGCATGTTCTCCTCTCAGTGCTTGGGATTCCCTGTTCGAATCCCAATCTGGGTGGAGTTTCCATGTTCCCCCCGTGTCCGTGTGGGTTTCCTCCGGGTTCTCCGGTTTCCTCCCACAGTCCAAACATGGATCAAGTCAATTGAGTTCTCCAAATATATAGTATATATATATATATCCAAATATGCCCCATATAGAGTGTGTCTGTGTGAGTGAGTGTGTGCCCAGCGATAGATTGGCGTCCTGTCCTGGGTGTATCTGCCCAGCGCCCGAAACGTTCTCCCCTGGATGGGCATGGGGGACCCCCCTGCGACTCTAATAGAGGATAAAGCGGATGAAAATGGATGGATGAAAGTTGTAATCCACAACTAGGCAATGAGTTTCCTCACATTAGGCAACTTTTGTTCCATATATCCAATTTTCTTCCATGACCAGAACGTTCTGGTGCCAAATATGCCCCATATAGAGTGTGTGTGTGTGAGTGAGTGTGTGCCCAGCGATAGATTGGCGTCCTGTCCTGGATGTATCTGCATTCTCAGACAGTAGAACTTCAATTGGACCCAAATAAAATAACAGTTAACCAACAAGAACCATTATGTATTCAAAAAAGGGTGCTGAAAGTAAAAGTAAACACAACTCTTAAGAGTTAAATCAATGATAATCAGGAACTAAATGAAACTAATGTGGCAGTACCAGAACCTGTTTAAACAAATGTCTTCCTGACATTATGAGAATATTTGAGGCCCATCTTGCCTGAAAATCTGTCACATGGTGTGTGTGAGTGTGTGTGAGTGTGTGTGTGTGTGTGTGTATGACTGGAGATAATTTTAATATCGGGTTGGTGTGGATTGCTGATAGTGTTTTAAGGCAGGGCCCAGTGGACTGAGAGCTGGTAGTACCTATCTGTAATTAGTAACCATTCGCTATTGCTGATAAGATAAACTTACCCTGACCTTTTCCATTTGGTTGTCATGGTAACGGGCCCTCTCCCCCCTCCCTGATATTATTTTAGTGATTAAATAGCAAATAACAGGGAGATGTGAGCAGCTGATAGCGATGATTAATAATGGGGCTTGGTGGAGCTGAATGTGTGTATGCATGGCGTCGGGCGTACATGGGGGGGGGGGGGGGGGCCTCTGTGTCAGAAAGCCGCTGCCTGAATAGACTTGGCTTTGGCTTTTTTTTTTCTTTTTTTTTTTTTTTTTTTTTTTTTGCAGTGAATAATGGAAATTTAAGACGAATGAAGAGGGAAATAAAAGCAGCACACGAGAGCGACGCATGACTCTTTTGATCCTCCTCAGTTTCGTTTTTCTTAGATGCACTTGGACGAAAGAGAATATTAACGTCGCCTCCTTTCGTGCTGCCAACACCCCCCGCCCCACCCACCACCACCCCATCACACCATTCTCATCAGGTTCCTTTTAAATCTTATCACCCCTGATTATTAATAACATATTCAACAGTCCGCCGCGTCATTTAAATCAGAAAGGTGTGAATGGGACGGCACTTTTATTTCGTTTCTCTCATGACTTTGACTTCACTGCGGACCGCGAAAGTCGCCTCCATCACATTAAACATGTTCAGAACCTGATCCTTCAGGTTCAGATCCTGTGTACATTTAAATTATGAGGTGGTTCAAGAGTCCTGATGCTAATATTGCCACTTGGACTTCAGTAAGCGACACCAAAGCAGGTGGAGTTATGGAGGTTGTAACACTTTTTGGTTTGTCTTTGTTCTATAAGGAGAAGCACAAAAGAACCGCCCCCCTGGTAACACCCCCAGTAGAGGATTAGTGCACCTGATAATGGTCTGTGTGCAGGTATATAATAAGTGGTGAGTGCATTCTGACCCAGTGTATCACCCACATGGCAAGTACAGGTCTACAAGTTTGATCTGTTAGGGGCATGGTAGCTCATGTCCAGCTCCACCAAATTTATTAATATTGGGATGATGCATCATTACATTTACATTTGGTCATTTAGCAGATGCTTTTATCCAAAGCAACTTACAAGGGGAGCACAGGGTTCATCACAGCATCCCTGGAGCAATGAGGGTTAAGGGTCTTGCTCAAGGACCCACACTGGTAAATTTAGTGGACCTGGGATTTGAACCACCAACCTTCAGATTGAGAGCCCAACACTCTAACCACTGAGCTACCGCACCCTCCTGCATCATAGCTGATCCTGTACTCTGAACCTGTAACGTTTGTATATTAAGTCTCAAATATATATATATATATATTTTTTTTTAAACATGAAGCCGTACAATAAACCCCATGTGACATTCGGGGAGTTGATGGTTGTATGTGTCCCTACCCCATCGTACAGTTTTCATATTTACATTTCCTGTTAAATCACTTCTGTTTTCAGGGAGGCCTCTCTTGGGAACTTCTCGGAGGGCATTTGCATAAAGAGAAAAGAGCAGGAAGGCATGCAAACCTGCCCAGTTGACTGAAAGGTCAGTGGGGGAAGATCCAGGTCAGGGTCAAACACAAAGCTTGGCACACCAACAGAGTCTGAATCTCATCACATCACTTGAACCACGGGGGGTCGTATCCGTTACAGCCTTCAAAACAAACACAGCTCACGGCTTCATAAAGTCTTCAGACAACAGCCAAGTATTCGGCTTCCTGTATTTATTTATTCATTATATTAAAACAATCTATCTAAATATCTAAAATTATCGAATTATCTATTTATCTATTCCTTTATTTTAGACAACAGCATTAATCACTAGGGGGCGCTGTCTGTGGTATAAAAACAGCATCGATCACATAGTATATTAAACTATGAGAAAGACGGTCAATAAGCAACAGGGATGTGGATGGAAGATGAAAACCCAGGAGGAAGCCTCGGCACGCGGAGGACCTGGTTCATCCATCCTGGTACCTGAACCCAAGACCTTCGTGCTGTGAGGTGGAAGTTCTCCGTGTGAAACGGAAACTGCAAGAATGAAGTAAGTAGTGGATTATTGTTCATCAGATAAAAAAAAAATACGCTGAAATGAAAATCAAAGGGTAAATATACTGCATATGCAATAGCCTGTTTGACAGTGCCCCCCCCCCCCCCCCCCGAGCATGTGGATATATATATATATATATATATATATATATATATATATATATATATATATATATATATATTCATATATATTCATTCATATATATTTTTTTTTTTTCCCCCATTTTTTCATTCATTCATTATCTTCCGCTTTATCCTCTATTAGAGTCACGGTGGGGTTCCCCATGCCCATCCAGGGAGAACGTTTTGGGCGCTGGGCAGATACACCCAGGACAGGACGCCGATCTATCGCTGGGTACACACTCACTCACACATACACACTCTATATGGGGCAATTTGGAGAACTCAATTGACTTGTTCCATGTTTTTGGACTGTGGGGGGAAACCAGAGAACCCGGAGGAAACCCACGCTGACACAGGGAGAACATGGAAACTCTACCCAGATGGGAACCGGGAATCCCTAGTGCTGAGAGGCGAATGTGCTAACCACTAAGCCACCGTGCCGCCTATATATATATATATATATATCTGTATAATAATTCTCTCTCTATTCAATCCCTCTATTCAATTTTAGAAATTGCTGTTAATACCAATACATTATCAGGAGTGGATCATACAGCAATAGGAGCACATTCCTTCACCCTAATGGTTTCCATCAGGCGCTTATCTGCTGTACTGGGAGCACAGCGAGCTTCAGAACTCGGTGATCATTGGTCGAGCCGCGCTCTGGAATGCGTGAAGCATTCGGACGATCTGATGAAGGTTAGCCGTCCCGAGATATTCCTGAGATAGGCCTCGCCATCGTATCTGTACAGAGAAATTCCTCGCCTTCTCACAGCAGATAAGAGAATCCATGAATCAGCAGGTCATTCGAAATCTTACGACGACCTCGCAACACCGACACGTTCTACTAATAAAGCTGTTCCCTCACACACTGGATGGAGTCACACTAGAATCCTCACAATATGCAACCCAATGCAAGCTGATCTATGTATGGATGGCGAGCCACTGACCCGGTGTTGGCTGTCGGTCGAAGGACTGGACCGTCCTTGACACTTGCTCCTCGGTGGTATAAGTGCAGCAGCTCTAACCCCTTGGAGTGTTCTTTTTTTTTTTTTTTAACTGCCGTGGACGAAAGGGCTCCCCCAGTGTCTCAGCCCGGTCGGTGCAGCAGTGTTGGGACCGGATTAGTACGCACCCTTTTTCGTTTAGTTTACATTATGGTTTTTGCACAAGGTGCAGATGCCCTCTGAGATAAAGGTCTTTGCGCTGGTGCAGTAGTAAGAGTAGTGCCCCCTGAGATATGGTATGATTTACATGCGCATCCGAGGTATGTGCTGTCAAACATACCATAAGAATTTTATATTAAGGTACAAAACATATTAAAAAACTATTTTTAAGACATAAACCTGCAAAACTTTAGCATTTGAATGTATTATAATGGATGTAAACACACACACACACACACACACACACACGCGTGGGTAAATTAGCCACAGTCATGGCTGAATAGACCAAATAAGACGAAAGAGGAAAAAAAAAAAGAGGATTATCTTTTATCTCTCATCCGAAATAATCTTTATAGTCTCTATCACACGCCCGGCCGTTCATGTTCCAGTTTTTTTTTCCCCCCCCCACTTCATTATTTATTTATCTATTTCTGCTTTTGTGTGAATTCAGCTAAAATACTTCTAAAGTGCTTAATGGCGCTATCGAGAGCCCAGATCTGCTGCCGTACGCCGCCTGCCGTCTATCGTTCAAGATATTCTCCGGGCCGGTCGCGAAAGAGCCGCGCCATTATCAAACGCTTAACGAGTCCGACACGGCCAATTATTGACAAATTATTCTCTCAGAGCGACCCGGCTCCCTTGATGAGCTCGCGGTTCCCCCTTCATCCTCCCGGCCTGGAGACTGCCGCCTATCAGATCCCATTAAACGCTCCACAATTCCACGAACAAAGCCCGGCGTGCTGCGCGTCACACTCGCTGCTGATCAGTGTCCACATACTTATGAGTCCTCAGCTTGACGGCGTGCTCATCCTCACCACTTTAAAACAGAACCGGTGGTTTGCCTTCAGCAGTTCTAAGTTCTCTAACAGTGACTAGAATTCAGGGCGACGGGGGCAGATCAGAAGGAACTAAGAGATGTAGAACTTAACAGAACTGAACTAAACAACCGCAGGGTTCAATAAATACACATTAAAAAAAAAAAAAAAAAAAAAAATCAAAAAATCAAAAAAAAAAAAAAAAAAAAAAAAAAAAAAAAAAAAACAGAATCAGCTGCAGGACACACAATTTTGTTACCATGGTTACCATGTAATCTCTCTATGTAATGTTAACATGTTCTCTAAAGTCTAAATGAGTTTTCTTTAAGATGGCACTTTACATAATTCAGGTGAACTGCTGATAAAAAAAATAGTTGTGAATCCACTTGTTACAGAGTGACCTATGCTTCCAATGAGCGGGATAGGCTCCAGCACGGCTCTCGAACACTAAATGGCTCACGCGGCTTAGAAAATGAGCATTATTATTCATAGCTGCACACTAAATTAAGCCCCATCTCAATATATGACGCACTGACCGATTAATTACACGAATGGGCGGGGCTAATATGAGGCCATCCAGATAAAGATTGGAGATGGGGTGAGTATTTGTTCCCGTTATTGGTTCAGTAATCGACAGTTGATCCTATAAACACTTTCTTTCAATTTTAAGAGACATGGATTGAGATCCTGGAGACAAAGACAAGAGTCGCTCAGTGATGGACAGGGACCTCAGTCACTTATTTTTTTTTTTTTCCTTCACAAAACCTCAAATAAAGGTGCGGAAAACGAGAGCGCTCACTCAGCACTTAATATCAGATGAGGAAACGAGGTTTTATCGCTATTTGCACTGTGCACTTTTACAGAGCAGCTTCCTTATCACATGCATCGTCATCAGGGGACTTTGAGGCATGACACAAGGCCTAATAGATGCGGCCAGCTGATGGGGGGGCTGCCGCCTGGACAAAGAGGGATGAAGGGGCACGACACTTGCCCCAGTTAAACACCGGGATTTGCATAGCTTGACGTCTTGGCTGATCCGTGGTGGCGGCCAGGACGCGAACAAAGGAACCGGTCCCTAACCTCCGATGCCCGGCCGCGGTCATACTCTGACTTGCCTTCCCTCGAATCCCCTCGTCCCGCCCCGGCAAATCTACATCCTTTCTAACAAGGGTGCAGTTTCTTAACATTCATCATCGCTGAACTCTGAAACTTTATCAGCTGCGGAGCACGGCGCCATGGCCCCAGCCCGGCTCGCTCCGGCTCTCAGATAGGGCCGATAACACGCTGATAGATTACAGCAGATTGTTTTACTTCAGGGGACACTGCTGCCTCTAATACTAATACTCAGACAAGGCTGGCTACAGATACCGAGAGGGGACGAGAGGCACTTAGTACAAAGAGGAAAGGGCAAAAGAAGCCAAGAACATGTATCCGTGTGTGTACCTGTGTGTGTGTGTGTATAAAGATTATCATTAACATCGGCATTTGTAGTCTGACCGGTTTAAAATGACCGATTTCACAGTAATCATATCAACACTGTAAAGCACAAGGACCTAAAGAACCTTTAATAGCCAATTATATTTAATAGCCAAGAATAACAATGTACGGACCATTGTGGCTCTCAAACCACATGTGGCACATTGGGGTGTGTGTGAATTTCACATATTTAAGCTAAAATGTGCTTCATCACCACCTGGCGCCTCCTCAGTGACTGTTGAATATTTTGGATGAAGAGACTTTATTAAGTTCATTTAAAATAAGTTCTCAAATGTTCTTCCTCTCTTGCGATTCTCCGTCTCTGTGCCCCCTCGCAAGAACAAGTCAGTCTCCGAAAAACACATTATTAAGGTAATTTTTTCTACGGTCACACCGATAGGTCGGACCGCTGTTTGCAGATGGTTGGGTCACGGTTCGAGTCAGACGCATGACCCCAGAGACCCATCGGCGTGTGTGTTGCGTTCTAACAGACGGTGTAAAGGTTGAATTTAATCTTCGGTTCAATCAGCATATCTAATAAATTACAACAAGTGATTCACAGCGTGTTGGTTCAATCGATTCCACATAGAGCTGAAGTTCAAAAACAAAAAAAATAAAAAAAAAAAATTTCATGTTTCAAGCTGAAAGTTGTCTGGCTGCCCTGAAAGCGAGGCGATGCGGTTCTATACTCTCTTTACCGCGGACCTATTTAGTCCACCATCTGATTTTAATAAAGCGACGCAGCCTCGAAGTCGCACATCAAGCTTTGGGGTTTGTGCTAATAAACCTCGGCGCAGAAAAATGAATTAAGAACGGGCGTATTTTGGATGTTTAATCTTGATCCGAACTGAAAATGAAAGCGGAGAGTATTATGTTTTCAAAATGAGATCGTGGGAGCGACACAAAAGGCAAAATTATCAACAGGCAGAATGAATGGACGAGCACAATGTAATGACTACTGTATGACATACGGCACATTTAGGACCCACGCATATTAATTTCATACAAACAGCAGGCGCTGGAACGGCGACCAGAAATGATTAAACATATAGAACGGGGAGTTTCCGCCGCCATGCCGAACAATTCTCACGCTGAGGTTCTGAGAAGGGAGTCTGGAGATTCATGCTGTAAATGATTTGTTTGGTAGTGAGCAGAACGTCAGGAGCTTTAAATAAAACTTTTTAATCATTTTCATCATAACAATTTATATTAAACTAGTCTAAAGAAGTTTGAGTGTCTGTGAAGGTAAAACGGTCCCGACGGCAGACCTCAGGCTCCTAAACTCAGACGACTAGTCACATCCTTGCTTTCAGTCACAGTTAATTATGTGTTGCTTGTACACACTGTCTGGCCAAAAAAAAGATCACGCTTTAATATTCTGTTGGACTGCGTTTTTTTTTTTTTTTTTCATCGATTACGAAGTCACAACCTTTATTTCTGTCCGGAGTTGCAGATATTTTTCTCTATGATCTTTTATCGATGATGGAGATTTGGACCGCTGCACAAAGTCCCCTACAGCACATCCCAAAGATTCTCAATGGGGTTCAAGTCTGGACTAGGGATGCGACGATAAATCATTTTTTTAATTAATCATGATTATACACGTTACAATTAATTAAATAGTAAGACGACATTCATAAGTAAATTAAGTATTATGCCGGGAACCGGAACTTTAGACCAAGTAATGCAACTCGCACAGAACTTTTTGTCCTTACAGGAAAAAACAATTAAAAAAAAAGTGTTATGAATATGTTCTTTAAGAAACACAAGTTCTAAAACGAGCATTGTTCCTGTGATTTTAGGCACATTTTTGGGCAAAGTTCATCACTGTATAATTATCATAATAATCGTATAATCATAATTATATCAAAATCTGTAATCGTCAGATCCCTAGGATATAGTGGACAATCCTTGTGTGATTCGATTCCTGAAACGCTTTTTAACAATTTACCGGAACCGGAACCGGACCAAATAATGCAAATCACACAGAACTTTATTATCCTTACAGGAAAGAACAATTAAAAAAAAAAAAGAATATGAATATGTTCTTTATGAAACACAAGTTCTAAAACGAGCATCGTTCCTGTGATTTTAGGCACATTTTTGGGCAAAGTTCATCACTGTATAATTATCATAATAATCGTATAATCATAATTATATCAAAATCTGTAATCGTCAGATCCCTAGGATATAGTGGACAATCCATGTGTGATTCGATTCCTGAAACGCTTTTTCACAATTTAAGCTTCTGAAACAGATAATTATCTTTTCCACGACCACAGGACGTCCGTCCACGCGGTTGTTCGACAAATGAGAAGCTCCTCGCTGCATCACAGAGTTAAATAACTGTAACGAGGTCCGTATCCAATGGGAGGCTTTTACTCTTTAGTTAAATTCAGGTGCGGAGCATTTTGTTGGTGTGTATTGCATTTTTTCTAATTGAAACATTGTGAGCTGTAAGGTTCGTGCTGCTGAGGTTTTCTGTACAGAAATCAAAACCACAGCGTAGATGCTTTTAAAGCAGAGTCGTTCTTTAATGGCTGCAGGATTTCATCAGCCCATGCTCACCCCTCATTTCACCACACGTCAGTTTAGTGTTCGGGCCCCTTTTTTTGTGTCAGATCGAGGCCAGGCTTATCTGATTTCTGCAGCTCTGGGACAGGGTGCGTTTGTGGGTCAGAAAACAGAAAGAAAAAAAAAAAAAAAGGCCCGACTGACGGAACAGGACCAAGGTCCGCTCGCTCAGCATCTCACCGAGGTGAAAGGACCCCGACTAAAAACTGTGGAAACTCGGTGACACTCAGCCCCTAAATCTAATCCCCGCCAACAATGCAAATCTAAAGCATCCGTTCGCTGTATTCTTAATTTTCACATCAACATTTTTATCAGAAGACGCCGTGAATAATCTGTGCGGTAATTTCTTTCTTTCTCCCTTTTTGTTCCTGGCATTTTGGAGGAGTGAGATAAGGAGTAAAAAAAACAACAGAAGGGCTAGGAGAGTGAAAAAGAGATAGATAACATTGATATCAACTCCTACACAACACAGTCATTCCCTTATCTCGGCTTTTTATCGTGCTTTAGTTTAGTGTGTGTGTGTGTGTGTGTGTGTGTGTGTGTGTGTGTGTGTGTGTGTGTGTGTGTGTGTGTGTGTGTGTGTGTGTGTGTGTGTGTGTGTGTGTGTGCTTTTCACCTCCACTTCTCCGTTCTTTGTGGCCTAACTGAAAAAGGTCTGCTGCCCTTAAAAATAAAGTCAAGCTTTTAGTATCAAATTCACCGAAGGCAGCTTTTTTTTTTTTCTCGGCCGCTACCGTGAATAATTCAGTGAGACGTACGGAGGGGATAAAAAAGACTGTGCAGGACAAAACTACACAATAAACCATGTGCCAATGACGGTCAAATCTAACGATAATAAGAGTTTCAGTCTCACACTTACTCATAACCCCCCCACCCCCACCCAAAAAAGTGGTCTCTAATCTATCAAGGTCAGTTACACTGCCCTGAACAAATAGTGCCTTGTTCCAGCAGGGCAGCTCTCTATGTAAGCAGAGAAGTGACACGGTCAGACAGACAGATAGACAGACAGATAGACAGACAGACAGACAGACAGACGAGCCATACAAATAACACGCAGACAGAACGACTTATTCCTCTGCAGTGAGAAAATCGGAGGAACCGTGGAGGAGTTGGAAGGGAGAGCGACGCTGATTTGGCTTTGATTGCTTGGTGGTTGGGGTCAGAACACCGGGTCAGCCCTGATACAGAACCCTGGAGAAAGGGCCTTGCTCGAGGGGCAACTCGTGTAAGCTTTGATTAGCTTGGCATTAGAACCCCCAACCTTCAGATTAATAATCCAACATCAACCACCGAGCTGCTGCACAGATTATTAGGATACGAAGGCATTGACAGCAGTATGGCGCAGAAAGGTTTTCAGGTGTGTGTTTGTCCTCCACATAAGCAGCACGGTCACTGAGGAAGGTGTGTGTGTGTGTGTGTGTGTATCGTGGTAACTCGGTGATAAGGGTGTCGGGTGATCAATCAAAAGGTTGGGGGTTCAAACCCGGAGTCCGAGACGAAGAAAAATTGCGGATGTGGCGCTTAAGCAGAGGGCTTGACCAGCTCCAGGGGAACAGCATCACGGCCGACCCTGTGCTCTGACCCCTACCAAAAACATTTGCACCTCTGTGTAAGGTAACAAGATACAGAGACAACACCGGAGACGGGCAACAGGATAACAATGGCTTTTTAACATACTTCAAAAAGCGTTTGTAAGATAAACAACATTATACACACTCATTATTAAATATTTATATATTATTATGGATGATATATATATATATATATACACACACACACACACACATGCCTACATTCTGATTTTACAGGTATAGAGGTATATGGTGAACATGCCAAACTCAACAAACAAAACCTGACCCTAGAATAATAATCTCAGAGGTGAATCTGCAGTAAAGTCGCTGAACAGTATCAGTAGCCGATCTGAAATATAGCCAACAATAACATCATATCATGTTATGAGGTAACAGTTCAAACCGCCGCGCTTGAGGAGGGTGAAGCGTGCGGGGAAACTGTCCACAGGAAGGATCTTATGGAGCCACGCAGGTCATGGAGGAGACACGAACCGTCGCCGTGGCTTTACTGTAAATGCAGTATGAGCTTGATCAGTGCAATCAGCGTGCTATCTGAGTGCAATGATCAGCGATAAAGAAAAGCACCCTGGAAAAGTGTGTAACTGTAGATGGGAGGTCATGAGCGCTCAGATAGAGCTACCCACGCGCTGCACTACTTCCTTCAGTCACTGTGAGAACCCGGTATCAGCCTCGCTGCCTCCATAAGCTCTCTGCTGCCTCTGTAACGTCGGATGTTCCGCTTTACCATCGGTCCTCTTTACCTGCAGATGCATCGCAACCCTGAACTTATTCAGACCATAAACAGCGGAGAAAACGGAAGAATTAGTTAGACGTACTGTCATTAAATGTCATTACTGTCATTAAAGACGTACTGTCGCCATGCCCATCCAGGGGAGAACGTTTCAGGCGCTGGGCAGATACACCCAGGACAGGACGCCAATCTATCGCTGGATACACACTCACTCACTCACACAGACATACACACTCTATATGGGGCAAATTTTGAGAATTCAATTAACTTGATCCATGTTTTTGGACTGTGGGAGGAAACCGGAGAACCCGGAGGAAACCCACGCAGACACGGGGAGGACATGGAAACTCCATCCAGATGGGGATTCGAACCGGGAATCCCTAGTGCTGAGAGGAGAACGTGCTAACCACTAAGCCACCGTGCTGCCCTTGAAAACGTCATTCATTCATTCATTACCTCCCGCTTTATCCTCTATTAGGGTCGCGGTGGGGTTCCCCATGCCCATCCAGGGGAGAACGTTTTGGGTGCTGGGCAGATAGACCCAGGACAGGGCGCCAATCGATCGCTGGGCACACACTCACTCACAGACACACTCTATATGGGGCAAATTTTGAGAATTCAATTAACTTGATCCATGTTTTTGGACTGTGGGAGGAAACCGGAGAACCCAGAGGAAACCCACGCGGACACGGGGAGAACATGGAAACTCCACCCAGATGGGGATTCGAACCGGGAATCCCTAGCGCTGAGAGGAGAACGTGCTAAACCACTAAGTCACCGTGCCGCCCTTGAAAACGTCATGTCTTAAAAAAATAATACCCGGAGAATCACGTGCAGAGAATTCCGGGTGCGAGTTAGGGCTCTGTGTTAATTACGGGAGAAGCACTGCGGCTCGAGAACCCGAAACCCACGCAGGATGCAGGAGGATATTTAATTTTTTGGGATCATCTACTTGAACGGTTTTGGACTGTGGAAGGAAACAGGTTCTCAGGGATGAACATGCATCCGTCCCGCTTAATAAATCAGATTCTACGCAGTCGTATCATTTAAATTTAGTCATTCAGCAGACGCTTTTATCCAAAGCGACTTACAAACGAGAACATTACACGTCAGAAGTTATGAAGAAAACCAACTACACTGTAAATTCATTAAACCTGATTGTTATTTGATGTTGCGCCCCCCCCCCCCCCCCCCCCCCCCTTTTTTTTTTTTTTTTCACAACAGGTATTTGTTAAAGAGCTGCGTCTTCAGTAGTTTCTTAAAACTGTTTAGTGATTCTGCTTTACGGACAGAGTTGGGAAGATCGTTCCACCATTTTGCCGTGGTGAACAACACCGCATTTTTGTTCTAAAATGCTCATTTTTTGACAAATCCACAAAAAGAATCCAGTGAAACGGTTCATTTTGAAACTCTAGATGCAAAACGGATCCAACTCAAGCACAATGTCATATCATCAAACGTGTATCCCTTCTCATAACCACCCTCAGGTAAAAAACCATCTGAACAGTCATCCATTACTAGAACCGCATTACTGTCAGCCTCTCTGTTCCGTCTGTATTTAGCCCAAAATGGGATCAACCCATCAGGAGCTCCTCTGAGGGTGGGGAGGCTGTTTGCACACCACTACATGTTTATGCAGATAATGCGATAGCACGCTGTGGCGTATTAGTTGACATGATTCCAAACAAGTCCCACAGGCACTCGAATGTGAGCAGCCCCTCCCCCCTCCGATGCCTCGAATCACCTTGGAAAAGTTTCTTATTAATGGGACCATCTAAAAAATCTCGGTCACGTCCCTGACTCCCTATCTGCTCGATCCCTCTCAAATAAACCTACAAAGAAAGAGAAATTAACGGAGAGGTTTCCCCCCCCCCCTCACCCCCTCTTCTCCTTCCTGCCTTTCTCGATAGTGCGAAAAAGGAGCAAGGGGGGGGGGCACAGAGACAGAGAGTGAGAGAGAGAGAAAAAAAAACATAATTTATCTATGTATTATCAAGAAAGGCAGACACTTTAATCAGTCAGCTATGAAGTCAGTATTTCCATTCTTATCTGTCGCAGGAGTGGAAATGGAGAGCAGATAGTGCGCTGGGAGCCCATCGGTGGGCAGGAATGATAATGGGGGAGAGAGGGCTGGCTATTGGACCGCTGTGTCAGCTCTATCTGCACCCATTATCAAGGGCCTTATCATCGCTGCCATCAGCCAAGCTGTAATGGGGCCAGTTCAACTTTCCACATTATCATACGCCAAGACCTGGTTTACTCAGGCTAGAGGTCTGACTGGAGACAGAGGGATAGAGGGTTTAGGGGAAGAGCAAGTGACAGAGAGAGTGAGAGAGCGAGAGAGAGGGAGAGAGAGGGAGAAAAATAGAGGAGGTGAGGAGCACAAGAGGGCGGCGGAGGGGGGATGAGGGAGAGATAGGAAGAGATAAAGAGAAAGGAAGGGCAATGGAGCAACGGAAAAAGGGACAGAGATAGATGCAAGCACAGGACCTCTAACCTGGCAGCACCACCAATAAAACAAGTTGACTAAAAGAGCTGTACATCTGTTTAGGTGGCTCCACTCGGTGGTGGCGATTCTCATGGGTTATAACTGCCAAATGAAGGTTTACACAATACAAGATGTACTTCGATACCTCTGAGGGTAATTAACCCGACGCTCCATAATAATTCCAGACTTGGAATTCTCTGCTTACTTGAAGAATGTCCCATCGCTCAATGTGTTGGCAGGTGGAAAGCACTTTCATTCTCAGGTTGACAAGCGGATTTTTTTCTCGGGATACAAAGCGGAAAACAGCTATTCTCAACCAGATCCACATTTACAGCATCGGATTTGCTCTCTGCATGAGTATTAATGATGAATCCGTATCAGCAGACATCACCTGTCAGTATGAAACAACATGATCGCTGCAGGTTTAATGTCACTATGCGCTAAATTCATTTTCCACGCCGCCTCCCGACTGCAGCTGTGGGGTTGGTGATGATCCCAGGACCCCCAGAGCAAAAGCTGGGCAAATGTAGCCGGTCTGTAGCTGGACAGGCGTAAAAACACATTGTCTACACCTTGGTGCACTTTCATATTGCCAAATCATCGACTTCAGAATTATATCGAAAATTGTTTTTCTGTGTAAAGAAATATAACTAGGGCGAAAATAAATGTCTCTGTTACCTCATCAGCTCACTCATATACATCTTACCAGCCATCCATGGTTCGGAGATCAGTTCCACACTGTGACCAACCCAGGTCTCCAAATGTGGTCCATTCACAGTCTTTATATAAACGTGTGTTGTTTTGGGACGTTACATCTGAAAGTATGTTTTTTTTTTTATGTCACAGATGAATCTGATAGGACCTGGGTGGAGAGTGTGGAGGCAGTGAGGCATACTCACTGATTAGGGTACACAACACAACATGCAAAGTGGGCAAGCGTGCATGGCGGCACATGGGGGCCAAAGTCCACGCCATCAATATTTCAGCGGCAATCAAGCCTGATAATCTAATCATTAGCAACCATCTTAATCTGCACTGTTTCTCCTTGTGATGTCAACTCTCGATTGATAACGACAAACCTTTGATCAGCCGAGATCCATTTTCTCCAAATTCTCAAGTAGGTCAATGTGCAAAAGACTTTTATATAAAGAAATAGCGATTGTTTTATGATCTACTGACTGATATATTATATTATTATTATTATTATTTCTATTATTATGATAACTACTACTATGGTCAGGATACTTTAACTGCATCAGTCATTGGTGCTAATGATTAATTAATAAAACATGTGGACACTAAGCTACACCATATGGACAAAAGAGTTTGGATGCCCATGTTACATCCATAGAAGTCCTTTCCCTTGCAGCTAAATCAGTTAATTACTCTTCTGTAAAGTTTTATGATTGTGTAGGTTAGTGCGGTGTGACCCATACAAAGGTTTTCACACTAAAACAGAAACAGAGATTCCTTTAGAGGAAGACAGTTAACAGAGACAGTTAGAAGCATACAAATTCCACAATGCATAGCTAAGTGCATTATTAAACACCTGTGAAAAGCCTTAATTTAATGATGAAGAGTGGTGTTCCTTTATGTTTGAATACACACTCTGCTTATGTTCTGGTTTAAACTCATTAATTCATCCTATATTAGAGTCGCGGAAGGGGGGGGGGGAGAACGTTTCGGGCGCTGGGCAGATACACCCAGGACAGGGCGCCAATCTATCGCTGGGCACACACTCACACACACAGACACACTCTATATGGGGCAATTGGAGAACTCAATTGACTTGATCCATGTTTTTGAACTTTGGGAGGAAACCGGAGAACCCGGAGGAAACCCACGCGGACACGGGGAGAACATGGAAACTCCACCCAGATGGGGATTCGAACCGGGAATCCCTAATGCTGAGAGGAGAACGTGCTAAACCACTAAGCCACCGTGCCGCCCCTGGTTTAAACTGTGCTGTATAAATTATGTGATTCTGAGATTTCTGTTTCATGCCACCTTTATGCTCTAAACATACAGAACAATTAATTATACAGAACTATTAAATAATTGACACACTTCCATCAATTTGAAGATAATCCACATGTCCATACACAGAGATTAAGAATTTTCCGAATAAAACCCTGACCACAATCACGATGAATCAGGACACCAACTGTGTCTGACCGTCACAGGACCGATGTGACCCCCGGATTCCAGTCAGGTGTACAACTAGCTTTGGGCTCTGGATTGCACCCCTCTGTAATCGAGTGCAGAGTGTGAGAGAGCAAAAAAAAAAGGAGACATTTTAGTCTAGACCACCTCTGTTAAGGGGAGCTCTCTCGAGGCAGTCTAACCTCTCCACTTTCTCAGGTCTTTGTCCCGGTCGCCCTGCTGCTCTTATCTCTCCTTCCTTTTTTTCCCCTAAACTATGCCCTGCGCTTCCCATCGACCACAGCTCGCTCTCAGAGCAGCGTTCAGACATCAGGAGTTTTACACTCTGAGGAGAAGAGAGTCACATGAGAGAGGACACAGTGTCCATAAAGTCCAGGGATTAATTATATTACTGACATATTAAAGTTTTGATTTAAATTGGACATTTAATACAAACCTGTTCATAAAACCTCTCATATAAAGCCCTTTTTTTAAATTATGGGGACTGCACTCATGTCCTCTCAATTAGTTATGAAGTAGAACCATGTTGTATTGTAGTTAAAGTTGCTTTATGGTTAGGGAAACGTTATGATTATTGTTAGGGTGATGGTATTTATAGTTTATCTCTAAACCCTTATCTTTAAAAGCCACGATGCATAAAAATAGATTTCTGAAACATTTGTCACGGATATGATCATGCCCATATATGGTGCATGGTATTACGGGTCGAAATAGATATTGAATGAATATTTTCAGAACACGATGCAGTTTGATCTGTATACATTTTCTTCCTGTATTTCACTGGATCCTCTGAATTTTAAAGTAGTCGGAAAGATAATATGGCAACGGCAGTTGATTTACTTTAGTTTTTTTATTATAGTTTTTGATTTTTTTTAGTTTGTCTTCCTTTTATAGGGATGAACACAAATGTATTGAAAGAGAAATGTAACTGTACAACAACAAAACTACATGCAGCAATATTAGCATCACAACCCTAAAATCTACTCTTACGGGTACTCACACACACACACACACACACACAACAACAGATGTGTACCTTTATAAAAATCTCCCACCTGCACGTCTAACTGAACTTTATTGCTTCACACTGTAGCTATAAAAGCATGTGCTTGACCTCAGATGGTCTCTATACACCCGGGAACGGGGTGGCGAGCACGGCTGGAGAGCATGGTCTCTTATTGGCTGTGATGGAGGGGCTGTCATAACACTGATACATCACTCATGATCTGATCTTGGGCACTGCACACACACACACACACACACACATACGAGCATACCCGGAACCATAAAAACACACTTGTCTTCTATTGAGCTTTACGAATGAATACACTTTAAACAGCCAGTTTAAAGTTTATTTAATAGTAGAACATTTTTTTTACAATAATGCAACTTTCTGAACCCTGAGAGTCCTGGCCATCAGACATCACGCCCAAAGATACTGCAGGTCTCAGCAGTATTAACTCATCATTAGTATCAACAGGATATAAGGTTACGGCATCATTATCATAATGTGTACATGGCAAGAGTCATGTCACAGGATGTGCAATCTCAATTCTGCCGTTTTAATCTGGATTACACAGACACTCTACTTCCAAACGTCCTGATTCACAGTTTTACAGCCAGCGTTTATGAGCAATGTGCATTGTTAATATTACGACCTGTTAGATCGTTAACTTTAGCCTGGATTGTAATATACCAAGCTATCTGTCCCGGGTCCTCACCCATCCAGGGCAAACAGGATTTTAATGTTAAAACTAATATTGTTCCATAACGCTCCTTAGGGTTGACGTCAGGGTTTTGTGTGGGCTTCACCAAACTCACTCAGTTGGGTCTTTATGGACCGTGCTTTGATAAAGTCATCTATTTTGTGTGTTGTACTTACACACAGAGGGGTTTGTCCTACACATTTAACCCATCTGTCGAGTGAAACACACACCGTGAAGGAACCACACATGTCTGCAGCGATGGAGCAATTGGGGTTAGGTGACTTGCCCTACAGCACTTCAGCCATAGAACATGGTGGGTACGTAATACTTAAACAAAGAAGTTATAAAAAAAAAAAACTGACTGGCATTTACATTACATTTGGTCATTTATTGGATGCTTTTATCCAAAGCGACTTGAGAACAGGGTTAATCACAACATCCCTGGAGCAATGAGGGTTAAGGGCCTTGTTCAAGGACCCAAACTGGTAACTTCAGTGGTCCCAGGATTTGAACCCCCAACCTTCAGAATGATAGCCCAACGCCCTAACCACTGAGCTACCGCGCCCCGGTAACATTAAATGTGGTACATCTTTATGGACATCACAAAAAAAAAAATCCATAGAATCAGCTCATTGAAAGCTCCTCTTCCTGACTTCATGACATCTTCACTTCCAGGCATGAAATCTACTTAAGTTAAGAGCTCTACATAAAATCCAAGCTATCTGTCCTGAACACTGCTGCTGGCCCATCCTCCTGCTGGAGGAAAAGTCATTCCCCACACCCCCAACCATCCCAATTAAGCCACATCACATAAAAGAACATGACATCAAACCGAGCATGGAAATCGGCCAATCTAATCAACTCCGTTAAGCGTGATCCCATCGAATGTGGCTCCTCCACCCAGGCGCATTATCATATCTCCGTTCTCCATAAAGACTAACTGATTAACTCAGACCAACTCCATTATAAACAGCGTATTATATCAACCCCATTAGCCGGTCCTCATCAAAACAGATCCCTCCTGCCGCCGAAACTCGGCTCCAAACACTCGGCTATCCGCGCGGATCAAAAACCGCCAAATCTCTCCGCTGCATGCGGGTGCATGTGTTGGAGCTGATCAGGATTACTTTGGCCGTTCCTGCTTATTATGGAGGTGCATAAACATTTGAGGGGGGGGGGGGGGGGGGGGTTGTGGGTTCGCCTGTCAATAATTTATGCCCTTCAGTAACATCACCTGCATTCTAAATGAAGCCGAACGTTTCGGTCCTGATGCTCGGAATCTTAATGACGAGTTAAACGAACCTCTACTGAGCAAAATGCTGTCGTTATTTTAACATACATGGTTTCTTGGTTTGTCTATTTCTGTTTAGATTATTATATGTGAAAAACATGGTGAGGGGGTGGAGTTAGCCCCTGCCGTCCTTGAGCGTTGCTCTGTGGGCGAGGTGCGCGTAGTTTACGGGTTAAGGCGGCACGGTGGCTTAGTGGTTGGCACGTTCGCCTCTCAGCGTTGGGGATTCCCGGTTCGAATCCCAATCCGAGAGGAGTTTCCATGTTCTCCCCGTGTCCGCGTGGGTTTCCTCCGGGTTCTCCGGTTTCCTCACACAGTCCAAAAACATGGATCAAGTCAATTGAGTTCTCAAAATTTCCCCATATAGAGTGCGTCTGTGTGAGTGAGTGTGTTCCCAGCGATGGATTGGCGTCCTGTCCTGGGTCTATCTGCCCAGCGCCCGAAACGTTCTCCCCTGGATGGGCATGGGGAACCCCCCCCGCGATCCTAATAGAGGATAAAGCGGAAGATAATGAATGAATGAATGAATCCCTGCTTGCTCATCAAGCTCCAGTGACAACAGACGTCTGGTACCGTAACCCTGCAGTGTTCTTACCACCGCTAAACAGTGGAGGGCACTCCCTAGCTCCGTCTGTAACTCTACAACATTAAGCATTTTTAAGACACACCTCCTCCACATACACAGTGGGGGGGGGGGTGGATGTAGACATTGATTCAGATCAGAAAATGGTGCAAAGTGATGAAACTGGTTAAAAGCAACGGCAGCATAACATCTAAATGACAATGTAAATGTAAATGAGCATTCGTGCTGAATTTGCATGGCCATGAGCTGGATACAAATCCGCTTTAGGGCCACATATGAAAGCCACTCGCATCTGATTTGAAAAGATTGGATATGATGACTGAACATCACTCACACACTCGGTTCTGATCAACAGAACCTGATTTAATTGAAAAAAAAAAAAAAAAAAAGACACTGAATCATAAGGCTGAGTTTCAAATTGTATGGTTTCTCTTCTTTTTACATTTTTTAAAAAAATATTTATGTAAATTGCAGAGTGTAAACACATATTTCATTTTATTTTTATTTTAATTTTAACTTTATCTTTATTCATCTAACTTTATGTGGAGATGTCAGGAAAGAATTTCACTGCTGGCTGTACCATGTATATCTACGATTGTGACCAATAAACCCGATTTGATTCGATTTTTTTAAAATTTGAGTTACTCGGGGGCGGCACGGTGGCTTAGTGGTTTAGCACGTTCGCCTCTCGGCGCTAGGGATTCCGGTTCGAATCCCCATCTGGGTGGAGTTTCCATGTTCTCCCCGTGTCCGTGTGGGTTTCCTCCGGGTTCTCCGGTTTCCTCCCACAGTCCAAAAACATGGATCAAGTTAATTGAGTTCTCTAAATTGCCCCATGTAGAGTGTGTCTGTGTGAGTGAGTGTGTGCCCAGCGATGGATTGGCGCCCTGTCCTGGGTGTGTCTGCCCAGCGCCCAAGACGTTCTCCCCTGGTTGGGCATGGGGAACCCCCCCGCGACCCTAATAGAGGATAAAGCGGGAGATAATGAATGAATGAATGAGTTACTCGGCATTTTGAAGAAACACCTCAGAACACATCTCAACAAGCACTTGCTATGAAAAAAATTAATAATAATAATAATAATAATAATAATCTAGAAGCCCGATCGGCTATCGATCAGGTTCGATTATAACACAGTATATATAACACTGGTTCCTCTTTAAATGCTGACTTGTGTTTTGCTCTCATTTCTAAGTTGCTTCAGATGAAAGCATCCGCTAAATAACCGAATGTCAATGAACTTACTAAACCTCGGTCCTCGAAAGGTTTCTTCCTTTTAAAATGAGACACATATCAGACATTTCAATTTATCGCAAGTGTTGTATCTTTTCGGAGATCTGTGCAAATCACTGAGGTACTTTCACATGAAAATATGTCTCCATGGGCGGGGTGTAGGCCATATTAATACTAAAACAGAAAAGGGCCTTCCCCAAACTGCTGGTACATAATGACTTATTGTGTGTGTCATAATTCATGCTGTGTGAAGGAACAATAACTCTAATCGCCACCAGCTGTGCGTCTGTGACGAGGGCAACATCCAGCCACTTCCTAAGCAGTAAATTTGTATCCAAAGGCAGTTTAATGAAGCACTCATTCAGCCCAACACAAAAGCCCAAAGCCTTAGTCCAGAGCAGGACAGCTCAGCCAATCAGAACAATGTGGAAAATCAGTCCAGTTAATCAGGGAACTCTAATATTCAGCTTTAATAAATTTGAAGCTCCATCCATGATGAGAAACCAGTCATGACATTGAACACTGCACTGAGTGAGCAGCATATTAATCAAACATTTTACAAACAGATCAAGTGAGTGATCTTTAATCGCTGATTAGACAGAAGTGTACAGAAGTGTTGCTGAACAGCGATTTTTAATCTTCCCACCTATATTATAAGAAGTTAAGTTTTATTCACCGAAATACATATATTCATATCATCAAGTCATTACGTGAGGTACATGTAAGTTGGAACTTGATTAGAAATTAAAATGAGAAATTAAAGGACACACACACACACTATAGGGGCAATAGAGCATCCAAGCTCACCTTGAATCCATATTTTTGGACACAGGGAGAACATGGAAGCTCCACCCAGATTGGGATGTGAACCTGGATTTCCAGAGCTGAAAGGCGAACATGCCAACCCCTGATCCATCATGTCGCCCCTCATCCTGTTTAAAGCCCTGGAATTTTTTTTTTTTTGGTGTTAATTTAAATAACAAAAAATCTTCCTCAAAGTTCTTAAAAAGAAGGCCTTTCCATAAAATTATGATGCTCTGAAGAGCTTTCCAAAGCTGTTTTAACATTTACTAAGGCGGCCGAGGCCAGAACCTGAAAATCCCAGTGAGTGTCCACATACTTTTGGCCACACAGTTTGGTATGAGTGGAGCTGAAGCTGCTGGCTGACTGCTGTTCTGAGGCCATCTGCAGCAGAGTGAGAGTCTTGCACCTGCAGCAGATCACTGCACACTAAACAGATAACCCAGAGAAAGACGATGCTTATCTGCAGAGTCGAGTTAAAGAAACAAACGCAAAGGACGCAGCGAGACGCATTTTCCTCATTCACACCGTACAGAAACGTCAGGGTCCAGCGTTTTAATGCACACTGTTCCATCCATCCATTATCTCCCGCTTTATCCTCTATTAGGGTCGCGGTGGGGTTCCCCATGCCCATCCAGGGGAGGACGTTTCGGGCGCTGGGCAGATACACCCAGCACTGGGCGCCAATCCATCGCTGGGCACACACTCACTCACACAGACACACTCTATATGGGGCAATTTGGAGAATTCAATTGACTTGATCCATGTTTTTGGACCGTGGGAGGAAATCGGAGAACCCGGAGGAAACCCATGCGGACAAGGGGACAACATGGAAACTCCACCCAGATGGGGATTCGAACCGGGAATCCCTAGCGCTGAGAGGCGAACATGCTAAACCACTAAGCCTAAACCACTAAGAAGTTCATTGAGTTCTCTAAATTGCCCCATATAGAGTGTGTCTGTGTGAGTGAGTGTGTGCCCAGCGATAGATTGGCACCCTGTCCTGGGTGTATCTGCCCAGCGCCCAAAACGTTCTCCCCTGGATGGGCATGGGGAACCCCCCCCCCACCCCCGCGACCCTAATAGAGGATAAAGCGGGAGATAATGAATGAATTAATTAATTAATTAAATGAATGTATAGGAGGCGGCACGGTGGCTTAGTGGTTTAGCATGTTCTCCTCTCAGCAGTAGGGATTCCCGGTTCGAATCCCCATCTGGGCGGAGTTTCCATGTTCTCCCCGTGTCTGCGTGGGTTTCCTCCGGGTTCTCCGGTTTCCTCCCACAGTCCAAAAACATGGATCAAGTCAATTGAGTTCTCCAAATTGCCCCATATAGAGTGTGTGTGTGAGTGAGTGTGTGCCCAGCGATAGATTGGCACCCTGTCCTGGGTGTATCTGCCCAGCGGTCGAAACGTTCTCCCCTGGATGGGCATGGGGAACCCCCCCCCACGACCCTAATAGAGGATAAAGTGGAAGATAATGAATGAATGAAAATGAATGAATGTATAGGTTCTATTAAAAAGGTGGAACTTTTCTTTTTTCCACAGTGATGTACAGGTGACCTGTATTTTCTCAGGTTCTTTGTAAGTTTTTTATTTGTTACTCTTTTAAACTTGCTGCTTGTATTAGAACGTTCACGGTAGTTTCGGTTCATTCCTCCTGTATAGTCTGTGCGATGTCTTGTGGGTTCTCCATGTTCCGTGTCATCCACGTGTGCACTCACCAAGACGATTTTGTGTAACTGTGTCTAACATACTGGGTGAAATAAAGTGATTCTGATTTTGATTCTGATATGAAAACAATTCCTTTAGCAAAAAAAAAAACAATCCCACCAACCTGCAGTGCCCCCTCACCTCCTACCACACACACAACGACAACATTATTTTGTTTCCTTTTCATTTCTGTACAGTAAAGAGCTGAGGGATTTTTTTTTTCCCCCTCATCAAAAGCACTCCAGAGATAATCATCAAGGAACAGAAATCCCCCACATCTCTATGCTATCTCGGACAGGATCTACAGTGAGTAATACGTGGAATTAGTTTTAATTAAATTAATCGACTGCGATGGCTGTTAGGAGAAAAAACACGGGGGCGGGAAGAGGGAGGGGTGCGCTGGTAGTAAAACGGGCGGAAGGGGAGAAATGCATTCACACCTATCATCTAATTATACAACAACATTAATCACATTAGGGCTGGAACTGATTGCCAGGGTCCGGCGCCCTGCCGCGGCGACGTGTCGCTTTGTTATTGCAGCAGAGTCTTAAACTCCTGCCTGCTCTGGTCTGATAACAACTCTTATCTGACTTGGCAATCTCTATCTGCAGCAGAGATCAGGCCTGAGGGCTTATCAAAAGTTCACATCGAGCTAAAAGCAGAACAAAAGAAAAAGAAAAACACACAGAGACGCAGAGCGGCTGAAGTTCTGGAGGGTGTGTTCATGTGATTCAACATGCCTGTCCATAAAAACCAAAAATCTGTAACGTCTGTCTGTCTGTCTGTCTCGCCGTTGCCGTGAGGATCAGTGCAAAGACGGATTGTATTTGGTAGGATGTTAATCTAACTCTTGTGACCCCCCCCCCCCCCCACCCCCCCACATAACAGTTTTTCAGAAAACAGGAAATGCATGTTTCTCATTCTGTCCACAATTTCATATCTAGAACTTAATAACTGAACTAATCGTTAACTTGGCGTGAACTGAGGATGGCAATCTCTCCCCCCCCCCCCCGATGGAAAAACCGAAATACATAAAACATTCGAAGCTTTTCCTGTAAGAACATTTCTATTAAAGTTGAGGAACCAATACACACCCAAATCGATTCACTTTGCTCAACCGAAGGGATCTGATTCTCGTTCAAGGCCGAACGATTCACCGACTCCATCACTGATTCACTAAAAGATACCGCCGGGAATGTCACCAAACTAAACTGAGACCTGCGAACAGAGTGATGAGAGAATCGCACCTTCAACGGAACATCTCACGGTCACCCAGTTTCACTCAACACCTCAGTGAGAATCAAATGAGTCACCGATTCAGTAATGACTCGCTGAATGAGCGAGTGAATCTTAGTTTGGTCAAACTCTTAAGACCAAACGCAGATCGAGAAGCACTCACAGTCACATGACCTGAACCTCATCTGGTCACGTGACCTGAACCTCATCTGGTCACGTGACCTGAACCTCATCTGGTCACGTGACCTGAACCTCACCTGGTCACATGACCTGAACCTCATCCAGCATTGAAGATGCACAGACACAGTGCGGATCAGTAACGTCACAACAATACGATCACATGATTAAAGAGTTTACCCCAACCTGGGCAGTCCATGTGACTTAGTCATGGTTGGCAAAGGAGAACATACCAAACAGCCCATTTCAGGAGAACATGGTTTATGAAGCTGAACTCAGGTGTAAGATTTTAAGAAGCTTATATTGTGTCGATTTTTAAACTTTGAATTAGGGCTTATTTTCATTTCATCCGGCACCCGGCGCTTAACTCAGAGTAACCCTGCAGCCTGATGATGTCACCCTGTGCAAAGCAGCTCTTCTTATCTCTGCGCCATCGCTTTACTCTTATCTCTGTACCAATCTGCACAGCGACCTTATCAGCGCTGGAGATCTGAGCGTGGGCGGCGCTTTTAAAACCCAGAATACGACCATCTATCATTTCTGGATTCCTGCCTCTCTCTCTCTCTCTCTCGCTCTTTCCCTTCTCCTTATCAGGCCTGCAATCCTATTCTGCTCTTATCTGCTCTCTCTCTCCCTCTCTCTCTCTTTTTAAACTTATCTGGAGATACACCCAGCCAGTCCCAAACAACAACCCAAACATGACATAGATGAGAAAGCAGCAGGCCGATGTAATTAAAATGCCAATTCCATCTCTGCCATCGCTTCCATCTGTCTCACGCTGGCCTTATCGGCGCCGAGATCGCCGCCTCGCTTATCTCGTCTCCCATCTCAACTGCCAAAACGCGAGGCCCGGGATGCGCCTTAATCTCTCCATCAGGGAGGGATGGCTAATCTATCGAAGCGATCTTCACTGTTGGGAAAATGACGCACAAAAGGCGCACAGAAAATATTTCCTCTGACTTCCACCAGGCCATTCGTAAAGCTGGAGGCAAGATGCTGAACCGGCATCTGGCCTGGGGGCAGGTGTCACTGAAACAACAATAATAAAAGTCACATTGTTTCGCATGGAAATACATCCCAGCTTGCAGGCAACAGGTTTGGAATCAGTCCAGCCTCAAAGTAAGGTCTGTGTATATAGGGAACTCCAGCGGTTTGCACAGAGCGCTGAGATTAACCCTTTAACCCAGAACACTAACAGTGAGGATGGGATTTCAGTTCACTGTCGGGGTCCTGATCACATGAACACTGCACCAAAACCTTGGGGAAAGACCCCATGTGGGCCCATGGGCCAACGGAAACTTTTTTATTAAACGATTTCAAAGCGTGAAGAGACCCATGAGAAGTCACAGTCAAAAGACAAGGACATTTTAATCTGCAGGTTATTGGCATGACTGCCCAGCAATGCAGCTTCACAGCTGCTTAACCCAAGTGCGCCGCCACCCTTTACACTCAGTGGTATATGCTAATGTTGCCTTATCAGGCCTTTTTTTTTTTTTTTTTTTTTTTTTCCTTTCCTTTTCAAGAGTCGCTTTCTGCCTTCGCCTCTCATTAATATTTATTTTTGAGTGGGCCCTTTCAAACTCAATCTCCAAGATATTGCTACCGCGCTTATCAGCTCGAAACATCTCCTCTGGACCAAGAACTGAAACAGCATCTGGCGCCGGTGCAGAACGACTTTTCAGCACTGCTGTTACTTAAGAGAGAGCGAGAGAGCGAGGGTGAATGAGGGTGAGAGAGAAAGAATGATGGGGGGGGGGGAGGTTGTTGCTGGAGATTGTGTTATTTTGTTGTTTTTTTTTACTTTTTTATAACATTGTACTGGCAAGATCAAAGAAGTCTAATCAACCATGACACATTTGGGGGAAAAACAGGAAGAACTTGTTAAATGGACAACAAATGGTCTTTAGAAATCCTAAGAAAAGCATATGTTCATTCATGAGAAGTAAAATACAATGTTAAAAAAAAAAAAAACAACAACAACGTATTATTTTAACGTGGTTTCAGCTTTCAGACACAATTAACGGGTCACACTTTGTGAGCATCGACATGATTCTGAGCTCTGGTTCCAAGCAGGTGAACACTTTGAAGTTTGAAATATGGAATGAAACAAAAGATCCATTGGTTATCCTTTATCAGAGAAAGAGATCAGCCGCCAGTGGTTTATCAGGCGCCCCATCTGTGTGGAGAGAAGCGAAAAGGCCGGGGGGGGGGGCGCACCGCCGGCCACAGACACAGCAGCGATGAAAAACGATCCAATTTTATTCCTTATCTCGCCTGAGATCGGATCACTGTTTATCTGCACTTGCATCACGCTTTTTTTTTTTTTTTTTTGTTTCTCGGAGAACAGTGACGTTACCACGAGAGAATTAAAACAGGAAACTACGGGTACATCGCCGCCGGGTGTTTGATCGAACCGTGCGGGCTCCAAAACTCAGTTATGTCATGCAAATCAGCCTGAAACACGTTGCTGGCTGAATCCTAAACTTTTTTTTTTTTTTATTCATTTAAACGGCGGCCGTTTGTTTGATGGTTGTGCCAAAGCGCGCTTACAGCGACCCACGTCCGCGCGTAAAGGGGAGCGCAACTGCGCAGCCCGCTCCACGCGCAGCGCCACGCTTCCCACAGAGCGTGTGTGTGTGTGTGTGTGTGTGTGTGTGTGTGTGTTGTGGGCGAGCTGGACGAGTGAGACCCACACACTCCACATGGAGAGACAAACCCAACGTTCCAAGAGCCCTTCGTGCGTGCGTCGCTCCGCCGGCGCGCTGCGCTCTCGTTACCAACTTGTACAAAGAAAACTTTGGCGCTTACGTTTGATCTGGCGCGGCTTGCTCTGCTTCCTGCGGGACATGGTTCGTCCTGGAGCTGCGCACGACGGTCACAGGGGGTCCGGACAGCTTCTCGAGGGCACTAGCAGCGCTGGGAGACGGCTCGCCCCGCGTCCGGGGACACCCGCATGTCCCGGAGTGAGAGCGCCTCGGCCGCGGGAGCCGGCTACCTGTAGCCGGGGGAGCGCTCCTCGTTTGCGGGGCAGGCGCTCTGTGCGGTCTGGGCGTCTCGGTCTTCAGCTGCGGCTCCGGCTCCGGCCCAAATAAGTCCGCGTTCCCTCTGACACACAGCGCCGCCGCAACAACAGCACTCTGTATTATATTACCTTCTGTCAACATCAACACCGCTTCACTGAGAGAGAGAGAGTGTGTGTGTGAGAGAGAGAGAGAGTGTGTGTGTGTGTGTGTGTGTGTGTGTGTGTGTGTGTGAGAGAGAGAGAGAGAGAGAGAGAGAGAGAGAGAGAGAGAGACGGCGCTTCCTCTCAATGAAGCCGAAGCGCAACAGCCACATGAAGCTCCGGAGCCGATTATGCGCCGGCACGCCCCGGGAACGCCCCCTCACCCCCCTCACCCCTCTCTGCGCGTGACGTAGAGACGCACGCGGTGCGCGTCCGAGCGAAGTCACCACCGGGCGGCCGCGGCCTTGAAACCCGGAGTCGTTCATGGGTCAGAGACAGCGTGTGTATTTATATTTATTTATTATAAATGCGATTTAAATTCCATGTGACTGATAGCACTGCTACTACTACTACTAATAATAATATTATTATTATTATTATTATTATTATTATTATTATTATTATTATTATTAATACAACAACAATAATAAAAACAACAATAATCCCTCCCTCCATTATCTCCCGCTTTATCCTCTATTAGGGTCGTGGGGGGGGAGGTTCCCCATGCCCATCCAGGGGAGAACGTTTCGGGCGCTGGGCAGATACACCCAGGACAGGGCGCCAATCTATCGCTGGGCACACACTCACTCACCCAGACACACTCTATATGGGGCAATTTGGAGAATTCAATTGACTTGATCCATGTTTTTGGACTGTGGGAGGAAACCGGAGAACCCGGAGGAAACCCACGCGGACACGGGGAGAATATGGACCCAGATTGGGATTCGAACCGGGAATCCCTAGCGTTGGGAGAAGAACATACTAACCATTAAGCCACCCCAGAGACAGTGTGTATTTATATTTATTTATTATAAATGCAATTTAAATTCCATGTGACTGATTTCACTACTACTACTACTAATAATAATAATTCATTCATTCATTATCTCCCGCTTTATCCTCTATTAGGGTCGCAGGGGGGGGGTTCCCCATGCCCATCCAGGGGAGAACGTTTCGGGTGCTGGGCAGATACACCCAGGACAGGGCGCCAATCCATCGCTAGGCACACACTCACACAGACATACACACTCTTTATGGGGCATTTTGGAGAATTCAATTGACTTGATCCATGTTTTTGGACTGTGGGAGGAAACCGGAGAACCCGGCGGAAACCCACGCAGACACGGGGAGAACATGGAAACTCCACCCAGATTGGGATTCGAACCGGGAATCCCTAGCGTTGCGAGAAAAACATACTAACCACTAAGCCCCCCAGAGACTGTGTGTATTTATATTTATTTATTATAAATGCGATTTAAATGATAGCACTACTACTACTAATAATAATAATAATAATTCTTTCATTCATTATCTCCCGCTTTATCCTCTATTAGGGTCGCGGGGGGGGGGGGGGTTCTCCATGCCCATCCAGGGGAGAACGTTTCGGGTGCCGGGCAGATACACCCAGGACAGGACGCCAATCCATCGCTGGGCACACACTCACTCACACAGACACACTCTATATGGGGCAATTTGGAGAATTCAATTGACTTGATCCGGAAACCGGAGAACCCGGAGGAAACCCACGCGGACCCAGGGAGTACATGAAAAATCCACCCAGATGGGGATTCGAACCGGGAATCCCTAGTGCTGAGAGTCGAACGTGCCGCCCTAATAATAATAATAATAATAATAATAATAATAATAATAATATTATCAACACAACAACAATATCGCAGACACACACACTCACACTGTACACACACATTATTATCATTTATTCCAATTTTGCAGATGTTTTCTGGCCACTTCATTAGGTACACCTTGTTTCTACGCCCATTCTCCATTGTATTAGTTCCACTTATGTGGATGAGTCCTAGAACCTGTTCCACACCGTCATGGTGGAAGTGTTATATTTATTCTCTGCTGTGAATGGATCAGACACAGCAGTGCTTCCCAAATGTTTCAACATTGCAATAACACTGAGGCACTGAGAATGATCTACCAAACAAATATATCCAGCATCCGTCCTCCTGTAACAATACTGACTCTAATTTCACATCCACAAGGTGGAGCAATAGGGTAGCAGTGCCCAATAAAGTGAGAGGACACACTGACACTTCGCCATGTCAATCACTGCAATGCTGAGAATCATCCACCACCAAATGTGTGCATGTTCTGTGATAGATCTGTGGAAGGTCTGATCCATAGAATACAGAACAAAGGGGACGAGCGAACAGATGCACTTCAGATAGAACTACAAAATCCACCTTTGTAGTCAGTGAATCAGAAAGAAGTATATTGTGTACTATATATTAAATCAGTATAAAAAATTGTATGTAAATTAAAAGACACCGTAATTAATTTAATTAGGTTAAGTAAGTAAGAAGAAACTGATTTAATTTGTTATTTTTTATCTAGTATTATATACTCCAAGCACTGACAAAAGTTTAAAACATGGAGTAAAGTAATATGTGCAGTGCACAGAGACAAATTCCAAAGTGTGGCGCCACCTAACGTATTCATTCATTCATTATCTCCCGCTTTATCCTCTATTAGGGTCGCGGTGGGGTTCCCCATGCCCATCCAGGGGAGAACGTCTCGGGCGCTGGGCAGAAAGACCCAGGACAGGGCGCCAATCCATCGCTGGGCACTCACTCACTCACTCACACAGACACACTCTATATGGGGCAATTTAGAGAACTCAATTGACTTGATCCATGTTTTTGGACTGTGGGAGGAAACCGGAGAACCTGGAGGAAACCCACGCAGACACGGGGAGAACATGGAAACTCCACCCAGATGGGGATTCGAACCGGGAACCCCTAGCGCTGAGAGGCGAACGTGCTAAACCACTAAGCCCACCTAACTTAATGTTGGATATTTTAAAAAAACTCTCGGACGCCATCTAGCGACGGAACAAAAGGTGGAAATAATTAGGGAAACATTAAAACGAATGCTTTGCAAATACCTGTACGTGATGTAAAACGTAGGGGTAAAAGTTAAAGGTTAGATTAAAGCATCCTTACGTTTTAATATCATCTGATGTGATTGTAACTGAGGAACCAATAGGAGTCGATTTCTGGGCGCCTCTGTACATTCAATTTCAAATGGGTCATTTATTGGACGCTTTTATCCAAAGCGACTTACAAGGTGAGCACAGGGTTAATCCCAACATCCCTGGAGCAATGAGGGTTAAGGGTCTCGCTCAAGGACCCACATTGGTAACTTCAGTGGACCTGGGATTTGAACCCCCAACCTTCAGATTGATAGCCCAACACCCTAACCACTGAGCTAACCCGCCCCATCCTACACTTATGTACCCTCAGGGTTAAAGACTGAAGTTCAGGGTGAGTGGACATCTGGTGAGGAAAAGGGCAGAGATACTACAGAAACTGGCATTGTTTTCTTACCCACTGAACCTAAAAACATTAAATTATCATTCATTCATTCATTATCTCCCGCTTTATCCTCTATTAGGGTCGCGGTGGGGTTCCCCATGCCCATCCAGGGGAGAACGTCTCGGGCACCGGGCAGATACACCCAGGACAGGGCGCCAATCCATCGCTGGGCACACACTCACTCACTCAAACACACTCTATATGGGGCAATTTGGAGAACTCAATTGACTTGATCCATGTTTTTGGACTGTGGGAGGAAACCGGAGAACCCGGAGGAAACCCACACAGACACGGGGAGAACATGGAAACTCCACCCAGATGGGGATTCGAACCGGGAATCCCTAGCGCTGAGAGGAGAACGTGCTAAACCACTAAGCCACCGTGCCGCCCTTGAAAACGTCATATCTTTAAAAAAAATAATACCCGGAGAATCACGTGCAGAGAATTCCGGGTGCGAGTTAGGGCTCAACTCAAAACCACAAAACCACCGAGTTTAAATTATCATCAAATTATTAAATTATTTTTTTGTGTTTAATTCTAAGAACTAATCTATACGATCCCAACTACGTCACAGTCTTCCCAACTTTGATTAATAAAGCTGACAGATGTTTCCACTAGGATTTAGTAAAAAACACACGTCACATTCGCCATAAATTGGGAAAAAAAAACATTTCCCCAGGCAGTGGTGTGTCAGATTAATGTGCCCTGATTCGTCTGTGTGTTTGTGTGTATGTGTGTGTGTGTGTGTGTGTGCGTGTGTGTGTGTTTGGGGGGGGGTGTGTGGGTGTGTGGTTGGGAGGCTACTTTAAGTGCTGGAGCATTGATTCCCCCTCAGTCTCTCTGTGTGGAGCAGCAGTGATGGTGATGAGTAGGAGGACGATGGGGGGGGTTCTGCTTGTCCTGGGTTTGATCGTTGCCTCGGCGTGTGCAGCTCCCGCAGGGACAGGCAAGACTCTTCTTTTCTTCTTACCCTTAATACTTATACGTATTATTTAAAAAGTATTATCACGTGTTCAGTGGACTGCTGTTTGTCTTTATCTGATATTTAATCGTATTATTTTGCTGAACATTACAAAGGGACTTTAAAACTTTCACCAGAGTCTGATCTTTTCCTTTAAACCTCTATGACTTCATACGCAAAAAGTGCATGAGCATGAATTAGTGAAAAACTGCTGTTCAGAGTAATGATTTTTGTGTATAATCACAAGTTTGGGTTTGTAACAGCTTGTCTAATCTGCATCCATAACAAACTATAATAGCAGTTATAAAGTCTCTGTGATACATGTAATGTCTGTAGCAACACATTTGAAGTGTCAATGAAACATGTAAGTGTCTGTAGCATAACAATTTGCCTTTAGTGGCAGTGATAACATTTTAAAATGTCTAAGGTGCCTAATAATGATCTGTAGTAGCAGTTATAAAGTGTCTGTGATACTTAAGACGAGTCTGCAGCAATAGTTATAAAGCTGTAGTGTTTATAATGTGCAAGTTTCTTTAGTTATAAAGTTTCAAATATCTATGATTGATTGATTGATTGATGAAAATGTATTAATTCCACAATGGGGAAATTTAGAAGTGAGAAATAAATAAATAAATTAATAAATAAAGAGAGAGAGAGAGAGAGAGAGAGAGAGAGAGAGAGAGAGAAAGAAAGAAAGAAAGAAAGAAAGAAAAAAAAAAAAAGATGATTAAAAAACAGTCCCCCGAGTGCCCGCAGTTTAGGAACGCGAAAAAAGAAAAACATTTTACCCCACATGACATACTGTATATAACATCACAGACTTATATATATATGCTTTTTGTATCTGTGGTATCAATTACAATGTTAAGTGTCTGAAGCAGCAGATACAAAGTTAATGTAATTAGTAATGTAATTAGTGTTTATAGCAGCAGCAACTATAAATACATGAATTTGTGTTTGTTGTCACGTTGCAGACTCTGGTCCTGTGCTAGCTCTGAAACATGGCAGCTTACAGGGACAGTATTTGTCCGTTAAGGACTCAGACAAGGTTGTGGAACAGTATCTGGGCATCCCCTTCGCCCAGCCCCCCGTGGGTCCTCTCCGTTTGGCCGCACCGCAGCCCGCAGAACCCTGGCAAGGTGTTCTAGATGCGACCCATCATCCTAAAATGTGAGTCGTTTGCGCCTGACAACCGAACTGAATGAATATTCATGAGGCTGGTATTAATGTAATTCCTTGCTGTGCAGTTTTGTGAACCATGATGATTCATGAAAGAACCGCTTTACTGGAGCTATTTGTGTTTGTTCCACCGAAATAGTCTCACTCATTACATTTTTTAATGTGTGTACACATACTTTTGACTATGTCTGTATATCCGGATTTCTTGACCATAGTTGCTCTGTGGCGTCTCCAGATTGACGCAGCGCCACATGAGTTGCTGTTTGTTTTTGGTCCTCGTATTTTGTTCTTTGCACTTCATTAAACACGGTCAACAAACCGTTTTGAGGCCAGTCTGTCAGCGCTGTGCTTCTGAAAAACAAAGCCTCTAGTCTTCTTGTTCAGTCCGAAGATAATCTGCCCTCAACCCCGCTGTGCCCTGTTTACCCCGGATTTGCATTCTCAGCATTCTCTTCATGTCTTTTTTTATTTTTTTTTTACCTTATAGGTGTCTGCAGGATCCACAAGTCATGAAGTTTGTGGCCAAAACCCTGTTAATGGATGTCACTCCCACTGATGTCTCAGAGGACTGCCTGTACCTAAATGTCTACACCCCCTCCGAGCGCTCAGCCTCGGAGAAGCTGCCCGTGGGTGCACTTATCATACACATGTTCTCTGTACACCAGTCATGACTTTTCACTCTTTTCTATAGGTTACAGATCAATGGGGACAGTAAGCATGCACCAGACCTGCAGTGTAAAGGATTGTTGACAGTGTCTACACCACACTGCACTTTGCACCTCACACACAGCACAAAACACTACATTTTGCAAAACAATCGTCACTCGAAATGCAAACTCAGCTGTTCACTTATCATCGTCACAGTGCAGTGTTTAAAGTCCTCCCCATTTCCCGTCCACGAGACACCCCCAGGTTCCTGACACGGTCCAAATCCATGCCGGTAGGTACACGCATGGATCTGAAAGCCAAGAACTGCGTTATTCAGTTCAGAAAATGGATTATGAGCTGTTCAGACGTTTAAATCTTCCATTAAAATAGAAATAAATTGACAGCATGACGGGCGGCACGGTTCGAATCCCCATCTGGGTGGAGTTTCCATGTTCTCCCCGTGTCCGTGTGGGTTTCCTCCGGGTTCTCCGCTTTCCTCCCACAGTCCAAAAACATGGATCAAGTCAATTGAGTTCTCCAAATTGCCCCATATAGAGTGTGTCTGTGTGAGTGAGAGTGTGCCCAGCGATGGATTGGCACCCTGTCCTGGGTGTATCTGCCCAGCGCCCGAGACGTTCTCCCCTGGATGAGCATGGGGAACCCCCCCGCAACCCTAATATAGGATAAAGCGGGAGATAATGCATGAATGAATGAATGACAGCATGATGTCAGGTGACAGAACCAATGATGCTTAGCAATCAGACTGATAAAGCCATGTGACCAGCACATTAAGCACTGCTGTGTATATAAATGTTCATAAACCTTATGAAATCATAGTAATCATTTATTTTCATGTCAAAACACCAAAAACAACAGAAGTGTATTATTTCCATTTAAATAATTTATTCAGATATTGATAGGCTGGGGGGACAGTAAAGGACAGTGGGGGTAACAATAGAACAATTAAATACTTGAAATTATTAAATAGGCGGCACGGTGGCTTAGTGGTTTAGCACGTTCGCCTCTCAGCGCTAGGGATTCCCGGTTCGAATCCCCATCTGGGTGGAGTTTCCATGTTCTCCCCGTGTCTGCGTGGGTTTCCTCCAGGTTCTCATGGATCAAGTCAATTGAATTCTCAAAAATTGCCCCATATAGAGTGTGTCTGTGTGAGTGAGAGTGTGTGCCCAGCGATGGATTGGCGCCCTGTCCTGAGTCTATCTGCCCAGCGCCTGAGACGTTCTCCCCTGGATGGGCATGGGGAACCCTCTCAGCGCTAGGGATTCTCCTCTCAGCGCTAGGGATTCCCGGTTCGAATCCCCATCTGAGTGGAGTTTCCATGTTCTCCCCGTGTCTGCGTGGGTTTCCTCCAGGTTCTCATGGATCAAGTCAATTGAGTTCTCAAAATTGCCCCATATAGAGTGTGTGTGTGTGAGTGAGAGTGTGCCCAGCGATGGATTGGCGTCCTGTCCTGGGTGTATCTGCCCAGCGGCCGAAACGTTCTCCCCTGGATGGGCATGGGGAACCCCACCACGACCCTAATAGAGGAAAAAGCGGGAGATAATGAATGAATTAATTATTAAATATATTCACAAAAGTATTGGGGCATGTATATATTACTTCAGAGGCTTTTAAAGCTGAAACCTAGATGATTTAGTTTTATATTTTGACTTTGCATGTAATTCATAAAGCAGCATGAAGTGCACCTTCTGAAACCCCACTGTCACTACAAAGTGATGTGACGCTGTTGTGTTAGCATTTAATCTGCTGTCTTGGCTGCGTCCCAAGATACACATAGCTTCCTATACATTAACACAGACTGAACTTTAAGAGGCTTTTACAATAATGGTTTTATTTATTTATTGGTTGTATGCAGACTGGAACACGGCCAACAGCGATGGACTCTGATAACAAAATCCATATGAAGGTGTATATAAGTTGGTAAAATAGAACTGTTCTAAAGGACAAACGGGGTGTATACAGGTTATCATTCATTCATTCATTATCTCCCGCTTTATCCTCTATTAGGGTCGCGGGGGGGTTCCCCATGCCCATCCAGGGGAGAACGTCCCAGGCGCAGGGCAGATACACCCAGGACAGGGTGCCAATCCATCGCTGGGCACACACTCACACACACAGACACACTCTATATGGGGCAATTTTTGAGAATTCAATTGACTTGATCCATGAGAACCCGGAGGAAACCCACGCAGACACGGGGAGAACATGGAAACTCCCTAGTGCTGAGAGGCGAACGTGCTAACGCACTAAGCCACCGTGTCGCCCTCGCAATAGTATAACATATTAAACAGTTAGGTTTTTTCACATTTGGAACCCTTATTATTATCACGCTGGAACTATTAGAGATCCGTAATGTTTGATCAGTCAAACATTTATTTATACATTATTAATAGAATGATGGTGTTTTTTTGTGATGGTGTGTATTCAAAGACAATCATTTCATACAGTTTGTACAGTTTGTGTTTTTAAAACTGGTGGTGCTATCTGTTTTACAAGCTGTGCTTGTTTCTGTGGTAAGTGAGTTCAAGCTGAGAGACTAAAGAGAGACAGAAACAAAAAATTATTAAGGATTTATAAAAAATTATCTGTAAATATCTGAAAATCACAGATCGGCGTAAAACATCTGACCACACGTCATTCTTTTTTAGGTTCTGGTATGGATCCATGGAGGCGGATTGTACATGGGAGGGGCCGTTCTGTATGATGGATCAGTGCTGGCTGCGTATGGAAACATGGTGGTGGTTGTTATACAGTACAGGCTTGGAATAATGGGTTTCTTCAGGTTTGAATTTTAATTCACATTAAACACATATATTCATTCATTATCTTCCGCTTTATCCTATATTGGGGTCGCCGGGGGGGGGGGGGGGGGTTCCCCATGCCCATCCAGGGGAGAAGGTTTTGGGCGCTGGGCAGATACACCCAGGACAGGGCGCCAATCTATCGCTGGGCACACACTCACTCACACTCACACACTCTATTTGGGGCAAATTGACTTGATCCATGTTTTTGGACTGTGGGAGGAAAGCGGAGAACACACGGTCAAACATTTTATTTATTACATCATAATACAGATTGACTTGATCCATGTTTTTTTTGACTGTGGGAGGAGGGAACATGGAAACTCCACCCAGATGAGGATTCGAACCGGGAATCCCTAGTGCTGAGAGGAGAACATGCTAAACCACTAAGCCACCATGCCACCCTAAACACATATAGAGATATTTAATATAATAATAATAATAATTTAATAATCGCTATAGCAACCAAAATGAAAAGGAAGTACATCAGGATGCAGGAACAACGCAGGAACCTTTACGTGGGGTGTCTTCTTGTCCTCCTCATGTCTACCTAGGGATTCTCTAGGGAGTCCCTCTTAGGCTTTTCACCCATGTTTCAAAAACATGATCACTTGTTAAAACAAGATAGCAAATAGTCTCAATATGAATTGCTTGTAAACATAGGAGAACAACCTATTGTGTTGTCCAGACATCCATCCATTCTCTTCCGATTAGTCCTATACCAGGGTCTTGGGGGGGGGGGGGTTCCTATGTCTATAAGAACGTTTCTGGTGATGTCCTCAAAATGAAATGGTCTCAACAGTTACCGTCAAATACTAGAACAGAATAATGATATTATTTTAATCATCTATGATATTATTTTAATAATCTCTAATAAGCAAAAATGGTCTTCTTAGATGTTCTGACAAACTAAACTGATGTACAGGGAACTGTCCAGGTTCTTAGGCCTTTTTAGGAACGATTATGTCTGTAGGGCTGTACAGCACATGCTTTATATTTCATCTTGTATGTTTTGAAATGACATTCTCTCAGCACTGGGGATGAGCATGCGAAAGGAAACTGGGGCTTCCTGGATCAGATCGCAGCTCTGCAGTGGGTGCAGCAGAACATCGAGAACTTCGGTGGAGATCCCAACTCTGTAACTGTTGGAGGAGAATCTGCAGGTGGAATCAGTAGCTCCATGTTGGTATGTGCTGCTCGTACCGCGGCTCTGGTGTAAATATTATAAGCAGTAAAGGAGCAGGATCTGATGCCTCCCTGTTTTCTGAACCTCTGTGGTTCCAGATGTTGTCTCCTTTGGCCAAAGGGAAGCTGAGAGACTAAAGAGAGACAGAAAACATTTATTAAGGATTTATAAATAATTATCTGTAAATATAGAAAATCACAGATCGGCGTAAAACATCTGACCACACGTCATTCTTTTTCAGGTTCTGGTATGGATCCATGGAGGCGGATTTCACATTGGAGGGGCCGTTCTGTATGATGGATCAGTGCTGGCTGCGTATGGAAACATGGTGGTGGTTGTTATACAGTACAGGCTTGGAATACTGGGTTTCTTCAGGTTTGAATTTTAATTCACATTAAACACATATAGAGATATTTAATAATGATGCAAAGCCAGTACAGTCACAACACAATGCAGGAACGTTTCCGTTGGGTGTCTTCATGTCCTCCTCATGTCTACCTAGGGATTCTCTAGGGAGTCTCTCTCAGGGTTTTCTCCCACGTTTCAAAAATATATTTTAAAATAAATAGCTTGTTAAATCAAGATAGTAAATAGCCTCAATACTGAATTGCTTGTAAACATTCAACCTATTGTGTTGTCCAGACATCCATCCATTCTCTTCCGATTAGTCCTATACCAGGATCTTGGGGGGGGGGGGGGGGGTTCCAATGTCTATAAGAACGTTTCTGGTGATGTCCTCAAAATGAAATGATCTCAACAGTTACCGTCAAATACTAGAACAGAATAATGATATTATTTTAACTTCAAATAATCATCTAGATCAATTTAATTAGCAAAAATGGCCTTTTTAGATGTTCTGACAAACTAAACTGATCTACAGGGAACTGTCCAGTTTCTTTTAGGGATGATTATGTCTGTAGGGCTGTACAGCACATGCTTTATATTTCATCTTGTGTGTTTTGAAATGACATTCTCTCAGCACTGGGGATGAGCATGCGAAAGGAAACTGGGGCTTCCTGGATCAGATCGCAGCTCTGCAGTGGGTGCAGCAGAACATCGAGAACTTCGGTGGAGATCCCAACTCTGTAACTGTTGGAGGAGAATCTGCAGGTGGAATCAGTAGCTCCATGTTGGTATGTGCTGCTCGTACCGCGGCTCTGGTGTAAATATTATAAGCAGTAAAGGAGCAGGATCTGATGCCTCCCTGTTTTCTGAACCTCTGTGGTTCCAGATGTTGTCTCCTTTGGCCAAAGGGCTGTTTCACAGAGCCATCTTTCAGAGCGGCACAGCGACATTGGGAACTTATTCAACCAAACACCCCATGATCTTTGGCAGGGTTCGTGATCTCTTAATATTTTTAAAAACATTTTTACAAATTAAAGATGATGTAACCCGTTTTATTTACGTTCAGTAAATACATTATATGGACAAATGTACTAAGACACTCATTCAGTCACACTTAGTCATGCATTTTGGACAAAAGTATGATTCCATCTTCATGGAAACAGTTTGGGGAAGGCCCTATTTTGGGTCCAGAATGACAGCGCCCCTGTACACAATGCAAGGTTGGGTGAGGTGGTGTTAGATCTGGACCTTAGTCCTATCAAACACCTTTGGGATGAACTACTGTCCAAAATATCAACCAAATCTGTTCTAGATAAATTGGCATGAATATATTTTGTCCATTAAATAATTTTCTGGTTTATGGTCTTTCCGGTTCCTTTCATAGCGTTCTCCTGGTTGCACCACTTCCAGAAGTGTTTTTTCTTATTAAACCACTTAACCAATCACATTTCAGCATCATTTGTTGCCAGGGTCAAACATTTCTGCCTAAGGCCTTCACTATCAGGTAGCATAAAATAATGTCTATCAACCTGTTGCTTCAACCAATCAGATTTTGAGTTAATGGAACTAATTAAACTCATTTTGAGGAAAAAAAAGGAGGATGGATTTTGTACAAATAATCAGAATTTAATGATTTTGCTGATTTATATTTTCCTAAAAATATTTATAAAAAGTTTTTTAAGGTTATTGATGGTAATTATTAATGTGTGGCTACACCAGTTATTTATCTGCAATGCAACGGCTCTTTATACTGCATTTTTGCATAATAAGATGTTTTTTATAGCCATAAATAGTTTTTGACAGGTGGATTGATTCAGAGGAAGCCTCTGTGTGAAATGCACGGCCCGCCATTGATATCATAAAAGCTCCTGCAGGTCTAATGAGGGTGTCCTAAATATTGTTGTCCATAAAGTGTATTTCAAACTTTTATAGAAAACACTACTAAGGTGATGAGTACCCTCCCACTTCACCCTATTATTACTGATAGATAGATAGATAGATAGATAGATAGATAGATAGATAGATAGATAGATAACTCCCTTAAACCTAATAAATATTGAATAAAGCCAATTGTGATGTGAGTGTCTGGTGTAAACTTGTGTGTAGATGGTGGCAAATGTCACAAATTGTGACAGCAGCTCCACCGAACTATTAGTCAAGTGTCTGAAAGAGAAAACGGAGGACGAACTGATCAAAGCCTCCAGCAAGGTGAGCCCTCCTTTTATTAAGGTCTCAGATTTTTAAACGTGACATTCGTACAGTTCTGAATGAATAAAAATGACCACGAATGATTTACATCAGCAAATGATCTTCCTCGGCGCCACAGTGGACGGAGAGTTTCTGACCGACTTGGCTGAGGATGTTTTAAAGAGCAAAGGTTTCGAGAACATTCCTGTGCTCTTGGGTGTGACCAACCATGAGTTTGGATGGATTCTGCCTTTAGTAAGTAATGACGACCCGAAACTGTGCCAAAACGAATATGTGATCTTCACTAAAGTGAAATGGAGGTATTATGGTGTCGGGGTGGTTTTATGTATGTTGGGGGTCATACTGCTTCACTGCTCCAGTATTCATACACAGTGTTATTACAGTAAGTTATTAACTGTTGCTATGTTTTAATCCCAGCTGTTGTCTGTTTTAGACGTTTGCTCCTCCTGAATGGCAAAAAGGGATGACTAGACAAGACGTGGGTGCTTTGATGAACCAGTTTTACCCTGAGGGGGTAAATAAATGTTCCTTATGTTGAACCTTAATTTATTCATTCATTCATTCATTCATTATCTCCCGCTTTATCCTCTATTAGGGTCGCGGGGGGGTTCCCCATGCCCATCCAGGGGAGAACGTTTCGGGCGCTGGGCAGATAGACCCAGGACAGGGCACCAATCCATCGCTGGGCACACACTCACTCACACATACACACTCTATATGGGGCAATTTTGGAGAATTCAATTGACTTGATCCATGCTTTTTGGACTGTGGGAGGAAACCGGAGAACCCGGAGGAAACCCATGCGGACACGGGGAGAACATGGAAACTCCACCCAGATTGGGATTCGAACTGGGAATCCCTAGCGCTGAGAGGCGAACGTGCTGACCACTAAGCCACCGTGCCGCCCCCTTAATTTATATTTATTTCAAATTTATATTTAAATTGACGTCCTAGATAGCACTCATGTACTCAAGTATACAATATGCGGCAGTAATACCCAGAAGGTGTACAGATCAGTATACACTTGTTGTGTAGCATGCAGTACAGAGGGAGTTTGAATACAGTAGGGGTGTGGTAGCTCATCAGTCTGAAGGTTGGGGGTTCAAATCCCAGGTCCACTGAAGTTACCAATGTGGGTCCTTGAGCAAGACCCTTAACCCTCATTGCTCCAGGGATGTTGTGATGAACCCTGTGCTCACCTTGTAAGTTGCTTTGGATAAAAGCGTCCAATAAATGACACAATTATTATAATTATTAGTTTAAGATGTCGAGGGTTATTTGTTATTTTTTGTCGCCCTCTGCTGGATGTAAAATTCACTTGCCGACTGTGACGACTTTAAAAAAAACTCTTGATATTTATCTCTGATGTTAGTGGACGGTTCTTTATAAGTTGATATAAAATCATGTCTTCCAGGCTTTAGGTATCAATGGTCTTATTATGGACAAATATCTAGAAGAGGCCAAGAACCCACAGGAGGTCAGAAACCAGTTCACTGAGCTGCTGGGAGATGTTTTCATGGTTCTTCCTGTCATTAAAGTGGCTGGATATCACCGAGGTGAGATTACAGCGCATTTATTATCTACATTTTCCTCTTGATCTCTTGATTAAGCAACATGACTTTTATTCCTGTTTTTCTTTCATTTTTCCTACAGATGCTGGTGCTCAAGTTTACTTGTACGAGTTTCAGCACCGGCCAACCATTTTTAAAGATGTCAGACCAGACTTTGTGAAGGCCGATCACGGAAATGATGTTGGGTTCGTGTTTGGAGCTTGTTTCTGGACTGGACATGTCAAAGTGATCGGTACTGTGGAGTCAAATCAAACATCCAAATGTTTGTGTGTGTGTGTGTGTGTGTGTGTGCTGTGGAGTGTGTGTACGGTGGGGTGTGTGTATTTTAGGGTGTGTGTGCAGTGGGGACTGTATTGTAGTTTGGTGAAATATAATTGTGATCCGGGGCGGCACGGTGGCTTTGTGGTTTAGCACGTTCGCCTCTCAGCGCTAGGGATTCCCGGTTCGAATCCCAATCTGGGTGGAATTTCCATGTTCTCCCTGTGTCCGCGTGGGTTTCCTCCGGGTTCTCCGGTTTCCTCCCACAGTCCAAAAACATGGATCAAGGTCAATTGAGTTCTCCAAATAGATATCGAGATATAGAGCCCCATATAGAGTGTGCCTGTTTGAGTGAGTGTGTGCCCAGCGATGGATTGGCGCCCTGTCCTGGGTGTATCTGCCCAGCGCCCGAAACGTTCTCCCCTGGCTGGGCATGGGGAACACCCCCCCCCCCCCCCCGCGACCCTAATGTAGAATAAAGCGGAAGATAATAAATGAATGAATAATTGTGATGCAATAATAATAATAATTTTGATCATATGATAAATACAGAAATAAATACTGAAATCTGAATTCTTGTGATTTTCTGACTTTTTGCTGATGTTTATTTTTCTCTGTTTCTTTTAAAGGTACAGGAACTGAGGAGGAACTCCAGCTGTGTAAAACCATGATGAGTTACTGGGCCAACTTTGTCCACACAGGGTGAGTAACGTATAGAACATGATGGACCGTAGAGGATGGGATGTATAGTGGAATACTCACTCATGTTCTGAGCTCTAACCACTTTGTGTTGTGCTGCGAGACCCAGACTGACGTCCTTCTGCTGGTTTGTACTTCTAACCTTTCTCATGGTTACTTCTCATGTTGTTTCTCTGATCCATAGTTCCCCTAACGGACCGGGCCTGGTGAACTGGCCCCTCTATGACAAAGACAACAAGTACATGAACCTGGGATTACAGCAAAGTGAGGGACAGGGTCTGAAACAGGACAAGGTGGACTTCTTCACTGTGGAGCTGCCTCAGAAGATCGCGGCTCTCCATAAACCATGAGCAATGTTACCCTCCATTAACTCAAAATTTCTCACAGTCACGTTGCATTTAGAAAAAGTTTAATCATCGTAACACTGAACCTTCCATCAGTCGCTCACATGATGCTTCTGCATGAGGTTCATTTTTAATTTGTTCTTCCTCCAGTTATTTAGATAAAGCACTAAACCAGCTGTTCTGCTGAATGCAGTGCAGTTTATTAATTAGTGGACAGTGACACACTTCTGTAGTGTTCTTTGTTCTAGAGTTTCAGATTCTCTGGCTTATTGACTCTGGCCAATAAGCCAGAAGTTGTGCGTCATTATGTTGTCCTTGTTCTGCCTATATATACATTTACATCACATCAGGTCGGCTAAGACAGAACACCAATCAGACAGATTTAAATGAGCCTCTTCATCTGTCTGATCCTCCACCTGCACCCCCGTTCACACTCGTACCTGATCACACCCACCTGCCACAAGCCTCACAAAACATATTTTTTCTCATTAATTTCTCTTCATAATTATAATTATAGTTAAAAAAAATATTATAGTTGTGCCCTGTCACTGCTGATGCTTCATTAAAGGTCTGATGCAAATTCATTTTAAAATTAGTTTGGGGTTCCCCAACACATGTAGCAGATCCCAGGACAGGGCGCCAATCCATCGCTGGGCACACATCACTCAACAGACAGACACACTCTATATCATCGGATTCCCCTCCTCCCGAGCCTTTAGTGTGGGCGCGCATGCGCGCGGAGTGGCGCTGGCGGGCGGCGCAGAGACGGAGCGGCGAGCGGAGGCGCAGCGTCTCGGGTGAGTCTCACCTCCCGAACCCCGAACCCCGAACCCCGGGCAGCGGGCAGCGGGGTCCACGCGTTTACACGCCGCGCGTGGGTCGGCGGGGTGTCGTGGGGGGTGTTTAAAGCGCGCAGTACCGCTGCCAGCTGGTGCGCTCCTGCGTGCGCAGCGCCGAACAGGATGTTCACAGGAACTTATCCGAGGAGCGCATCATCATCATCATCATCTTCATCATCATCATCTTCATCTTCATCATCCACCTCGGAATAAGCTGAATGTGTTTATTATGTGTTTCCTCTGCGTTGCCCTTTGATCTCTATACTAGGTTAATTCGCGCGCGCAGGGAGGTTTGTTATTGTTCACGGCGAGGCTCGAACCCGACGAGACGCAGCTGGACCGGACGAACCACACGAGCAGGTCCGAGCACCAGCGAATGGAATTGGGGTCAGAACTCTCTGAATCCTATGGCAGATGAGAACTCCAGCAACATTCATTCATTCATTCATCCATTATCTCCTGCTTTATCCTCTATTAGGGTCGCGGTGGGGTTCCCCATGCCCATCCAGGGGAGAACGTTTCGGGCGCTGGGCAGATACACCCAGGACAGGGTGCCAATCCATCGCTGGGCACACAGTCACTCACACACACACACTCTATATGGGGAAATTTATAGAACTCAATTAACTTGATCCATGTTTTTGGAATGTGGGAGGAAACCGGAGAACCCGGAGGAAACCCACGCGGACACGGGGAGAACATGGAAACTCCACCCAGATGGGGATTCGAACCGGGAATCCCTAGCGCTGAGAGGCGAACATGCTAAACCACTAAGCCACCGTGCTACTCCAGCAACAGAATTAATTAATTTAGATACAATTTCGGGACGCCGCGTATTTCCAGCTCCATCCATCCATCCATCCAGTCTCCTCCGTTTGATCCCCAACTAGGGTCACGGGGGGGTGGGGGGTTGGTTCCTCATGCCCATCCAGGGAGAACGTTTCGTTACACCCAGGACAGGGCGCCAATCCATCACTGGGCACCCAAGACACACTCTATATGGGGCAATTTGGAGAATTCATTTGACCTTGATCCATGTTTCTTGGACTGTGGGAGGAAACCGGAGAACCCGGAGGAAAACCCACGCGGACACGGGGAGAACATGGAGACTCCACCCAGATTGGGGTTCGAACCGGGAATCCCTAGTGCTGAGAGGAGAACATGCTAAACCACTAAGCCACCGTGCCGCCGCATTCAGTTTATATAGAACTGTAATAATGTATCTGTCGATGTTTGAAATACAATCCATGAACAATACGAACATCCTTTTTGGGGCATCACGTACAATTCCATGTGTGACTCCTGCGTCGAGGTTAAAATAATTTATTACACATTTTAACTTTAATTAATTAATTTTGCAGACGTTTTATCCTAATGTAACCTACAACTATGCTAAATTAATGACTGTGGTCCGAGTACAGGGTCAGCCATAATACAGCACCTCTGGAACAGTACCCCCCATGGTGGCTTAGTGGTTTAGCACGTTCGCCTCTCAGCGCTAGGGATTCCCGGTTCGAATCCCCATCTGGGTGGAGTTTCCATGTTCTCCCCGTGTCTGCGTGGGTTTCCTCCGGGTTCTCCGGTTTCCTCCCACAGTCCAAAAACATGGATCAAGTCAATTGAGTTCTCCAAATTGCCCCATATAGAGTATGTATGTGTGAGTGACTGTGTGCCCAGCGATGGATTGGCGCCCTGTCCTGGGTGTATCTGCCTAGTGCCCGAGACGTTCTCCCCTGGATGGACATGGGGAACCCCACCGCGACCCTAATAGAGGATAAAGCGGGAGATAATGAATGAATTATAATGCTCAATTTACAGATTTAAAGGAACTCCCTTCATACTCCAGCTTCTATATTGGTCAAATCGTGTCCTTGCCTTGCGCGTGCGGGCGTGTGTGTGTGTGTGTGTGTGTGTGTGTGTGTGTGTGTGTGTGTGTGTGTGTGTGTGTGTGTGTGTGTGAGAGTTCTCAGCTGCGGGAGTGATTACAGGTTTATCATCCAGCGCTGCTGCAACACTTGACTTTCTATTCCGAGGCCACAGTGTGATAAATCTGTCATAAGTGAGAGATTCACTGAACACAAAGCGTTCTGAGCAGAACAAAGACACCAGACCTGAAAATACTAAAACCTGAAAGAGACGACACTATTTACTACATACTAAATATAATAAACAACACGTCATGTGGACACCCGTCCTGTTCCTCGGGTGTAAATCCTTTAGGCGCAGTGATGGATAATCGTGATACTTTTGTTCTGCATGCAGCATTTTGATTGGACAACACAAAGTTTTCTTGTCATGATGTGGTCGATGTGATGGAACACTCGTGGTCTGCATGGAGCCCTGATCTTTGATCTGTTAAATGCCTTTGGGTTGGACTTCTGCAGACGCCTGATCACAGATCTGTGGAACATCCCTTTCATTTAGAACTCTGTATCCCCCGGTTCTATTAGATTGGCCCTTTATGACGGTTCAGAATGTGACTCTTAGAACTGAGGTACTGATGTTGGACAGGACGTCTTGGCTTGCAGATGACATTACAGATATTACTAGGGCTGTCTTCAACTAAGGATTTTCATAGTCGAATCTGATTCGTCAGATTTTCCCTATAGTCGACTGATAGTCGAATCAGTTAAAACTTTACCACAAGATGGCGCTATAAGCGTGGTTTTTAAAAAAGATTTTTTTTTTATATTTTACTTGCTTTTCTAGAGCACCGTAAATGGGTTAAAGCGCACACATCATTTAAAAAAAAAAATTAACAGAAATTAGGATGATTTCATTTGACAAAAGGCTATATATATATAACGAAAAACAAAGACATTTCATGTAAAAACTAATGCTTAGCAGCAGCCATGTGTCGCCCCCATGTGGTCAAATTGGTACATTCGACTATGAGGTTCATAGTCGACTACGGTTCTCCGAATTGAATCGTCGAATCAGCGAATATTGCAGCTCACCCCTAGATATTACATTGGGATTGAGGTCAGGCCACAGAAACAATAATGCTGCAGTCTATTTAAAGCATCTAACTGAAGATCCCGAGTGGCTTGGTGTGATGTCATAACCTCTGTACATCACTTTGGGGATGTACAGTAAATGATGTAAGTGATGAGACTTGTCCCTTTGCTCATCAGAGCTGCTTCATGCGAGTTCAGAACAGCAGAACACGGAAACAGACCTCACTCAGCGGAGCAGCAGTGCTCATGTAGAGGAGGATAATTCATCTGTGACATGATGGTACTAGGGGTGTATTCAACAAAGGATTTTCATAGTCGAATCTGATTCGTCAGATTTTCCCTATAGTCGACTGACTGATAGTCGAATCAGTTAAAATTTCACCACAAGATGGCGCTATAAGCGTGGTTTTTAAAAAAGATTTTTTACAAATATTTTACTTGTTTTTCTAGAGCACCGTAAATGGGTTAAAGCGCACACATCATTTAAAAAAAAATATGAACAGAAATTAGGATGATTTCATTTGACAAAAGGCTATATATATATAACGAAAACAAAGACATTTCATGTAAAAACTAATGCTTAGCAGCAGCCATGGGCACCCCCATGTGGTCAAAATGGTACATTCGACTATGAGGTTCATAGCTCACCCCTAGATGGTACTGAAGGAGAGACAGACCTCCCCCTGATGAGGAGGTCGATGTCCTCGGGGGAAGTGAAAGAACATGTTGTGTAATCGTCACATGAACATCACCCCTTCAATATGAAGCATATTCTGCTGGTCTGAGTGCACAGACCTAAGGCTTCAGTGTTACAGATTCGGGGAGTGGGGGTGTCCACAAACCTTTGATTCTGTTCTGGTTCATTATTCAAGTTTAATGGAAAAAATGAATAGTGTGAACTAGAATAGTGTGACAGATTGCTCTCTCTCTGTGTTTCAGTGAGCTGATGCCCACTTGACAGATTGACCCCCACTTTGAGGACCGGGTGCAGTTTGCCCCTCACCTCCCCGCCCGCCATTTAACTCCGACTATTTATCCTTGTTTTTGGTTCTTCGCTGACTTCTTCGTCTTTACTGCTCACCCCGGGTTGTCCTCCTCCTCCTCCTCCTCCTGACAGCTCTTTCCTTCTAAAGCCCACAGAGCCGCCACGAACAGTCACATCACGAAGCTTTAACTGCTAAAGCTGGCATGGCTGTGCCCTCGGATGCCAAGCACACAGGGTTTTATGTAAACAGAAGTGAAGGGCCGAAGTGTTCGGAGAAACAAAGCCTCATTTTTGACTTTAACACAAAGTTAAACCGACGTTTGTCTCTAAACATCGCACCTAACAAAATCTCTCTCCAAGTTGGTGTGTGTGTCTCTGTATGTGTGTACATGGGGGGGGGGGGGGGGTTGGGTTAAGTCCTGCAGTACTGTATTATATAACCATTTCTTCTGTCCTGATCAGGAGGTCGATTTCCTCGAGGGAAGTGAAAGAACATGTCTCAAAATATCAACCTTAATAAACGAAAGATTATTTATTTGACAATTTCAGTTCTGTCTCGTCAGTTCAGAGTCACTGAAATCTAAAACGGCTCCAATTGTTTTAATGCCGCCGATGCCTTCGGTGATTTGCTCAGCACAGGGTTTTCTTTCAGCTGTAGATTTAGCAATCAGCTTTTGAAATCTTTCAGATTTTCTATTGAGAAATCCGATTTGAGAAGTTTGACGTTTCTCAGAATAGCTTCATCTTTTGGCTCCGACAGTCTGCGGGCAAGAGGACGGAATTAAGAGCTTTAAAGTCATGTGTGCGTGTTATTATCGCATTACTGTCCTTTTTATTAAATATGCTGAGTAATCGTTCTGCAGGCTGACTGGAAACCGGTTTCTGTGGGTTATTAATGGATATTAAGTCGTCGCTTTATTTTACAAGTCTGTTATACCTGAACGGATTTCCGTCCCCTGATTGACCGTGTACTGAGCCTCTGCTCTGTTCCAGGCCCGACTCCTGTGTGCTGAAGAGAAGACGGGTCATAACACTCATATCAGCATGGCGGGGGCTGCGGTGGAAAACCACTTGGCTTTCAGCACCGCGGCGACGGACGCTGTTCACCCCTCGAGCTTCTCCACAGACGAACCTCTGGTCCCTGAACAGGAACATTTTGGCACAGAGGGCGGCGAGGACAGCGATGCCACCGAGTCTGCGGACAGCGAGGACGAGGCCACAGATTCCCCATTGCATCTGTCCGGGTCGCGCCGCTCATCCAGCTCGTCCAGTCACAGTGCGGAGGACGCCGAGGTCACGGAACGGCGGGAATTCATGAAGGCCTATGTGGAGAAATTGTTCCATGGAAGGTGAAGTTCTCCATTCAGTGGTCACTTTGACATGGTGTTATAAGCACTGATGAGATGAGACATTATTTTATTATCACACATGGGGTAATGTGATTTGTTACAGTAGCAGTAGTATAAAAAAAAACATTGTTGTTCTGCATTATTGTGAATAAAAAAATTATTATTACATATAACAGTTATAAACACACTATAATTAAAAAAAACAAGCTTTGGTTTATAAATGCATTTATTAAATGCCTAAATGTTAATAATCTCAACTTTTTCATCGTCATCTAGTCCAGTTTTTAAAGTGAACACTGATTGCTGAGTAACAGGATTACGGTTTCTCTAACAAGCAAATACGTCCGTCCATGGGCAAAATTCCAGAATGCAGTTTATTTAAAAAAAAAACCCACAACAGGCTTAGTGTTCAATAGGAATCGCTGTTCACATTAATCTGTATTTTATTATTGTAAATAATGTATTGTATATCACTCATCGATGCCAATGTGAAGCGTGTGCGTTGTCATTATCATGGCTGGACAAATGGCCCAGCCAATCAGATTTATGAACTGGGACTACCTATTTAATACAAATATCTATATTTATAGCCAACCAAGGAGCCTTCCCTAAACTGTTGCCTTGATGTTTGCATGGCACAGGGCAAAGGCGCTAAAAGAGCCAAAATTTGTATCCTTGATTTGTATCCTAATACTTGTCCATTTGTTGTATGTTTGTATGATGTGTCCTGAAGACTTTATCAGAGTTCTGCGTCTTTGTTCTCATTGTGCTTTGTGTTTCAGGCAGGACTTTGACCAGGAGGAGAAGGCGCGGTTCGGCGAGCTGTGCAGCGGTGAGAACGGCAAAGGCAGGGAGTGGTTCGCCAAATACGTCAGCGTGCAGGTGAGCACAGCCTAAATGACTTTCAGCGCGCCGACGGTCTATATGTTTGGTTCTGCGAATGTTTTTAACTGGATCCTCTGAGTTAATGTGCTCAAGACAAACCCCAAAGTGATGCGACCTTCAGAGCTCCACCTGACTGCGGTTGCGCCTTCTGCCAGTAACGAATAAAGTCATAAAGTGATCTTCTGTTCTCACTCCTCCATATTTAACTCATCCATGCAGAGAAACAGACACACTGAGTGAGGGTGGTGGTCAACCCTGTACACGGGGCCCGGGGTGCAACTGAGTTTGGGTGCCCTACCCATAGGCACTTCAAGAATTACAGATCTCATGACCTCATGGCAAGTAGCAAGCAATTTTTGGCGCAGTGGTAGGCTTGTTGTTAAGAAACCAGCCTTGTGACCTGAAGGTCCCCGGTTCAATTCATGGTCCCACCATCCACCATGGCTGAAGTGCCCTTGGAAAAGTCACCTAAGCCCTGTTGCTCCCCGGGCGCCATATACAGGGTTTGCTCGCCGCTCCGGGTTACATGTTCTCACTTCACTCAGTGTGTGTATATGTGTCAAACTGTACGGATGGCTTAAATGTTGAGTACAAATTCCCACAAAGAGAACAATCGATAACTTAATTAAATGAACTCAGAATGTAATGGGGCACGGTGGCTTAGTGGTTAGCATGTTCGCCTCTCAGCGCTAGGGATTCCCGGTTCGAATCCCCATCTGGGTGGAGTTTCCATGTTCTCCCCGTGTCCGCGTGGGTTTCCTCCGGGTTCTCCGGTTTCCTCCCACAGTCCAAAAGCATGGATCAAGTCAATTGAATTCTCCAATTTGCCCCATATAGAGTGTGTCTGTGTAAGTGAGTGTGTACCCAGCGATAGATTGGCGCCCTGTCCTGGGTCTATTTGCCCAGCGTCCAAAACGTTCTCCCTTGGATGGGCATGGGGAACCCCACCGCAACCCTAGTAGAGGATAAAGCGGAAGATAATGAATGAATGAATAAATTAAAGTTATAAAGTTATTATTGCTGATTGATTGTGATCTGAGCTGTGATCTGTCTTTCACAGCGGTGCAACTCCAAGTGCGTGAGTGAACAGACCTTCTTCCGCCTGGTGCAGTCGTTCGCAGTTGCCCTGTTTGAGTGAGTGTTAAATCAGCTTTGTGTGTGTGTGTGTGTGGCATATATATCAAAACATTGCCATATTTTTTAGTTTTGCTGTATGTTGCACTTTTTTCCCTTGTGGTTGTGAGAGTGGAGCTATGATTTTCTAAAGTAATGGTAGGGGGAATAGAACGTGACTCTGTGCAGTTTAATTCTAAGAAGCGAGGAAGTGGGGGATTGTGGTAGGTGTCGAGGGTGCTGCGTCAGAGACATTATCAGTGTGCTGAACCCAAATCCTCCTTCCAAAAGAAGAAGCTGATGCCTAGCAACTTGCAGCAGTTCTGCTCGCATTTACATTTTTAAAAAGACTAACAGGTTTTCAGGGCGTCCCACAGGTTTACAGTCTGCACGGTTTTGGGGTAAGAGGCTCAAACCTTGGGTGTCATTCATCTTAAACCCCCAAAACCTGCTGTATTCATTAAATTATTCGCTTAAAGACAATTATAAAGAGAGGAACCATTTAAATGGATACATTACTGACTGACACCGACATAAAAAGTCCACAGAATGGCTGTGCGTGTGATTTTGGGGGAATTCAGAGTAAACATCTTGATCTGCTACTGACAGGTTTATGATGGTTGTACAGTGGAACCTCTGTTTTCGTTGTTAATCCGTCCGCAAACGATCAGTGAAATCCAAAATCGATGAAAAAGGAGCCACCAATTTCCCTTCAAAACAATTTCAATCCAATTCATTTGGATTGGGAGTGGTAGCTCTGTGGTTCGGGTGTTGGGCTATCAATCTGAAGGTTGGGGGTTCAAATCCCAGGTCCACTAAAGTTACCAATGTGGGTCCTTGAGCAAGACCCTTAACCCTCATTGCTCCAGGGATGTTGTGATGAACCCTGTGCTCACCTTGTAAGTCACTTTGGATAAAAGCGTTTGCTAAAAAATAACCAAATGTAATTTGTTCTAGAGAGTCCAAAATACATAAAAATACGTTTTATAGAGAAATGAATGGCGACTTTCCGTACTTTTTCAGCGATCGTAATGATTTTAATGATTTTCCTTCTTTAACGCGATCGTCTTTCTGCTCTTTGATGGGCTGCTGACTCTGCAATCTTTTTTGGTCCCTTGATGGACGTTACAGTAAAGTGTTATCTTCACTTTTACTAAGTAAGAAAATATCACTTAACGGGGACAGTAAGATGTGTGCACGTGTCACATAAGCACACATATTTAAAAAACATTTACGCTGATATCTGATGTCAACAAAAAACAGAGGTTCCTCTGTAACTGGAACTTACACAAGACCTTAAACTGACCTCTGTCCATAGATGCTATCAGATGGATGACTACAGTCCGGCCAAGCATTTAATGACCATGTGCTTCACATATTATTACATCGGTAAAGTAAAAGCTTTGATAAATACTTTTATATATATAATATAGTCTACTTGTACATCATCTGAATGTTTAATTATATCTGAAATCCATTATTTTTATTCCTTTATTATAAACACTTCTAAACTGCTGATTCGTTTCTGAGCTGTGAGGGTTTATTTTTCCCCCCACTGTGTTATTTCACCGTGGTATTAATGGCTGATGTCTCACACCTCACCCGTCTCGGCTTTATTAAAAGTGTCACTGATTGATGTAGACATGATGTTGTGGTTGGGTTGAGATCCCTGGTGTTCAGTTTGCATGTCAGCGCCTGATCGATGTTCTGATATCTGGCTTCTCAGGAAAGATGCAGCTCTCACCCACAGAGCTCCTGGAGAAACCCAACACCAGTTTGGACTCGTATCTGCGCAGCGGGAAGGTCTGGCTCTCGGGTAAGAAGGACGTCGCCGAGAGAATGCTGAAGAACACGTCGACTAAAACGGACGTGATGAGCTTCTTTGGCGGTCTGGAGAGTAAAATCCGAGGGCAGACGGCTCGCAGGTCCGAGTGAGGAAGAAGCCGAGATGCTTCAAAAACCGAAAGATATGAGGTTTTTATACAGAAAGGTCACATCCTTTATTCACTGCATTGCCGTGTGCTTTGTCTTCTGCACAGAGGCAGCGAGAGTCCAACTGAAGACAAGTCCAAAGCACCAGGTTGGTTTTTATTCTGTTAATTTCACCGAAAACAGAACCTTTAGCACCTGCAGTCTGTAGTACGGCTGGTTCTTGTATGTTATTGCACTTTATTTCAGGTCATGTTTTTAAAAATGTAGTGATTCTGAAAGTAGGGAGAGTTGGGGCGTGTCCGAGGTTAAACACATGGCTTCTCCGTATCAGTGTGATGAAACTCTGCATTAATGCCTGCACACACATTGTACAAATAGAACTGTTTGCTTTGAACTAAAGGCTTAAAATTCCGAACCATTGACCTGAAGGTTGATGGTTTACACCCCAGTCCTGTCTAAGCCCTTGAGAATGATCCTCAACTTTTAATTGCTTGGTCGTGTTGTGATGTAATAACCTCTGTCTCAGCAGATACGCCTGTTTATTAATCTCAATAATTAGAGAGCTTGTCGTCCAGCTCCGCTGCAGTGTGAGTGAATGCTAATGCATGTATTTATCTCCGACAGCATCTCCACCTCCGTCACCAGATAAGATGAAGGGAGAGAAGATCTATTTGTACACACACCTCAAACAGCAGCCAATCTGGTAGGTGCTGTGTGCTTTTCTTTATAGTATATTGGTACCACGTACACTGCTTTAATCACGGCATGCAGGATGGAGGTGCAAGAACCAGCTGATCCACATTTTCTCATAAAGGCTTAACATGTTGATACCAGGAACTGAAAAAGAAGAGACAGCTTTAGACACTGAACAAAGGAATTAGACACTGAACTTTTGTTATGGTCGTCATTTAAGGCTGAGAATGGATAGAATGAGATTAAAAGTCACCTAGAAATATAAAGGAACGTAAGCCTGGGGTGTCGTATTGTAGTGGTTGGTATAAAGCAATCGTTATGTCTCGTGTTTGCAGCTCATTGTTGATTTGCCAGATTCCAGGTCACAATTTTGATATCGGCATGAAAAGCTTGTCGGGCATTTTCCTCTAAAGCTCCTCCCAACAAGAAGCTAACTGGGTTCATTCTTTTGCAGTTATTCACAATCCATTGTGTGTTCTGTCGTTTGAAAGTGGGTCATTAAGATAACCGCTGATAAAAATAGAATTTTGCAACAATCGCCGAACAGGTTTTGATTTTTAAGATGTATTGTTTTCTATACAATCAAAACCAGTGTTTCACTGTTTATGTACAGTATCAGTCAAAAGTTGGACATGCCCCCTTCCTCCTCCGTTCTCCATTAGTTAAGACCATCACAGTACAGGTATCATTGGGGTGGTGGATTGTTTATTGTCAGTTCTGCGGTGACAGTGATGTGGTAAGGGGGGTTTCCATTGAAACACCTCAGTGACACTGCTGGGATAGGAATAATGCACCGAATAAATAACCCCTGCTCTGTGGTGGTACTATTGGGGTCCTGACCATTAGCAGAGTACACAGTATGTACTGTAGACCACAAACAGATGGACTGATAACATGGACAGGGGACAAACGTTTTGATGGGTGTTGTATATCTTCGTTCTGTTTCCTCGTTCCGCCCGCAGGCTCGCTCTGTAACGCTGCTGCTTTCTCTGTTTAAGGCACACCTTGAGGTTTTGGAATGCTGCACTCTTCGATGCTGTGCACTGTGAGAGGAATAAGCGCTCCCCCACCACGAGGTGAGAGAGCAGCCTCTACTTCTTAATAAGTGTCATCAATCTAATGACATGTCAATAACACATTGCTAATTAAATGTTCAGAGCACCAGGTGCTGGTTTAAAGCAGTCATGTGTAATAATGAAATGAAAGGGCTGTTGAATATTCCAGGATGTCCTCAAACCCAGACTATTAATGTCATAAATTAGAATCAGAATTGCCTTTAATTCTCATTATAATTTTATGAAATTGTAATGAAATTCGGGGGCAACTCCAAAGGTGCTAGTAAGAAAGAAACATGAGCAAAATAAAAACCAATAATACGATGTATGAATAAATATAAGTACAAATAAATAAATAAATTGGCGGCACGGTGGCTTAGTGGTCAGCACGTCCGCCTCTCAGCACTAGGGATTCCCGGTTCGAATCCCCATCTGGGTGGAGTTTCCATGTTCTCCCCGTGTCCGCGTGGGTTTCCTCCGGGTTCTCCGGTTTCCTCCCACATTCCAAAAAAAAACATGGTTCAAGTCAATTGAGTTCTGCAAATTGCCCCATATAGTTTGTGTATGTGTGAGTGAGTGTGTGCCCAGTGATAGATTGGCGTCCTGTCCTGGGTGTATCTGCCCAGCGCCCGAAACGTTCTCCCCTGGATGGGCATGGGGAACCCCCCCCCCGCGACCCTAATGTAGGACAAAGCGTAAGGTAATGAATGAATGAATATATATATTTTTTTATTTATTTTTCACTTAAATTTATATACAATAATGCTCTCTGTATGTATGATTTGCATAATAAATAATTAGACCATATAATTTTTGGTTAAAAAAAGTCACGCGGCCCGTGGTTTTCTCCTGATACAGCTCAGTGTTCGCTGCATCTCAGAGCAAACACCAGGCTTGAGCTTCCTCTGTATCTGGGTTAAAAAGCTGACAGGAAGTCATGTAAAAGGCTGATAACATTTTTAAACCTTTTTTTTTTTTCAAATGAACTGTTAAAACCACAGTCGTCACTGAGTTCGCTGGCGTGACTCTGCTGGCCTGCTGCTCAGCTCCGTAATGGCTGTGTGTTTGCTTTAGAAACATCTCAATGTCTGTTCACATACTTTGGCTCAGATTGTTCGCAAAATATTCTATTAATTCTTTATATTATATTAATTACTTCTTCTGTCCCAATATTGTTGTTTTTATGAGCTGTTTACACTATAAGTAAAGTAAGTATAAATATAAATGCATATTAATGAGTTCAGAATCTGGAACTTTAGATTTTAATATTTTATCATTTTAAAAATGTAATGTTTTGTGACAAAAAAAAACAACAATTCAGCATGATTTTGAAAGCAGCATTGACCGCTTATCAACGTCCAGGAAAAGACCAGGATGTCTGGAACTGCACAAACAGGAACTTTCTTTTTCCATGTTAGTTTATTATTTGCATTGCAACAGCACTTTGTTTTCTGAAGCTGACTTCTGAATATTAAACTGATGAAACCTGGGTTCTGCTGCTGGAAGTTCCCGCATGTCCCATATGTTCACGTAGCTTTGAGTTTTGACCCTCTGCACTTCATCTTTACAGGGAAAAATGGTGTCACATGACCCAGGAAGAGAAGGATGACAGCTCCCGTATTGATGAAAACATCACCTTCGGACAGCTGGGGTGAGGGATGGACTGCCGACTCATCTCGGGCTTCATCTCAGAACAACTGGTCTCAAAGTCTTGAAAGTGACGTGTGTGTGTGTGTGTGTCTGTGTGTGTGTTCACAGGACCTTCACACACAACATGTTGGCTTTTGGATTGAGTAAGAAACTCTGCGACGACTTCCTAAAGAAGCAAGCCATCATCGGACATTTAAATGAAGGTATGTGGTTCATTTTCATTTCTTATTATATTATTATTTATTGCTATTTCCCAACTGACAAGCCAATGACTTTATATTCTGTCCTTCAAAAAAAAAACAAGTGTTGTGTTCTTTGCTGTTTTGAAGCTGAGGTACATAAACTTTTGTACATGGACTTGCTACCACTTGCTACCACCTACCACTTTGGTGTATCCTCACTCATTTGCCAATTATGTCCAGGGCCACCAACCAGTCAGCAGGTGTCACTGTTGTAAAAGCTTCAGCGTATGGCCCAGCTTTGTCATTCAGTTGTCCCCAGAGTACCACAAGTGTGTGTGCTAGGGTGCAGCGGCAGGAGGTACTGTTAGGAATCTAGAAATGACTTTGCACCGTAGCTTTGTGGTTGGAGAGTTAGTCTAAAGGTCCAGCAAAGGTTACCAGTGTGGGCTCTTGAGGAAGCCTCATTGCACCAGGGTTGCTGCCTCATGGTTGGCTCTAATCGAAGCGAGATGCCAAGTTGGGATGCTCGTAAGTCGCTTTGGATAAAAGCATCTGCACCATGATGAACAGTTTGAAGAACCAGAGTATATCAGACCCGAAACATCTGTCTCACATCTTCATTCTGTTTTCCTGTCTTTCGCTTAGAGCAATACAAACTGCTGAGTGAACATATTGAGCAGATGGTAGCGGAGTGAATTACAGCTATAGAACATTTCTGGATCAACCAAGATCTCGAACCCATTCTCCTGCTGAGCACCTCCTGCATTCCCACCGACTGACTGACACGCATGAGAGCGCCGATTCAAGTGCAGCTCGGTATCCGTCATCCTGTTTCAGAGTCACACTCGTCTGAATGCACGTTAATCTATAAAGATCAGTAAACGAAGAACATAAAACCCACCAGCAAAATAAAGCATTCCGTCATAATGTGGTTTCATAAGAGAGAAGGCAGCCTGGTTGCAGATTTAAGGATGAGAGCCTTACTTATCCCATAATGCATTGTGATCATGTCAGATATCCTGAAGGGCTAATTGGTGGTACATTTCATCACATCGACTCAAAAGACTAATTACCCATTTAATCTCCGGTAAAATACTTTGAAGGCTGAATAATTAGGAATAATAATACAAAATATATTTTTACTTTATTTGCAGACTAAATAAAACCACTGCAATGTTATTTTTATACAACCAGTTTTATAAAGAAAACGGATGTCGTTCTGTGTTCTGTAGTCATCAGAACCCGGGACAGTTCATATACACGTTTCATCTGGTTTAGTAATGCATTATACCTTTCGGTTGATTCAGAGTACGGTCTTTTCAACTTTTTTGTTAGCTCCAGCTTTGATCCACAGGCGGCGTAGTTATAAATAAGTTACCACCAGTTACCACTTCTTTCGCGTTTCACTTTGTTTAAAGCTGCAGAATGTACATTTTGTGATTTTTGGTAAATGTAAAGTAAATCTGTGTAGAAAACTAGAATAGTTTGTTCATCTGCTTTGGCCATTTATATTTTGCAAATTTTATTGTTAAACTATTAAAAACTCTGTCATGTTTCTTGCAACAAAAGCAGCATTTAATATGCGTACTTCATAAGCTGCCCATAACATGGCTCTAGTACAGAGAGGTAGCCAAATCCCTTAAAATGACCCTTTGGTCATGCAATGATGCGTCGAAGCAGCAAGGTGCACGATGGTGCAGATGTTAATTTTTGCCTCAATGCAAGAAGCCCCATGGTTTGCGTCCCAGTTGAGGCAAATAATGTGGATTCTGCATGTCCTCCCCGTACCTGCAGGTTGTCTCACACAATCCAGTGTGTCTGTCTGTATCGGTCCTCTTCCTGTCAGACAGATAATAGTCACTGATGTTGGCCACAAATTAAAAACATTGTGCAGCTTTAACAGTCAGGGTTCAAATTTGGTCCTCGTACAAGGTTTTGAATTATGATGTCCATGAAGTCATGTAAATATAAATTGTATTTTATTTGAAGCCCATATACTTAAAGGCCAGTTGATGAATCATTGTACGTTGTAGAAATCAGACGTGTTGTGTTGTAAGAGTGAAGGATTAAAATTAAACCCTCAGTTTAAAGGCAAGACAGTATTAATATTTCCCATTGTCTCCAAAGTGCCTTTAATAAAGTCCCTCTGTTATTTCTCCTGCAATGTTAAAAGTCTACTGCCTTCTTACTGTTGACTGATCTTTACACAGTGTGGTAGTTTTCCTCTCTGCTGCTCATGATGTTATAGTGATCTTAACACTGAAGTCTTCATCATGACCTTATTTGACACTTTCACTCTGAACAGGATGTTCCTATAAATGTCCTCTGTTATACTCTGTGGTGTAATGAATGTGTTCAGATGCCTGTATGTTATTTTTTTGTGGACATTTTATTCTAATATTGCTACATGCACGACAATGCGACTGCACATCTGTATTAATACATCTGTGTTGTTTGTAGCAATAACAGCATCACGTTTCTTCAACAGTCTTGTTTTTTCAGAGCACAGAGAAAAAACTGTGCTGTAGGTCGGCTGTGCACGGCGTTTCGTGCTGTAATGTAATTCGCGGTTCGACCAACAGAGGGCACTGGACTGTAAGCGGTTCATCCTGCGTCAGTGTGGATGTTAAATCATAGGACGTCCATGTGAAAGTGCTGAAGGACATTTTTATGATCCACTGTCTCTTTGAAACGTTATCTGAACATTTTGTTGTCGTGTCGTTCGTGTGGACCTTTTAAAGATGGTTACATTTTCCCAAATGATGCACTCGTCGTTATTTCTGCTCTTTTTGATGTGTTTATAATAAACAGGTTTTTTTGTGAACTTTACTTCAGTCGTATGTTACATAATTTACACATTCATTCATTCATTTCATTCATTATCTTCCGCTTTATCCTCTATTAGGGTCGCGGTGGGGTTCCCCATGCCCATCCAGGGGAGAACGTCTCGGGCGCTGGGCAGATACACCCAGGACAGGGCGCCAATCCATCGCTGGGCACACACTCACTCACACAGACACACTCTATATGGGGCAATTTTTGAGAATTCAATTGACTTGATCCATGTTTTTGGACTGTGGGAGGTAACCGGAGAACCCGGAGGAAACCCACGCAGGCACAGGGAGAACATGGAAACTCCACCCAGATGGGGATTCGAACCGGGAATCCCTAGTGCTGAGAGGAGAACATGCTAAACCACTAAGCCACCGTGCCGCCTAATTCACACATTTATTTATTTATTTATTTATTTATTCTCTCTGTGCTTCTCTTATTTTTTAGCCCATCATCTAACTTTTCAGAATCAGAATATCTTTATTGTCATTATAACCGGTATAACGAAATTAAGGTGCCATACTTTCGGTGTCACATACTTAAATTTACACAAATAAAGAGATTCAAATGAGGAAACTATCGTTTACAATTTACAAAAAATTTCAAAGAAAGAAAGAATTTATTTACAAAAGTGTATAAAACTGTACAACCTGAGTGAATTGTATTTATATATTGCACGTTTTTTTATTGCACGTTCGAAAATTGCACGTTCAAAAGTGAATTATGAATTAGAAGCCATTTCTGAGCCGGTTTGTTTTTGTTCTTATTGCTCTGTAACGTAACGATGGTAGCAGTTCTAGGAGATGGTGACCGGTTATTTCTAAGGATGGAACCCTCTGCAGAAAGAACATGCAAATCCCACTTCATCATCATCCCGCCCCTTGTTACAAGTCCTGTTCTAATCCGTTTATCCTAATTTGGGTCACTAGGGGGAGCAGGAGACTGATCTAGTCTTCACTGGCAGAAAGATGGGGAAATAATGTTCTGAACATCTCTGGGGCATTTCAGTTGGTAGATAATTAATAAATTAAAGGTAAATAAATTAATTACTGACATATACTCCTTGCAGCAAAAATGTCCTGGGGTTGAATTCCAGGTTGGGCAAATACAGTATGGTACAGCAATCCAGCTAATTTATAGTTAAGAGCAGTTTAATAAATAAAATAACTGCAGAAGACATAATTAGGTTCTATTAGTGTATTATTAGTTAGATGAACCATTAGAGCTTCTCCTTTACACATGTTTTGGGTACTGTTTTCTCACAAGCTCTTTCATAGTTCTCGCCACTCGCACACGCTGGCATCCCTGTGTCCTCTGATGAGGTTGCGGCTGTTCAATATGGGAGCGCTTATGCTTTTGCTGGGTGAGGGAGCTGCCAGAAAGCGGTTACGGCTGGCTGAGAGAGTAAATAAACGTGGGTCGTGCTCACCCACATGCTGATTGGACACAAAGTCACGAGCTGTGAAGTTTCAAAGCCTTGTGTCACACACCAAGAACTTCACCTCTGTTAATTGGTGCCAGACTTGGAGCCCAAAAATGGACGTATCCCTGTACCCCATCCCTCACCCAACAGAGGGGACTCTTAATTATCTCACAGTCTTAGAGATATCATGAAACCTCATCACACAGAGTTCATTTTTGTGTATTTTCTGTGCATTTGAGTGTATTTGAGTCAATCCTGAGCCTGAAATGGGCAGCACGTTGGTACAGGGGTTAGCACGTTCTCCTCTCACTACTGAGGATCCAGGTTCAAATCATGATCTGGGGGTTTCCATGTTCTCCCCATGTCCAAGTAGGTAAACTGGCTGCTCTTTTTTTTAACCCCAATATAGTGTGTATGATGGGCGGCACGGTGGCTTAGTGGTTTAGCACGTTTGCCTCTCAGCGCTAGGGATTGCCGGTTCAAATCCCCATCTGGGTGGAGTTTCCATGTTCTCCCCGTGTCTGCGTGGGTTTCCTCAGGGTTCTCCGGTTTCCTCCCACAGTCCAAAAACGTGGACCAAGTCAATTGAATTCTCAAAAATTGCCCCATATAGAGTGTGTCTGTGTGAGTGAGTGTGTGCCCAGCGATGGATTGGCGCCCTGTCCTGGGTCTATCTGCCCAGCGCCCGAGACGTTCTCCCCTGGATGGGCATGGGGAACCCCACCGCGACCCTAATAGAGGATAAAGCGGGAGATAATGAATGAATAATAGTGTGTATGTGTAAGTAAATGTGTGCACAGTGATAGATTGGTGTCCTGTCCTGGTTGTATCTGCCTAGTGCCATAAATGTTCTCCCCTAGATGGGCGTGGGGAACTCCACTGCAACCCTAGTGGAAAATAATGAATAAAAGAGAAAAGTATTTTTTACCAAGAGCCCTTCATGATTAAGTGGCATCCACATACTTGTATTAATGTGGATCTATTTATTATTATAAATATTATGGGATCATAATGTTTCAGAACTGAAGCAAAACCAAATGTCCTCCATCAGTTAGAGGAGCAACCTTAGTGTGTAAAGGGATGTTTGAGTGGTGCAGCCCCTCAGTTCATGGGTGGTCAGATATTAGATAAACATAAAGCACGAGGGTGTCACAGTCGCCTCGGGGCCGACGACCCTTTGTTTTTGAGCGAGGGCCAGGAAACAAACAGATTACTAAACCAAACTGAGGCGCAGCTGCACTTTGGTCAGTGACCTAACCTAAAGAGAGACTTTCTCAACCCTGATTAACTCCTAATACCAATGAAGGAAGGAGATAAGAAGCAGGAAAAGAGCCTCATGTTCTGTGTAGAAATTCATTTGAATATTTTTTTAATAATTCATCCATCAAGTCAATAAGAATTAATTCAAGGATTCAATGAGACTTTATTGTCATTTATCGTCACATTTACATTTAGTCATTTAGCAGACTTATTTTTAATTTTTTTACTTTTTTTTTTTTACATCCATGAAATGTAGAGGAAATTTCGTTCATATTTTAAAAGCACTGGATTCAGATTCATTAAGCAATCCAATAATTAAAAAATAATCAATAAGGAATAAAAGTGGGCGCTAGGGATTCCCGGTTCGAATCCCCATCTGGGTGGAGTTTCCATGTTCTCCCCGTGTCTGCGTGGGTTTCCTCCGGGTTCTCCGGTTTTCTCCCACAGTCCAAAAATATGGATCAAGTCGATTGAATTCTCAAAATTGCCCCATATAGAGTGTGTCTGTGTGAGTGAGTGTGTGCCCAGCGATGGATTGGCGCCCTGTCCTGGGTGTATCTGCCCAGCGCCCGAAACGTTCTCCCCTGGATGGGCATGGGGAACCCCACCGCGACCCTAATAGAGGATAAAGCGGGAGATAATGAATAAATGAATGAATGAGTAAAAGTCCTGCATGGAACGTTCTACTCAAGTACATATAGTTCACATTTCAAAATAAAAGTCCGTTGTTTGATTAATTATATACACATGATCAGAAGGTTGATACAGAAGCATCAGTGTGAAAGCATCATGTCACTGGTGGAGGTGGTGGAGGTGAGTACATCTCATACATGGATACCAAATTCGAGTGCACTCTCCCACTAATTGATTGAGTATTAGGATAGTTTAGAATGGAGTGTTCTAAAAAAGAGTCCAGTATTTGTAGATGCAACTCAAAACTTTGAGAGAACTTATTTTCATCCAGTGCACTTAAAAAGTTTTGTTTTTAACAACATTTAAGACATTTCTTGGGCGGCATGGTTGCATAGTGGTTAGAACTTACACCTCTCAGGGCTGGGGATTCAGGTTTGCATTCCATGGTTTGGAGTTTCCATGTTCTCACTGTGTCTGTGTGGGTTTCCTCCAGGTTCTCCTGTGATATGGATTCAAGGTAAATAAGCTGCTCCAAATCGCCCTTACTTAAATTACCCTATATAGTGTGTCTGAGTGAGTGTGTGCTCAGTGATGGACTGATCCCCTGTCCTGGGTGTATTTGTCCAGGGTGAAACGTTCTCCAGTCGAAGAGAATGGGGAACAAACTCTATAGTCTCTAGAATAGGATGAAGTGGAAGATAATGTGATGGGATCTATATTTTTTCTATATTTAGTTTGCATTGTGTCCAGGAGTCTTTTGTTTTGATGTCATGACCCTGAATCTCTGAATTTGCTGTTTAAAGGAGGAACTGAGGAGCTGTATGCTGTTTGTTATTAACTGCAGTTCCTGTTGTATTTATTCTCAGCAGTCGTACATCTGGGCTTCCCACGTCGTTTCCTCATTAAGTTTAGTTTGTACTGTTCTCTCAGGGAAGAAGTGACATTTATGATTCTTCACTTTACTTCCAGTACCTTCATTTTACAAACCAAATAAACCTGTATCCTTCCGATGAGGTGTTGCCTTTTATTAATAGCAATCTCACTACTTCATTATGTTACATTCATTCATTCATTCTCTCCCGCTTTATCCTCTATTAGGGTCGCGGTGGGGTTCCCCATGCCCATCCAGGGGAGAACGTTTCGGGCGCTGGGCAGATACATCCAGGACAGGGCGCCGATCCAAATCCATCGCTGGGCACACACTCACTCACACAGACACACTCTATAAGGGGCAATTTTTGGAGAATTCAATTGACTTGATCCATGTTTTTTGGACTGTGGGAGGAAACCGGAGAACCCGGAGGAAACCCACGCAGACACGGGGAGAACATGGAAACTCCACCCAGATGGGAATTCGAACCGGGAATCCCTAGCGCCGAGAGGCGAACGTGCTGACCACTAAGCCACCGTGTCGCCATTATGTTACAATTTAAAATTATTTACAATGAAATAACCAATTATTACCAGAACTGTGGTTCATCATCTACCTCAGATAATAATCAGCATGGTGTTGCTTTGTCTAGCGCGGTTTCCACACAGAAACCTCTTAATAGACCTACTTTGTACTCCCTGTTTATATTTTCAAAAGCAACTAACTAAACCACCATGGACTATTTGTGCTCGAGGAACCTAATAAATGATTAAATAAACAAGTAAATCCTTATCTACAGTGGTTTGTTATTGCTAAACACATGTCTCTTGCGGAACTGTTGTATAAAAGCAACAGAACAATGGAGGTCCTGTCTTACGGCAAATAACATCCCGGCTGTGATCATTTATGATCTTTTTTTTTTTCTTTTTCTTTTACTTTAACACTCTTTTTTTTTATTAATGCTGCTAAAAACTGAGCTTTGCAAGTTTAAGTGAATAGATTTAATACATGTTCTATAAAGAAAACAACATTAATAACAGGCTTAATGCTCGAATGAATGAAATAGGTTTATCGTAAACAGAAGTAAAGCATATTAAAAGTTGAAGGATTCCAAGCCTTTGATTGTTTTTGTTGATCCGAACGTGTCCATTTCTGTCTCGGCCAGCACTTAATCTACTAAATCTCTGACTGTTTGTGGTAGAATTAGTTTGGTCCATGCGACAACAGTTGAAAATGTGAATGTTTGTTGTTCTAAGCTCTCTGTTATTCCCCTTTTCATTTTCACGGTGATACCCACATCTATTAGTATGCATGACCATATGTGTGAGTGGGGCGCATATTTATTGTCCTAACCTCAAGTTACAGCTTCTCAGGCAAGAAATTTTACGGAGGTATGTAAACATCGAATCAGCCGCGGCTTGGCAGTGACAAAAAGAGCTTTTCGGCGCAGGGTCGGACCTTTTTAAGTGGTTCGCCAAGGATGAAAAGGGTGAATGGCTTGGAGTGGCTGTAAGTAATAGAATGCCATATGAGGCTTTGGGGTGGCTACCTGCTCTTACAGGGCCGGGGACATGCTCATGTCTCTCCGAAAAACGCAGCAGACAAAGCGGCATTCCATTCTCGTTAAAAAGACTTCCTACATTTATCTAAATTTATTAAATTAACCTCTGCACACCAGTTGTTTTTTAAAAGTACAAATCCTAAAAGAGCCAGTTCTCTGAAATATTTCTGATGAATGGTTTTTATTTCCTCTGGTGCCACAAGGACTCGGAGAATTATTTCCCATCATGAATGTTTATTTAATGTGGAAGGTCTTTTGTGGTGAGAAATTATTCCTCAGTTTATTGTACAGCCAAGACAAATGGACCAAAAGACGTTTAGACCCGTTGGGTTTTTTTTTTCTTTCTACAGAAGATTTGTTACATTAAGGCCAGACGGTTTACATGTAAAGACACACATTTAGTATGGATGCAACAATTTAGGGAATGGTCCAGCCCGTAGTCTTCAGTGAACAAAGTTGAGCATTTACATGTTTTGAAAACTCCAAACATGCTAGATGAGGAGGAACGTATACACAGTCAGAAGTAGGGGAACCACAGGCATCAGAAAAGCAGCAGCAGTACTGTACATGCTGACATGTTGCAGTGGTCATCTGCAGATCTGTAGGCAAAATGACTTTTAGAAGCTCCTCCCACAGATGTATCCTCTTTGTTAGTATTAGAGCTGTGCAATACCAAGAATTTTGGTATCGATCCGATACCAAGTAAATACAGTGCCAATATCGCGATATTCGATACGATACCGATACTTTTTAATATTTAAGCTTCATTGATCCAAAAGACCTAGTATAGAATTTCGCCAAACATTGTAGGTGACAACAAAATAATGTATCCCAATCAACATCTTTGTTTAGAAACAATGGAACAGTAACAAAACAAAGTTTGCTTTAACGTGAGGAAAATATATATTTTTGAGGTAAGAAACGATAATACAAATATATTTTTTTCAAATAGAATTTTGTGTGTGGTTTTGGGGTGTGCTGTGTGCTTTTTCATGTGCTTAAATAAGTTTGTTGTGTTTCCTGTGTACCTAATAGACTTTTTGCAAACTGAACAGGTTGCTGATGTCACATTTTCGGCTTTAAAATACAGCCAAACGGCGCTTCTCTTTCTTTCAGACATCTTTTATTTATCTCCCACCCCGAGTCTCTCTCTCCATACTGTGACGTGTCGACTTGGGCGGGTCAGGCTGAGCCCACGTGGCCGCTGTCTTGAGTATCGATCTTTTTATGCAAGTATTGTTCAATACCAATACCAGTGTTGGTATCGATATTATCGATATTTGTATCGATCCGCACAGCTCTAGTTAGTATGCTTATCCCTGTGCACAAGTTAAAGTCTATTCATTGATGAAGTGTTCCTTACAACGGTGCATTATCTAAAAGCAGCGTTTTACGTTTTTAAGCCTGAAATGTTCACGAGAACCCAAAAGCTGTGTGTGTATCTGTGAGAATATAAACACAGCATAGAAACGTAAGCTGCATGTTCCTCCGCGTTCCCCCCACATGGATAATGAGGTATACGCCAGTGTGCCAGGAAGCATACGTTGATTAGCGGCGAACGTTCCTCAGGACGATCTCATCAATCTTCATCACAGTGGCACCCCGCTCTCTGCAGCCAGCACGGTGCTGGAGCTGTGTGTATGTAAAGAGTGAAAATCTATAACAAACAGACAGATTAAACACTTTTTGAAGGCAGGGCTTTTCAACGGTGTGTGATTTAATGCCGAACGGGACCGTGATTGCACAGGGAACCGGGATGGTTCCAATTCACACCGCCGACCCTTTTCTTCTTCCTGTTCATTTAATCCCTGTCTGATTTATCACGCCATGTAAATGTCTGAAGACTTATGTAACGCTGAGTGTGCCAGGGCGTGAAACGTATTTTATTACTATGGAACCATAACTTTAAATGAGCTGTGTCTGAGGGGGGTATGTATCACTCTGTGGGGACCCCACTCTGTAGGATCAATCTGTAGATCATAATTTTGGTGTTGTGTGATTACAGTGTATAATCAACTGAGCCGTGCACATATACACATACATACATACATACATACACACATACACACACATACACATACATACATACATACATACACACATACATACACACATACATACATACATACATACATACTTAAATACATACATACATACCTAAACACATACATACATACATACATACCTAAACACATACATACATACACACATACATACATACATACATACCTAAACACATACATACATACATACACACATACATACATACATACATACATACATACATACATACATAAACACATACATACATACATACATACATACCTAAACACATACATACATACATACATACATACATACATACATACATACATACATACACACATACATACCTAAACACATACATACATACATACATACACACATACATACCTAAACACATACATACATACATACCTAAACACATACATACATACTTAAATACATACATACATACATACCTAAACACATACATACATACTTAAATACATACATACATACCTAAACACATACATACATACATACATACACACATACATACCTAAACACATACATACATACATACCTAAACACATACATACATACTTAAATACATACATACATACATACCTAAACACATACATACATACTTAAATACATACATACATACCTAAACACATACATACATACATACCTAAACACATACATACATACATACATACATACATACATACATACCTAAACACATACATACATACTTAAACACATACATACATACATACATACATACATACATACATACATACATACATACATACATACATACCTAAACACATACATACATACACACATACATACATACATACATACATACCTAAACACATACATACATACATACATAAACACATACATACATACATACATACATACATACATACATACATACATACCTAAACACATACATACATACATACATACCTAAACACATACATACATACATACATACATACATACATAAATAAACACATACATACATACCTAAACACATACATACATACATACATACATACATACCTAAACACATACATACATACATACATACATACCTAAACACATACATACATACATACATACATACCTAAACACATACATACATACATACATACATACATACATACATACATACCTAAACACATACATACATACATACATACATACATACATACATACATACATAAACACATACATACATACATACATACATACATACATAAACACATACATACATACATACATACATACATACCTAAACACATACATATGCAGTATGTAAAGTTAAGAGTCTATAGACACTAAAAGAGTCTATTTGCTGAATTACAGGGTCTATAGAGAGGTGTTCTCTATAGAGAGGAAGGTGTTCGATGGCTCTCTCCGTCTGAAGCACAAGCGTTTATGACTGCACGAGGAAAGTTTTCTGTTTCTCATCAAAATAAAAGAGAACATCACGACGACACTTCCTGAGACTTACATGCAAATCTCATACACTTTAAACACTTTAGAGGATCGTCTTTCTTTTAGTGTTTATTTTACTATGCAGCCGCAGAAAGAGCGACCCCAATCTGAAAACTGTTGTTCTTTGGGGTTTCTCCTCTAATCTGTAACCCATCAGCTCCGAGTAAATGAGAAAACATGCACAGTGTGTGATGCAGAGGATGCTGACTAAATACACCAAAATACACCAAATACACCAAATACACTTAGCCGTCATCTTTCTTTCACTAACTGCCTCCACTGAGTCCAGTGAGACTGAGAGTGAAAACATTTGCCTTCCTGATCAGTTTCACTCCCTTTCTGTCTGCTGCCAATATTGTGCCCCCCCCCCCCAGCAGACAACACCTGAACAGTTCTTAAGAACAGTTTAGTTATTCATTCATTCATTATCTTCCACTTTATCCTATATTAGGGTCGCGGGGGGTTCCCCATGCCCATCCAGGGGAGAATGTTTCGGGCGCTGGGCAGATAAACCCAGGACAGGGCGCCAATCTATCGCTGGGCGCACACTCACTCACACATACACACTCTATATGGGTTTGACTTGATCCATGTTTTTGGACTGTGGGAGGAAACCGGAGAACCCGGAGGAAACCCACGCAGACACGGGGAGAACATGGAAACTCCACCCAGATGGGGATTCAAACCGGGAATCCCTAGTGCTGAGAGGAGAACGTGCTAAACCACTAAGCCACCGTGCTGCCGAGTTTAGTTATTATACTTATAATAGCCTGTTGTTCCAGTCTCCATTCACAAGTCAAGAACACAAAAAAGATCAGACTAATACAAATAAAAAGCACAAAAAACAGCATCTGTAATGGCATGAAGGTGCAACAGTTTGGCTCTCTGCCACCACTGGCACACGGCTTGTGACCCAAGCAGAGAAAACATTTAAATGCTCCACATACTCATATCTACATATCTGCTCCTCATTTCTGCAGACATTTGTATGAGAGCCTTAGTTGGCCCACGTATAAAAAGCCCATATGGCCCACACGTTCCAAAACACATCTGTTTTACATCTGGTAAAGCTCTGGCGTTGCTTTCTACATTTGACTCTGTCATTGGGTTATGTGTCACCCAAATCTGCTGCATATGAGACCCACATTTTGCATCCTGGTGCAGTCGACCCAAGTGGTGCAAAGATGGACTACAATTGATCTGATGAATTGTAGTTCTACAGTTACAGTGCATACTGTGTTCTCTAATGGTCAGGACCCCAATAGTACCACCACAGAGCATTATTTGGTCAGTGGTTTATTATTATTATTATCCGTTATTTTCCGGGGATTCTGTTGACTGGTTTTACTGATTCAGACCTTGGGATCCAGTTAAACATCTGCACAAAGGAGGACAGATGTGAGCTGGGTGACACTGCAAGCCCCTCTCTCTCTCTCTCTCTCTCTCTCTCTCTCTCTCTCTCTCTCTCTCTACTCACTTGCTCTCTCTCTCTCAGGCTTTTTGGTGGATGTCACTCTATTTACTCTTCTGACCAAAAGAATCCTATACACAGGAAATGCTTGTGAATGTGAGTTGCCCCGCTGAAATAAATGCGGTGAAGTTTATTTATTTCCACGAGCATTCCTGATTTGCACTCTCTGAAGCTGCAGAGAGAGAGGCCACTCAGCCGGACGCGTGGCTATATATAGTGCCATGGGATTCAGCGGGCACCGAGCGGGCTGGTCTTCATACTAACATTGGATGAATGTAGATAAGACTGTCCTAACAAAGCCTTCTGCCTGCTTTAGTGTCTGACTATAAGAGGTTACATTTATTAGATGTAGTTATGTTTTAATACAGACTGAAGCGATACAATGAAAAGTTTGGGCTTTATGTTACACAGAGACTTATTTTTGAGTGCACATACATGGCATTACAGATGATTTGGATAGAATATCCAATTATAATATAATTATGATTTTATTTTTAATAAAATGTGAATTATATGAATTATTATTAGTAGTAGTATTATTAGTATTATTATTGTTGTTGCTGTTATTATTTTTAAGTTAGTATTTTGAGATATTATTTAGTAGGAGTAGTGTTTTTTCTAAAAGTAATATTAATAGTAGGGCAAGCAGTAATAATAGTAGTAATAGTTAAACTCGCAATTGTAATAGAATTAGTAATAATACTTAGTGATCATATTATAGGTAGTAAAAGTAATATAATAACTTGTAGTTGTGATTGTTATAGTAGAATTGGTTGTATTGTAAATGATTACTCGTTGTTAATACAATTAAATAAATAAAATAAATTGGGTCATTTATTGGACGCTTTTATCCAAAGCGACATACAAGGTGAACACAGGGTTAATCACAACATCCCTGGAGCAATGAGGGTTAAGGGTCTTGCTCAAGGACCCACACTGGTAACTTCAGTGGATCTGAGATTTGAACCCCCAACCTTCAGATTGATAGCCCAACGCCCTGACCACTGAGCTAACCCGCCTGAGCCACTGAGCTAAATTTATTTATTTATTTTATTTATTTTTATTTTATTTAATACAATTAATTATAGTGTAATATTAATAATAGTTTTTAGCATTGGTAAATAGTTTTTAGCACTGTAGTGATAGAACCAGTCTGTGTGTGCTAGCTCAGTGGTCAGTGTGTTGGGTTATTAATGTGAAGGTTGGGGGTTTAATCCTGAATCCATAAACGGTACCACTCTGGGCCCTTGAGCAAGGTCCCTAACCCTTATGGCTTTAGGGGTGATGTCATAGCTGACTCTGTATTCTTGTAGGATACTTTGGATGAATTTTGCATCTGCAGGATGACCGGTAATGTAATAAAAGTATTGAAATTGAGGGTAATTAATTAAGTGTTTTTGTTTATGCCTTCTACACAGTCGAATTTGGGGAAAAAAAAGGACTTCCACATCATTTAAAGTAAATTGTTTCCTTTGAAATATACAAAACATATTTTTATGAAGTGCAGTGATTCAAAGTATCTCCTTAAAATCTTTCATAAAAACAAGGAAGCATAAGATTTACACCAATATGATGTTAACGGGTAAATATTTATGTGCCAAACAGTATAATATATCACCTTAGAGGTTACCACCCTAAAAATAAGCTTTTTAATATATTTTATTCTTCTTAGTATTATTATATTTTTTCTAATTTCCCAATTGCAGCTTGTGCTCAATCCCGTATTTTAAATGTTTGTTGCACATCTTCTATAATAACTTATCACGGCTGAACAGCACGCATCATAAAAAAAGTCTTTATTGTATAAAAACCTTGTCCACCGAGACTGAAGTTATAACACTTCATGACTCTTCATCCATGAGATACATTAAAGAGAGAAGAAGGGCAACAGCTTTGTACAACTTGCAATTTGTCATGTATTTCTATTACAAGGACAGAAATAAAAGCATACTTCAAATAAACATTTACATTTCCCACTGCAGCATCCATGAGAGCTGAGACTCTCTGCTGGTAATGCATCAACAAAGTCCAGCTTAAACATAGGCCACCCACACTGCTCCCAGGAATGACGATGATGATCCTGATGATGATGAGGATGATATATGCCATAGTATTAGTGATTTGTTGTCCATGATGTTATTTTACTATCTGACCTTTCCTTCATTTTTTTCGAATAAGTGATGTTCCATGCTCAGAACGTAAACATTAAAACAATTTTGTAAATCAGGACAATATTCCAGGATTCACTTTAATAAAACTCTAATGAAAGCAAAGGTTTTCAGAATTTAAAATCGTGTGTACAAGACAAGTACACTGTGTTAGTGTCAGTTGTGAATAAGGTACAGCAGAGTTTTGTGTATTCTAAGTGCTTTAGACAAATTAAACCTGTAACATTAAATGCAGACTACTGTTGCAAATAAAAACACATAGAAATGCACACACTCTCAGTTTACTTATCGCCAATTTCCCATCTAACCAAATGTTGTTAAGAGTTCGCTTATTCCTGAATGTCTCCAAAACCACAGTCTTCCTCAGCATCTAAAAGCTCTAAATTATCACAACATGATGATTATATCACCTGTGGGTTTCATCCAGCAGTCTCTCTCCGTGGTGATTAGAAAGTTCAGCTTGTTGTTCCGTCTTTACAGAGCAACATTATAAAACTTCTAAACAGATATGAGGACGTGTGTATAATGCAGATTATCATCTGAGTTGCTTGCTGACTGCATAATTACAGCCAAAGTAGTCGTACAACATATGTGCATTTGCACTTTTTCTTGCTTAAAAAAAGAGAGATTTTAAGTCCAGCCTTGTTGTATTAATATAACAAAAATAAATATGGTTTATGTTTGAATAAAACCCTCCTCCATTCTCCCAACAACAAGGTCCAAATTATAAGATCTATATTCATTTGTAGAGATTAATATTGTAAAGAAGCCTTTGAAATGATTTGTGGCACATTTTAAGTTATGGAACCATTTAAAACCTCTAATTTAAGCTGTAATGTCTTTTTATATAATAAGGATTTAGGAATCCAAACCACAGGTGCTGTGTATTCTACACAGTAGACATAATTCTGACACATACAGCCTACTTAAACAGATGTTCGTGTTTCCAGGGGTCACTTAAATGTCATAGGGGTTCCCAAAAGAAAGAAGATTGTCCAGGGAGGGGCTTAAAGTCCCGATCTCAGGTTGTTTTTTTTGTGCAACTCCAGGTTCGTTTGTCGCCTCTTGCGCACCTGTCTGCGCTGAATCCGATCATCAGGATCAGCTGGGACAGGCGGCAGGGGCCCATCAGAAGGCTCCTCAGTGCGGTGTCCGCTCCCTGTCCTCGCTGCAGTGCAGTAGTGTGTCGGGCCAGGCCAGGGAAACGTAGGATAAGGGGTACGCGGTCGGGTACAGGTGCGCGGCGAGTGCGAGGTGCGGCGTTTCCAGGCGCACAGGCTCGAACCCTGCGCAGACGCATCTGCGCTGCAGCCGGTTCGCCTTTTTGGCTAAAATGCTGTCTATAGTGAACTCAGATGATTTGTCGGACGTTCTCCTGCCGGTGGAGTCGTTCGGTTGAGCGTGGCCGGTTTTGTTTTGGATCACCGAGTCCGGAAAGCCGACCTCATCGGTGCGCCCTTGCGCGCCGGAATGACGCTGATTGACCCCGTGAGGGTCCTTCAGAGAACAGCCGGGTGCGAGGCTCTTCCTCTGCGTAAGAACCAAATTCGGAGTCTTGGACTGCGCGTCGAATTTGCCCGGCTCTCGCTGTTTCAGGAACTCTCGCAGCTGCGCGTCCTTCTCGCGGCTGCAGTCGTGCGCACCCGGGTTGCTCGTGACCCGGTTCCGTTTGGGTGCCTTGGCCTCGGGCGACTCGTGCAGTTTGGATTTACGCTTCCTCCTTCTGTAGTTGCCGTTCTCGAACATGTCCAGGCACTTGGGGTCTAGCGTCCAGTAACTGCCCTTGCCCGGGCGACCCTTCTCTCTGGGGACTTTGATGAAGCAGTCGTTGAGGGACAGGTTGTGCCGGATGGAGTTCTGCCAGCCCTGCTTGTTGTCATGGTAAAAAGGGAAGCGGTCCATGATGAACTGGTAGATGCCATTCAGGGTGGCGCGCTTGCCCGGCGCGCTCTTGATGGCCATGGCGATCAGCGCGATGTAGCTGTACGGGGGTTTCTGAGGGGGCTCCTGTCTGGTGGCGGCGAAGCCCAGAGCGGGAATCACGCCCCCGACCTCCCCGCCGTACAGATAGACGAGGGGCGAGCTGGTGAGGCTGAGAGCCGCGGCTCCCGGTGATGCCCGACTGTGGAACAAGTTCATATTCCCGCGCCGGCGAGAGTCCGTGCGACTTTCCTGCGCCGCGCTGCAGCGTTAATTGTTGCACGTTTGTAGCTTTATGTTGACTCAGCTCCGGAAAATAAATCGTCTATGATAAACATTGGTTGTGTTTCCCTCAGCCCACCCACATTAATTAAAATTTCATTGCCCCCTAAAGCCCCACGCCTGCAAGGAATCGTGCGCGCTTTTCGCTCTCCTCGACCAATGGAGTCGCAGCTTTATTCCCTCATTTGTTTATAGAATTAGTCTGTTGATAAGTCTGCCCACCCAAGTGGAATCAAGCTGTGTTTATTTGGAAAAAAATTTCCGGGCACCCAATACATAAACGCGCTGATCTGATGTTTGAAAGATCACGTCCACCCTTCAGCCGCTCGCACAGAGAGAACAAGCAAACAGCACCGAGCTCTCACTCCTGACTTTCTCTCAGCTGCTCCGAAGGAAAACACCGCATGACCTCCCAGGACAACAACTCACACCACAGCTTTCACAAAACCGGCTTATTATTACATCAAACAAGCCTTTCACCATGACCAGGTCATCAGGCTTCTGCGCCACGGACAAGTTTCATCCTCTGCTGGCTTGATTAAAGCATTGTGTTTAAACTACAGGGGGATGGAGTGTCTGCGTGGGCGTGTGCGTGTTTATGGCGGGGATGGGGGGGGGATTCTATTAAAATGTGTAAAATAAAATGATTTTCAATATGTAACTTAACCCTGGTTATGAAAGCAAAAAGCAGCACCTGTGATATCTTTGATGTGATATCAGACTGTGGGAACAAAACTCCCGCTTTATCCTCTATTAGGGTGGGGGGGGAGTTCCATGCCCATCCAGGGGAGAACATCTCGGGCGCTGGGCAGATACACCCAGGACAGGGCGCCAATCCATCGCTGGGCACACACTCACTCACTCATACACACTCTATATGGGGCAATTTGGAGAACTCAATTGACTTGATCCTTGTTTTTGGACTGTGGGAGGAAAGCGGAGAACCCGGAGGAAACCCACGCAGACACGGGGAGAACATGGAGAACTCCACCCAGATGGGGATTCGAACCGGGAATCCCTAGCGCTGAGAGGCGAACGTGCTAAACCACTAAGCCACCGTGCCGCTCAGATATTTAATTCATTTAAATATTCATTCATTCAATGAATGTAATATTTAATAAATCTTTTTGGCTCAGTGTATGAGGCATGGACAAAAATAAATACTCTGTAATTTGCATTTTAACATTTAACAATCCGAAAATGAGATTTGATGATATTCAATGATTATCTGTGTAAGCAACTATGTGATGGAGCTGCATCTTCAGCACTGATTGAAAAATGAATATCCTAAAATATTGTAGGTTTATGCAGTAAAAAGCTCATGACAGAATCCATTCCCAAAAAAGGAGAACTTGGCAGAACTCTGGGGGTGAACTATATTTTTGTGGATGTGATGCTTTATATTATGTATTTTCCTGTTTATAGGAGCTTGGGGGATTATAACAACTTTACAAGTGCACACAGCTGGCCTGTGATTACATTACATGTTTAGAGGTTTCAGGGGATAAACCTAGAAGTTTTTCTGAGTTTGACTTCTCCAGTCGCAGAAAGTGATTCATAAAGTCGGTGAAAAAAGTGAGCAGTGCTCACAGACTTGTTCCTCCGGATGCTTTTTTTAATCTGATACATTTTTACTGCAACCTTAAAATGATCCTTGTGACATGATATGAACTTGACATTTCTTTAAACACAAACATCACACTTGGTATGAAAACTCAGCCGAAAAATTGTTTTTTGTTCAGTGAGTCATTAAAGAATTTCTATTGCTTTACTGAGGCTTTTGATGTGTCATTGTCTGGCCATTTTTAGTTCTGCATTGGACATTTCTCACTATTAATACACTCACAGAATTTTTGTTTTCACAGTCGTCGTCCATTTAATCGTCCTCTGTCCACCATATGGATGCACATCCTAGTTCTAAAATTACATACTGTAGTCCATCTGTGTTTTAAATACATCACACTGATAGTACCTGGGCGGCACGGTGCCTTAGTGGTTTAGCACGTTCGCCTCTCAGCGCTAGGGATTCCCGGTTCGAATCCCCATCTGGGTGGAGTTTCCATGTTCTCCCCGTGACTGCGTGGGTTTCCTCCGGGTTCTCCGGTTTCCTCCCACAGTCCAAAAACATGAATCAAGTCAATTGAACTCTCAAAATTTCCCCATATAGAGTGTGTCTGTGTGAGTGAGTGTGTGCCCAGCGATGGATTGGCGCCCTGTCCTGGGTCTATCTGCCCAGCGCCCGAGACGTTCTCCCCTGGATGGGCATGGGGAACCCCACCGCGACCCTAATAGAGGATAAAGCGGGAGATAATGAATGAATGAATGATAGTACCTGCTCTTGATGGTTCTCTGAGGGTCATTAAAAAGCAGAATAAATACCACTAACAATGTATGTAGATAAATATATGGAGTACTCTGTTGTAGATGTTGTAGAATAATAATGGGTAATTAAGGTGATTAATAAACAGTGAGTGTAAAAACCGTGATAGTATTAGTCCAAAAAAAGTCCTATTCTGCTGTGACATCACAATGAACAACCAGTTACTAAACGTGATAATCTTATAACCGTATTTTTTTTTTACCATTACCATTATTTTTTAAACATTATTGAAATATTACTTTTAATTGAATTATACTTTTGTGTTTGTAGTTAGATGACAAAAGCAGCAAATACAAAGTACACACATTGTGTAGGTGGAATGCAGATGAAAAGGTATCTACGTTTCCGTTGCTGCCCCCTGGTGGAGCCTTGGAGTGGGTTACGGCTGATTACTGTGTAAAGATTATTGAGACTTTTAAAAAATGCTATTACTTTAACAAATCAATAAATACAAGCTGAAGATGGTTCAGAGGAAGTGATAGAATGATTTGTAATGATGTACAGTACTTACACACACACACACACACACAGTGAAAGAAGTGTGTACACATGCCTGCACCTGGGGGGGCAATTGGAGTTAGGCTATAGTACTTGTTGGGATCGGGAGTCGAACCAGGAACCTTCAGGTCGCAATGAAAAGTAAGATTAGACCTTTATTGGTCCAACAATGAGGAAATTCATAATCTCATCAGCAAAGCGACAGTAATTAGGAAAGTTTAAAAGATACGTCTAACACCTTAACCACTACTATGGCCTAATATATCCAATAATTTATATATATATATATATATATATATATTTTTTTTTTTTTTTTTTTTTCCATTCATTATCTCCCGCTTTATCCTCTATTAGGGTCGTGGTGGGGTTCCTCATGCCCATCCAGGGGAGAACGTTTCGGGCGCTGGGCAGATAGACCCAGGACAGGACGCCAATCCATCGCTGGGCACACACTCACTCACACATACACACTCTATATGGGGCAATTTGGAGAACTCAATTGACTTGATCCATGTTTTTGGACTGTGGGAGGAAACCGGAGAACCCGGAGGAAACCCACGCAGACACGGGGAGAACATGGAAACTCCACCCGGATGGGGATTCGAACCGAGAATCCCTAGCGCTGAGAGGAGAACATGCTAAACCACTAAACCACCGTGCTGCCCTACAAGAACATTAGTATTAGTAATAATAATACGGCGGCTTAGGGATTGGCGTCCTGTCCTGGGTGTATCTGCCCAGCGCCCGAGACGTTCTCCCCTGGATGGACATGGGGAACCCCCCACCCCCCACCCCCCCAAGACCCTAATAGAGGATAAAGCGGGAGATAATGAATGAATGAATGAATGAATGAATGAATGAATGAATGTTCTTGTATAGCTGTAGGTTTCATTAAAAGGAATCAAATCTGAATCGACTCTGGCTCGGCGCAGGACTGTTACTTTGAAGACTCGGTCTGGTTCGGAAAACGTCGGGGGTCGCTGGCGCCGGAAGTTGAATAATCAGCTGATGGAGGTGTTTTTTGGTGGAAGTTGCAGGCGGAGCGGAGTGAAGCTGGAGGAGCGAAGCCCGCGGAAATAAAGCCGAGCCCGGAGCCCGGAGCCCGGAGAGCCGGAGAGCCGACTGCCCGCGAGGCTGCGGCCGGTTCCCGGCCGAGCGGCGCAGCGCGAGCCGCCGGAATCCGTCGGTTCGTCGTCGCGAGGCGAATCGATTCCGACGCGCGAGCGAGCCCGTGTTTTTGTTTGTCGTACGCTGTATTGCGTAAGCGGGTCGCGCGTGCGCGCTCGCGCCCCGCGGCCGCTGACGCAGTCGCCCCTTCGCTTTTGTTTACGTCGAGGCTCCGGCGCTTTTGAAACGCGTCTCGCTCCGAAGCTTCGCGTCTGGATCCCGGGGAGACGCCGCCGCCGCCCGTCAGCGCCGAGTTCCCCACGTTCGGCGTGCGGAATGCCGCTGTGAGCGGCCGAGCCAACGTCATCAGCTGGCGCTTCAGAAATATGCGGACACACACACACTCTCTCTCACACACACCGCGCTCCGGAACACAACGGCGAAGCTCGGCTTGTTCCTCGGCCGCGGTTGAAGTGAGGCGGCGGCGGGTTGATGTCCGGCTGTGAGCGGGGCAGCGAGGCGACGCGGACTCGGGAGAACCCGGCGGTGTAAGTTCAGTGTTCGGTGTGTTGGAGGAGGAACCGGCGCAGCTCTGGCCCTCACCGAGCCCTCAGAGAACCCAATGCTGGATCTGGAGGTGGTCCCCGAGCGCTCTTTGGGAAATGAACAATGGGAATTCGCCTTAGGTGAGGCTTTAAAACCCAACTGCATTCCCCCACCGCACCGCCACACGGTTCACTTTGGAATTTAGGATGATCTGCTTTATGGCCCCCTTCAGTTAAGTTGTTTTTCGGTGGGCCCTTAAGTTGAACCTCAGTCCCCAGATCCAGGGACAGCGAATCGTGGCTGACACTGAGCTCTGACCCCCCAGTACACACATCCAGAGTAATTCACTGACCTCATTACATCGAAATAACTTATGCTTCATAACTTTACTTGAAAAGCACATGTGACTTAATAACACAAAGGAATACAAAGTCTTCTGTGTACATATGGACGTCTGTAATGAGGGCATGGTAGCTCAGTGGTTCGGGTGTTGGGCTCTCAATCAGAAGGTTGGGGGTTCAAATCCCAGGTCCACTGAAGTTACCAATGTGGGTCCTTGAGCAAGGCCCTCATTGCTCCAGGGTTGTTGTGATGAACCCTGTGCTCACCTTGTAAGTCGCTTTGGATAAAAGCGTCCAGTTAATGACCGTATGTAATGACCAATGCAGAGTGTCTTCCTCTTTGTTTGAGGGTGGGGCTAATTAATAATTAAATAGCTTTTATTTGCATTATGTCAAGACAGTCAAGATTACAGTATTGAAAGTGTCCGATTTTGCATTAACGTGAAAGTAATGCTTCCATTCTTTGTTACACACACACACACCAGCAAACCTTTGTTACGCAGATTTTTTTATCATATAAATTTCAATATTATTTTGTTTTTTAAGTTATATGCAGTAAAAATACTAATGACATTGAACTGGCTGAGTTAGAAGCCACGTTAGTGTGTGTGTTAATTATTTATATGTAAATATTTAACACATTAAAATGTATTATGATTATAAAACAATACATTTTAGTTTTTTATTTATTTATTACATTTTTCTTATTAGTTTTACATTCAGACCACATCACTAGCTATTTTCCCAACTTGACAGTTGCGAATTTTTTTTCTTGTTTTGTTTGTAGGAATGCCATTGGCTCAGGCAATTTCCATCTTACAGAAGCACTGCCGAATCATCAAGAACGTCCAGGTGCTCTACAGCGAACAAGTAAAGTCTATTTGTTTCTGTTTTTATATATATATATATATATATATATATATATATATATATATATATATATATATATATATATATAAGTGAGGAAAACTTAGGTAATGTTGCAATATATCAAAATGTGCCTATTTTGCTTGTATCCAGTTGCCACTCAGTCACGACCTCATACTCAACCTGACTCAGGATGGAATTAAACTGCTGTTTGACGCCTGCAATCAGAGACTGAAGGTGAGCAGAAGAGTTTACAGTAACAGGATTTATCAGTGTAAAATCTCTAAAGTAGTTCTTTGCTGATTTAAACAGCAACATGTGTTTATAAGTGTACTGATTTGTTAATTCCAGGTTATTGAAGTTTATGACTTGAGCAAAGTGAAGCTGAAATACTGGTGAGTGATTAAAAGGTTTTCCTCATATAGATGATCATGTGAAGGTGATTTCGCGGGTTTCAGATCCAGGGCATTGGGTTTTTGATAAATCAGACTGTGGTAAAATACAGAGCCAAACTCTGGAAGTACTTTGATTCTTGCAGCAGTTTATTTTTACTTTGTGAATGTGCAAAGCAGATGAGTGAACACTTGTTTTTTTTTTTTTTCCATCTCACAGTGGAGTGCATTTCAACTCTCAGGCAATAGCACCTACCATCGAGCAGATAGACCAGTCCTTTGGCGCTACTCATCCAGGAGGTAAGGGTGACGGGTTCTGTGCTGAAACAGTGCTATTATTATTTTTATTTCTTACATATAACAAAGGTAATGTTTGTCTCATATTTTTATTCAGTTCAGTATTGTGTAGCACAGGGCTTTTTGAACTGTGGTACGACAGATAGTGGTATAGATGTACAATACATTGCTTTCGGGGTGTATTTTAAAACTGTGTCTAATGTGGCCACTAGATGGCAGTATTTGATCGTTATAACAACCGGAAGTTCCTCTAAACGTTCATTTAAAAAAACTGGACTACATTACGGCGGCACGGTGGCTTAGTGGTTTAGCATGTTCTCCTCTCAGCGCTAGGGATTCCCGGTTCGAATCCCCATCTGGGTGGAGTTTCCATGTTCTCCCCGTGTCCGTGTGGGTTTCCTCCGGGTTCTCCGGTTTCCTCCCACAGTCCAAAAACATGGATCAAGTCAATTGAGTTCTCCAAATTGCCCCATATAGAGTGTGTCTGTGTGAGTGAGTGTGTGCCCAGTGATGGATTGGCGCCCTGTCCTGGGTCTATCTGCCCAGCGCCCGAAACGTTCTCCCCTGGATGGGCATGGGGAACCCCACTGCGACCCTAATAGAGGATAAAGCGGGAGATAATGAATGAATGGACTAGATTATGCAGTGGAAGTATTAAATAAATTAAATATAAGATAACTGAATACAATTCTTAATATTAAAGGAAGCAGATGTAAAAGTTATAACTTTAAATAACACGGATAACATGGGAAGATTTAATAGATTTATTGTGTGCCGGTTGATGTGGTTCTATTACTACTGACATTATCATTGTTAGAATGGTTCTAATTTCTTCTGATACACACATGCTAACTTGCTTCAACCTCTGTGCTCAGTCTATAATGCTGCAGAACAGCTCTTCCACCTGAACTTCCGTGGCCTCTCCTTCTCCTTTCAGTTAGACTCGTGGAGTGAAGCTCCAAAATACGAGGTAAAGCGAAGGTTTTTGGACATTTTTTATAAATGAAAGTTTTATAAACATCTTAAAGTTCATCATAAAAGACAAATCGCAAACATACCTCATCAGAGAAAGACTGATTGTAGTAGCTAGAATAAATCCCTCATGATGTAACTATAATTCCATGATAACAGTAGACTATAAACATTATAAATTAGTAGGTATAAAATAAGTTAAGTCTTTAATATTCCAGTTCTTGCATCTTAAATCTGTAGCTTAACCTGCACAGCCATCTATTCCAAGCTGTTTTGCCTCGACAGCCTAACTTTGCCCATGGCTTGGCCTCCCTGCAGATTCCACATGGAGCTACCGTCAAACGGATGTATATTTACACTGGAAACAATCTTCAAGAAACCAGGTAAGTGCTGTGCTTGGGTCCGTGCCTGATCTGCATGCATGTCTGTTTCACAGCAACTGAAACTGCACACAATTTGGCACAGTGTCCTGCTTTTCTATGATTTAATAAATAAATTAATTGTTATTAGACATAACATTTGCTGGAAATAGAAACATTTAATTTGGTTCTAAAAGGTTTTGACGTAATGCTTCCATATATTTGGGCAGGGCAGACAACATCCCATTCTGCATTTGCATGTTCTCCACATGCCTGCATGAGTTTTATCTTGTGTGTAATGGGGAATTAACTGTATAACAGTTTTTCCCCTATGTGTAAATATGTGTTTGTCCTACACTTGGCAACCTGTGTATCGCCCCCACCTTTTACTTTACCTTCCAGCACCCTCAGCAACCATAAAACTGCTATTGGAACCAGGCTTGTGACCCAAAAAGCCCAGTTCGATATAAGTGCTATAACCCCAATTGCTTCCCAGGTGCCATGTACGGTACTGCCCACCGCTCCGGGCACGTGTGCTCACTTCGTGTGTGTGTTTTATTGCATGGAGGGGTTAAAGGAGCCAATGTTTCTGGTGAACATGTAAAGTAGAAGATTCACTTTCCTCTTAAGAGAAGTTAATAAGTTTATATTGTGTCAATCTCTAATAAAGGCTTAAAAGCACTTTATATCTTCCCGGCCGTCTGTGTAAAGCCAGTACCACGTGGGTGTGAAGAGGAGAGAAGTGTGCCATAAGCCCTGAAACGTGTTTCTAATCGAATACATCAGAGCCGTGCAGTGTTTCTCTGGAGAGTCGGAGACGGATTTGAAGTCCATTTGCATTCAGTGCAAACATACTTGGCTTAGGAGATCACATTTCTCTGTCTTGTTCATTCTTTTGTCAGGGCTCCAACGATGCCGCTGGCCTGTTTCCTGGGTAATGTATATGCCGATGGTGTAGATGTTCTAAGGGATGCAGCGGGACCATTGGGACTCCGACTGCGGCTGCTTACAGCAGGTACTCCGGAGCACCTTCCTGCTTAAAGCTGTGTTGTATGACATTCTGTGATTCGGAAGCCACTTTAATGGAACTGTGTTGGATAAGGATTCATTTTGGAATATAAAATGTGGTCGGTTTATTTTTTTAGGTAGTGGTCCGGGAGTTCTAGCCGATACGAAGGTACGAGTTCTGGAAAGAAACATCTTCTTTGGAGATTCGTGTCAGGATGTTCTGAGCGCACTGGGATCACCACATAAAATCTTCTACAAATCTGAAGATAAGGTGCTAAAACTGTGACTTTGAAATAGTTTTCGGTGGCTTAGTGGTTTAGCATGTTCTCCTCTCAGCACTAGGGATTCCCGGTACGAATCCCCATCTGGGTGGAGTTTCCATGTTCTCCCCGTGTCCGCGTGGGTTTCCTCCGGGTTCTACGGTTTCCTCCCACAGTCCAAAAACATGGATCAAGCCAATTGAGTTCTCCAAATTGCCCCATATAGAGTGTCTCTGTGTGAGTGAGTGTGTGCCCAGCGATGGATTGGCGCCCTGTCCTGGGTCTATCTGCCCAGCGCCCAAAACGTTCTCCCCTGGATGGGCATGGGGAACCCCACCGCGACCCTAATAGAGGATAAAGCGGGAGATAATGAATTAATGAGTATGTTGTATGGTAGTGTTGTATAATAATATACTGTATAAAACATTTTTGATATTGACTGATGTATATCATTCATTCATTCATTATCTTTCGCTTTATCCTCCATTAGGGTCGCGGTGGGGGTTCCCCATGCCCATCTAGGGGAGAACATTTTGGACGCTGGGTAGACACACCCAGGACAGGGCGCCAATCTGGCTGGGCACACACTCGCGCACACACACACACACACTATATGGGGCAATTTAGAGAACTCAATTGACTTGATCCATGTTTCTGGACTGTGGGAGGAAACCGGAGAACCCGGTGGAAACCCACGCGGACACGGGGAGAACATGGAAACTCCACCCAGATGGGGATTCGAACCGGGAATCACTAGTGCTGAGAGGCGAACATGCTAAACACAAAGTGCCGCCCTTGATGTATATCAATATGTATAATAATGTAGTATGTTATTGTAGTCATTCAGTGCATTTGTGCTATAGTACAGTGGTGTAGTGTAATATTGTTGTAATATAATAGAATAATCACTATTGTAAACTATGGTTCTGTGATCATGAACTAAGTCATCATATCCTCCTCTTCCCTCTTGCTTTAGATGAAGATCCACTCTCCCTCACCTCACAAGCAAGTCCCGTCTAAGTGTAATGACTACTTCTTTAACTACTTTACCCTGGGGGTGGTGAGTATTAGTATTTTAGTATTTTCTCCAGCGACATCCACAGTACATTTTAAAATCCAGATCTTCTTCATTTTTGTGTTGGTTGTTACTGCCTGAGCTCGACGTTAGATTTTGTGCAGTACTGATACACCACCCCCTGTTTCACAGGACATACTGTTTGACTCGACGACCCACCTGGTGAAGAAGTTTGTTCTTCACACAAACTACCCTGGCCATTACAATTTTAACATGTGAGTCGCTGCCGCTTGATTCCATTTATTCAACAGCTCTGACCTCACAATCTGATTGGTTGCCATGATGCTCTCCGTGGCGATGTCTTGGGATGTTCAGCGGAGTGTTGTCACCATCTGCACTGTTCATATAACGACTGATGATTTAATAACATGACTAAAGGTCATCTATAAGGTTACTAAGGAGCAATTGTACTGTCCACTAGGGGTGTATTCAACTAAAGATTTTCATAGTCGAATCTGATTCGTCAGATTTTCCCTATAGTCGACTGATAGTCGAATCAGTTAAAATGTCACCACAAGATGGCGCTATAAGCATAGTTTTTAAAAAATGAATTTTTTTTTATATTTTACTTGTTTTTCTAACAAAAGAAAACCATTTTTTTTTGTTTCTCTTTTTCCTTTTTTTTTCTACAAATTAGGATGATTTTATTTGACAAAAGGCTATATATATAACGAAAACAAAGACATTTCATGTAAAAACTAATGCTTAGCAGCCATGGGCGCCCCCATGTGGTCAAAATGGTACATTCCACTATGAGGTTCATAGTCGACTACGGTTCTCCGAATCGAATCGTCGAATCAGCGAATATTGCAGCTCACCCCTACTGTCCACATTACCATGTTCTTGGTTTGTCCCACGGGAAGCGTCTTCAAAAGTCCCACTATTTGTGACCAAAGCATCTCATCTCATCCCTGTGTCCCACTCCCTGTTTTCAGATACCATCGGTGTGATTTTAAAATTCCGCTCATCATTAAACGAGGTGAGTGGAGAAAACGTCGGTTCTGGTTTTTGGTGTCGAATTTTAGGAAACCTCGTCACTGAGCCCCCCCTCGTTATTTCAGATGGAGTCGATTCTCATGAGGACGACTGCATCCTTACCACCTACAGCAAGGTACCTGTACACTTCCTGCCCCTGCATTTGTTTGCTATTAAAACATATTAAATATGTGTCTTGCTCTCAGTGGGATCAGATTCAGGAGTTGCTAGGACACCCAATGGAGAAACCCGTCGTGCTTCATAGGTAAGACTTTTGCTTTACGTTGCATTATGTCATTTTGCAGATGCTGTGATCAGGGTCAGAGAACAGGGTCAGCCTTAATACAGCACCTCTGAATCAATGAGGCTTAGGGGGCCTTGCTCAAATACATTGGTGAACTTGGGGATTATTTAAAGTAATTCTGAGGTCCAGCCTTTTTTATTTTATTCTGCACTCACGAAAATTCCTTATGCATGATGGGAAAAAGAGTTGGTTTGAAGTTGGTTATATACTTACATTACATTATGACCTTTTTGGTTCTGCAGATCTTCATCTGCGAATAACACCAACCCCTTTGGATCCACTTTCTGTTTTGGGCTGCAGAGGATGATATTTGAGGTATGAGCCTTTGCTTATCTCCACATGTTATATGTTGTAGCTATTTAAATATATAAATAATTTGTTATAATGGCGGCACGGTGGCTTAGTGGTTAGCACGTTCGCCTCTCAGCGCTAGGGATTCCCGGTTCGAATCCCCATCTGGGTTGAGTTTCCATGTTCTCCCCGTGTCTGCGTGGGTTTCCTCCGGGTTCTCCGGTTTCCTCCCACAGTCCAAAAACATGGAACAAGTCAATTGAATTCTCAAAAAAATTGCCCCATATAAAGTGTGTCTGTGTGAGTGAGTGAGTGAGTGTGTGCCCAGCGATGGATTGGCGCCCTGTCCTGGGTCTATCTGCCCAGCGCCCGAGACGTTCTCCCCTGGATGGGCATGGGGAACCCCACCGCGACCCTAATAGAGGATAAAAGCGGGAGATAATGAATGAATAATGAATTTGGTATAATAAATGAAATTTGAGGACTGACTCGCACAGGATTCCAAATTCCATCAAAATGTTAAAATTTGACACAGTGTGTGTGTGTGTGTGTGTGTGTGTGTTTTTTTTTTTTATTTTTTTATTTTTTTATTTTTTTATTTTTTTTTATGGTTTTTGAAAATATTAGAAGTAAAATTTTGGACCCAGCTTGTGTTATTTTTAAGTAACCACAACAATAAAGACCTTTTAGCAGACCTGGATTAAAACCCCTGATCATGAAATCTTACTGGTTGCTCCTGTTTTATTGTCTGCACCCATATCTGTAACATTCAGACTGTTTAACCCGCCACATTAGAGGGTATTTAAAAAAAAAAAAAGTATTTATTTATAATTTTTTAAATGAATGTTTACAGAGGGGAAAATGGCCTTTTATCCTAATATTAATTTTTATTCTTCAGGTGATGCAGAATAATCACATAGCATCAGTCACCCTGTATGAAGCCCCCCGCTGTGCCAGCTTGACCCGTGCTGAGTCCAGTACCCATTGAGGTGGCCGTCCTGCTTCGTAGGGCCCACCAACTCGGTCTGTCTTCTCTCACTGCTGCCAACCATCACCGCAGCATGTGCTGGGAGGTCCGACGATGGCCTGCACCATCATCGGAGCATCTCCTTGGCACATGGTTTCCTCCTCTCGGTAGTTTCAACACCTGTGGTCCATGTCGGCAGAGCTCAGTGGGTGCACAATGGTTTTGGTTTCGACACAAATGCACATGCGTACGGACTCTCGTTCACTCTCACATCAGCAAGCACGACTTGTGCAAACAGAAGAAAGCCCAAAGGGGAGAGGGGCACCTTAATGTGTTTTATGTCGGAATTAATTTTCAAATAGCACACTGACACCAAAGGATGTCATGTAGACAAAAGATTTTGTTATTGTTGGCGATCTTGCACATTTACACCGTAATATGGCGTCTGACCTCCACCCACCACCCCTCTACTATCTGTGGACTACCACTATAAAAAATATTTAGGTTTTTCCCCCCATTATTACTACATCATAACCCTCTTTCTTTAGGCTTTTTCCTTGGCATGCAAGTGTGGCTGTTTACACCATGGAGCATTTCAGGTGAAGACCTAGTTCCAAATCATATCATGGACAGACGTAATAGAACACGGACAGGAGCTTTTATGGTTTTTATGATTGAAGTCGGTCTCCTCATTGCCGGAGATGGTTTTGGATGTATCTGGGAAATTTTTGCCTATTCATCCAGAAGAGCATAAGGGAGGTCCATCAGATACTGATGTTAGTTCCAAGTCATGTGAATTTCCCCATTGTGGGACAAATAAAGGTCTAACTTATCTCATCTTATCTTATCTTAGTTACATCTGATTTGAGATCTTCATTCCCGAAGGTGTTACATGTGCTTAAGGTTAGATCAAGTTATCGTACTAGAGGTTTGATCTAGGTTAGAGCTCTGTGCAGGTTCTAACCCCACCATACCTTTAAAAATCTTGATATTGTTGTAAACTGAGACTGGAACAGGGAATAACCTTCCTCAAATCATCGCCCCCAATTTGTCAGTCCTTGATTTTACACACCTGTAGCAATAGAACTGAAAGAAGGTGTGTCCTAATACTTTACCCATGTATACCTCATGAGCCTCTCATTGGTTTCCGTTGAGTTTATGAGGCAGTCGTATTGATTTATCTCAAAATCTGTGGTAATCTCACAGACAGTACTGGTGTGATGGACCGAGGGGGAATCAGAAACGCCACAGTGTTCATTTAAGCGTTACACATTTCAAAGTGTCCGATGGGTTTTCTTTAAATCACAATGGATTTTAGAAATTGTTGCATGAACGAGCTGTTCCTTTGAATATATTTTAACGAGGACTATGTGATGTACCGCGTTACAAGCACAAGTGAGGTGTACAGTGTGAAGTTTAATCAGCACATCGGTTTTCACTCACAGGTTCACAGGAGTGAAAGGACAGGGCAGGTTGGACCTCCTGCCTCTCGCAGTGTAATCAGCTTAATGTTGGCCATCGTCTTTTGTCATGTTTATTTGCACTACAGTAGGACACTTGATTGATTCCATTAGAAGCTGGTGGGATTGTGTGGAATGGAGTGACGATGAGAGAATGAAACGGCTCTTTGGACTAGACTGAAAAAAAACCCAAAATCAGTTCCGGTTTCTCTCGTTCTCGCTCTCTCTCTCTCTTTTGGTTCTATTTTCCCGTAGCTCGTTTTCTTTACTACAGCTTCAGAAGCCTGTAATCCTCTTTCTGAACTCTTGATCCCCGGTGCGTCTTTTTTACTTGCAAACTCATTAGCCAAAGAGAAATCGCCCAGCAGCAACATTCCCTCTTTTGTTGCTTTTTGGAAATGATATATTCTTGCAGTGTGGCAGTGAAAAATCCCTCGAGTTCCTTTATTATTATTTTTTTTATTGCTTTTTACACTTTCGCTCTGCATGCGGAAGAAATGCAAAGTATTGTGACGGACGATGTACAGATCTGTAAATAGTGTGTTCCCGTGTGTCGTCAGTCTCGATGTGAAGATGTTTAGATGATTCGTCAGCCTCAAAAGGTTCTGATGGACATTGTAGCAGCTGCGTCACACAGGACAACTCGTGGGATTATGATGAGAGGGTCCGAGCGTCGCTCGCAAGGGGGCACTGCAGTACCTGGCCAAATTTGTCGGTTCTTACACAAGACACGCTGCTGTTAACTTGGCTCGCATCGATAAGAAAATGTACCTTCTGTCTATTTTACAAACTTCCAAAAAGCTTACTGGTTAAGGTGTTATTACAGCATCAACTTTAAGGTTGGGCTTTCAAATCCCAAATCCCTACTGAATATACAAGTGTGGGTCCTTAAGCAAGGCAATTGACCCTTATTGCTCCAGATGTGGTTGACTCTGTGTTCTGCCCCCAGTCATCAAGTTGGAATACAAAAACAAAAGTGTCCACTGAATGACCAAATGTGAACAAAACTGCCAATATGCTTGTTACTGTGGCGTCCCCTAATGGGTACACCAAAAGTAATTTTCTTTCAGTAGGTAATGCCCGAAGCCTACAGCCGCCCAGGTGTTTAAATAATGTGCTTTAATGACATTGTCAACGTATTTAAATGCCCATGTTGACCTTCTTAATTGGTGCTGAAACAGGATTCAGTGAGTTTTCATTCTGAATCTCAAAATACTTTATGTACTTTTAAAAGCCTGATGTATAAGGTTCCTCACATCAACACCCCGAAGCTTGAGCACCAGGTCTGTTGTAATTTGGGTGGATTGTGTTGGGAAGTCACAAATTTGGCCATCCACTGTAATGGGGCAGGTTTCTAACCCAGGGTTCGTAATTTTAAATACCAAGAATTGAGGATGGTCTCTTTACCTCTGTAGGTACTAACCCCCCTCCTGCTTTCACTCTGTCTCTCTAAAGCCGTGTCTCCATGGGGTGACTGAGTCGTGGTAGACGTCTACATTTTGACTGCTTTTTTTAGCCAAAGGAGGGAATGAAATGTCCGACTTGGAACCGTTCATCTTAACCTTAGTGCCTCATCTCCGCTCTCCCAGGTCGTCTGGACTTTCTTTGTAAATGGTTCATGTTTGTAAATGATGCGCATGGAAATGAATGAATATGTTTCTTGCTTTGAAAATGGCAGTATAACGGAAAAAAAAACAAAACGCATTCTTTATGAAGGGCTGGTGAAGGTGTTCTGTTTTTAAACAGAATTCCAGAGGACTGTGGATTCACATTGCCAAACAAGAGTCTGATTAACATGCAGAGTGGGTGTTTGAGTGCACAGTATGACCCATTACAATTAGTTACCCAGTGCCTCCGGTGCGCCACCGTGGAAAGGGCACGGCCACTGGCTGGAGGAATGTGGTGTGTCGTGTCTACCAATGGTTAATTAATAATAATAATAACAGGGCGGCACGGTGGCTTAGTGGTTAGCACGTTCGCCTCTCAGCACTAGGTATTCCCACTTCGAATCCCCATCTGGGTGGAGTTTCCATGTTCTCCCCGTGTCCGCGTGGGTTTCCTCCGGGTTCTCCCATTTCCTCCCACAGTCCAAAGACATGGATCAAGTCAATTGAATTCTCCAAATTGCCCCATATAGAGTGTCTGTGTGAGTGAGTGTGTGCCCAGCGATAGATTGGCGCCCTGTCCTGGGTCTATCTGCCCAGCGCCCGAAACGTTCTCCCCTGGATGGGCATGGGGAACCCCACCGCGACCCTAATAGAGGATAAAGCGGGAGATAATGAATGAATAATAATAAGCCACACCACGGGAATTTCATAAATTGCTAAATTGTGTTAAAACTTCAGCTGGTCATCTTAATGTTTTTGTTTGTGGACACGCCTTCTGGCTTTAACAATAAAAGAAATAAGTGCAAGTTCTTTTCTCACCTTTCTGTGAGTTCTGTATGGCCTCACCAACCAATGAGCATGAGAAATTCAGACTAACATTAAGATCCATTGACGAATGGGATAATGACTGTGTGTCCACACACCTATCTGTGTGCTGATGTGTAAAGAAATGGAAAAAAAAATATCAGAGACACCTTAAAGAGTCCTCATACGTCAGTATCTCTGCTCACAAAACCTTTCGAGTGGTTCCTCCTCTAATTGCAGATCGGGCCTGTGAATCCACAGCTTCTTGGCTTCTCCTTAGGAAGCAGTGTGCAGGATTTAGTTGCATCTAGTGGTGATGTTGCACATTGCAACAACTTGCTCTAAATCGTATAGCCCCCACTTGTATGTGCGACCAGTGTGGCTTCCTTACAAACATTCCTGAACAAAGTACAAGGAAAAGTAAGGAACACCAGTGATTCAGCTCCAGGGGATTGTGCTGAAATAAAAACATAATTATTAAAAAAAAACATATCTGCAAACCGATCCTCCTAGATCCTACACACTGCATCTGGCTCTTTGCAGAGAAGTTTTCTCGATGCATCAAGATTTTTATAAGCTGAATTTCTCTCAAGTGACCCTTTAGAACAAAACCGTCTGTTTTTGAGATACTCATAGCGTTTACATTCATACCAGTGTATTTTTTCACAACTGGAGGAGTTCAGTCCTGCTGGAATTTCTGAAAAGCGTGTCGGGAGGGCGCGGGTACCATCTGCCTCCATCTCAGGTGGCTCGTTTAGTTTAAACACCAGGACCGAATGCTTAGTTTATATCCACGTCGAAGTGCTTCTTTGGACTCGGCTCTGTTTTTGCATCGGAATGACCGCATTGAGAAATGGAACGTTTCCGTTTGGTGTATTGCTCATATAAAGTGCTATATATCGTATGCCGTAATCTGTATATTGTCTAATTTCACCATCTTTTCCCAAGTGTTTTATTATTATTATTATTATTATTATGATTATTATAATTACTATTATTCGTGAACTTAACTCAAAAGTATCATTCAGCCCATTTCTGGAAATGGGATCCTTAATTAAAACATGAATCATTAATTGTGATTGTTTTGGACTTTATGCATTTCGTTTTTAGCCAATAACGTAGATAGGATGGTATTTATCAAGCATATATTGTTTTTAATTTAATTTTATTTTAAAGCAATAACTATTCTAGCTGTGGTGAATCATTTGGCTGAAGGTGTCGTGCCCCGAGCGAGCACAAGCCCTCAGGCAGAAATGCTGTGACTAGTTTTTTTTTTTTTTGTTTTTTTTTTTTTCCTCTCTTGTCTACTGAAAGCACGACGTTTGCAATTTTATAAACTGCATTAACTCCTGTTTGGTTAAACATTGTTACAGTGTGTTCAAGAGAACTATTATGAAACTGGATGTAATAAACATGCAGGAAACAAGCGGCTGCACTTTCTTTCATTACTATTTGCATCTGATTCTCGCATCTGCTTCATCTGCTGTGACCGTTTTGGGGAGGATGTCCTGCAGGGTGACACCACTGAACCCATCTAGTATTTATTCATTCATTCATTATCTCCCGCTTTATCCTCTATTAGGGTCGCAGGGGGGGGTTCCCCATGCCCATCCAGGGGAGAACGTCTCGGGCGCTGGGCAGATAGACCCAGGACAGGGCGCCAATCTATCGCTGGGCACACACTCACTCACACAGACACACTCTATATGGGGCAATTTTGAGAATTCAATTGACTTGATCCATGTTTTTGGACTGTGGGAGGAAACCGGAGAACCCGGAGGAAACCCACGCGGACACGGGGAGAACATGGAAACTCCACCCAGATGGGGATTCGAACCGGGAATCCCTAGCACTGAGAGGCGAACGTGCTAAACCACTAAGCCACCGTGCCGCCGATCTAGTATTTAACTTTGATCACTGCACATTCTGTACATCGGTGTCCAGAACTGTTGATACAGGTATTGAGCAGGAGGATGAGTCTTGGTCCTCACAAGGTTTTTTTTTTTTTCCTTAAAAACAAACTAAACAGTTTTTTTTTTGTTGTTTTTTTTTTTTGCCACTGTCGCTTCGGCTTGCTCTTTGCAGGCCCAGAACACTTTACAGCACACACTTGTGTGTGTGTGTGTGTGTGTGTGGTGTCTGATTAAGTTGTTGCTGTCACTGCTGCACTGAAAATAGCACAAACTCAAGACAACATATGAGCGACTGTCTCTAATTTCGCATCTTCACTGTGAATCTGAAAGAATATTCGAAAGACTCGAATGACTGAAACTCGGTGCACCATCGATCTGACGTTTGGTTTCCGCAGCACTGAATAATTCAATATTGCTGTATTTATACATGATCTGTAGATTATTATAAACCCATCTAATTTAGGAGGATTGCTTTTAATAATAATAATAATAATAATAATAATAATTTGGTCATTTATTGGACGCTTTTATCCAAAGCGAGTACAGGGTTAATCACAACATCCCTGAAGCAATGAGGGTTAAGGGTCTTGCTCAAGGACCCACAATGGTAACTTTAATGGACCTGGGATTTGAACCCCCAACCTTCAGATTGATAGTCCAACGCCCTGATCACTGAGCTACCGTGCCCTTTTAGCACTGAGGCTTAGTCCTCACGAGGTTGCTTCTATTAAAACAACAAGGGTGTTTTTCATGTCCTCTGCTTTGCTTTGTATTGTGAAGCAATATAGCAAAATGCAGCATCAGCAATACCATGTCTGACCCCCCCAAACAGTACCTTCGTGATGTGCTGATCATAAAAAACAAACGAAAAGGGGATCAAAAAAGTATGTAGAGAAACAGATGGACTACAGTCCTTAATTGTAGAGTCCAGCTGTATAATAAGTAAAGCTGAATAAATGGACGAGAACGCTATAAACCACGATGTGTATCTAATAGACTGTCCTGTCTGAGTATGTTCTGGTGCATTTCAAGGTGTCAGTCATAAGAAAGTCGATGGGCTGTGTGATTTTAATTAGTTATTTTAATCGTAGTGCTTTGTTAACATTCCTAACTTCAGTGTTTCAGTCTTCACACAGATCCTCACGGCATCGGCTCGCTGCTCATCATCCCGTCAAAAACACTTGCGTCCCATAATCACCCTCTTTCACCTTGGTCTTAGGACTCTTATACCCCCACTTGAAAGGAAAATCTTTGGGACCCTGCCTGTTGTGGCACCGTACAGTGGGATCATGCAGGAGGTTCCACATGAGCCAGATCTGCGGCACGGTCAGGCTGTGCACCACCATCAGCTCCCTGTAGAAACACGGATCGAACACCTGCAGGTGGGGTGCTGCCGACGGACGAGGGATACCGAAGGTACGAAAGCCACGATGGGCACTCGGTCTCTGGCCGATCCTGAGAAGACACATTCCCAGGAAGACGTCATCGATGGGGAAGAGTTCGACCTCCTTGCAGGCTGTGTGCAACCTCAGCGCCGTATGGCCTGACATCACAAACCCTCCACCTCCGGCGTACGAGGGGTAGTTCCATTGTCCGTAGATGGACGGCGGCACGAAATACTTGCTGCTGCGTCGGCGGATCGGTTTGGCGTTGACGATGATGTCGCCGACGAAGAAGTCCAGTTGGGCCGGCGTGCCGCCGAGCATCTCCAGGATGTTGTCCACATTCACGTAGACGTCCGCGTCACCCTTGAAAATGAAGCTGACCCCCGAGCAGCTCGTGTTGACCCATCGGAGGAAGTGGATTTCTTTCAGGGTCAGATTAAAGAAGGTGTCCTCGAAGTCCCAGAGCAGAATGTCTCCGTAGACGTTGCCTTCATACTCCAGCAACCGCTCCCACAGCGGAAGAGCCGTGACATTGTGTGGCACGCCCAGAAGAAAAACCGTCCTGATGCTCGGTTCGTTTGGGGCCCGAACCTCTTTTCCCCAGGTTTGCCGCACGACCTGACGTTTTTCAAAGTCCACTGCGATGGACTTGACGGCAATCAGCAAGTAAGGTGCACCTTTGGGTCCAGTGCATTTCTCAGGCTGGTCAATCAGGATCCTGAAGTCTCGCTGGTCCTTCTTACGAAGATAATCCTCAAAGTCGAACTGCGGGGGAACGGGCTCAGGGCCGTCTGCCGTAGCTGCAGGTTTTCTTATTTTGGATTTGATGATGGTATTTGAGAGCTTTAATTCATTCTGCGGTACGGCTTTCTGCCGTGCTTCACGTGAGTGCTCACAATTACACGAGGGCAAATTTAGAGCCTGGGACAGAGGGACTATTTGGTTGGTCGGCGTCCCAAGAAGTGCTCTGGAACCACTGTGCTCGATACATAGGGTGCCCTGGTTGGACAAACTGTGGTGGGCATACCAAAACATGCAGAGTAGAATGAAAAGAACCAGGGTGCAGAGCACGTCTCCCTTCATGTGGATTCTCCTCATGGTCTATAACACGGTACCGCTGCAGCAACAACTCCGTTATTGACTAAACTCCCAGGTCTCGAGGAGCTTGTGACGGTACATCAGGCACGATGGTGCCCTGATTCCAATCGGCCTCGCAATCGGCCTCCGTCGGAGTAATTTCTTCATTTCCACGGTTTTATCAGGTAAGACTTTCTTTTTTTTTTTTTTTTAAACAGTCTGAGGAACCATGTTTCTCTGCGACAGTCTTTATGTTCCATGCAAATGCCATTCCTTAAAAACAGAATCAGAAATTCCCATGTTAAATTAGAAAGTTTTACCTAACGTTTCACGAAGAACTAAATAGGTGGTAAATTAAATAACTGCGACAATTTGTTAAGTAGTATATAATAATGTAAAATAATAATTTAGGATGTTTCTTTATATAAAAAGCCCACAGTTTTGCACGGCAGAGGATTCTGTATAGTTTCACTGTGTTATCTCAGAGTACACTGAGGAACTTTATCAGAATTGAGTTGCTTGAGGTTTTTTTAATATATGTATATATATATATATACATCCATCCATTATCTTCCGCTTTATCCTCTATTAGGAGGATATTTTCTAATTATATATTATAATTATAACTATATATTATAATTTAATTTATGGCGGCACGGTGGCTTAGTGGTCGGCACGTTCGCCTCTCAGCGCTAGGGATTCCCGGTTCGAATCCCCATCTGGGTGGAGTTTCCATGTTCTCCCCGTGTCTGCGTGGGTTTCCTCCGGGTTCTCCGGTTTCCTCCCACAGTCCAAAAACATGGATCAAATTAATTGAATTCTCAAAATTGCCCCATATAGAGTGTGTCTGTGTGAGTGTGTGTGTGTGCCCAGCGATGGATTGGTGCCCTGTCCTGGGTGTATCTGCCCAGCGCCCGAGACGTTCTCCCCTGGATGGGCATGGGGAACCCCCCCCCGCGACCCTAATAGAGGATAAAGCGGGAGATAATGAATGAATGAATGAATGAATTTAATTTATTATAAAAGATAAATTATAATTTGGAGAATTCAATTGACTTGATCCATGTTTTTGGACTGTGGGAGGAAACTGGAGAACCCGGCGGAAACCCACGCGGACACGGGGAGAACATGGAAACTCCACCCAGATGGAGACCGGGAATCCCTAGTGCTGAGAGGAGAACATGCTAAACCACTAAGCCACCGTGCCGCCATATATATATATAAGACACTTTTATCGAAATTTATTATTACATTTATTTATTATTATTTTATTATTTATTATTAAATATTATTTTTCTAAAACAAGTGTTCCAACTAAGAAGGACTGAGAACCAAGGTATTTAAAAATCTGCTCAGCAAATAAACCAAATAAACGCTTACAAATTGAGAACGTCATTAAAAAATCCAACTCGTGTATTTAAGTTAGTTTTTAATCTTTGTGCAAGTACAAGTTCAAGTTCAAGTGATTTATTTATGTCGCACTTTTTACAACAGTACATTGTCACAAAGCAGCTTTACAGAATGAAAAGCCTTTAAACCCCCAAAGAGCGAGCCGAAGAGACAGTGGCAAGACAAAACTCCCTGCTATGTTGTTATTTAAGGAAGAAACCTTGGGAGGACCGAGACTCAGTGGGGGACTCATCCTCGCTTTGTGAGCGATTGATGGAAAGGCGTTGCCAAGGCGACCGGACTTAATTAACGCTAATTGCAGAAGTTGTCTGAACTCAGGTTACGTCATCATGTAAGGGGGCGTGTCGTTATGGAAAGCTTTTTAAAATGCCCTTTATAATAAAAACGGCTGGTTTTGGATCCGTCGACGTTTTAACTTCAGAGCAAATCGTGGCTTTATTTTCAGATTCGGGAAAAAAAAAAAAAAAAAAAAAAAAAAGTAATTTCCTGTCTGCAGTCTCACAACTTTCCAGATGTAACCCCCCCCCCCCCCAACCCCAACCCCAACCCCCCCACTCATTTTCCCGTAGCTTAAACAAGTCCAAATGCGTCTAATAAACGTGTTCTATCGTGCAGTGATTATTAAATGTCTGTAACTCAGCAGTAAACGCACCTTTAAAAGCGCAGCGCGGCTTCTGGCTTCACAGAATCCTGAGCTCGCGACCTCCATCCAGCGGTTTACGAAACCCAACCGTGTCACGTGACCGCCAGATGCCAGCGCAGCAGGCGGCACCCGTGGTTTATATAGCGTTGACTCGATTCAAATGAGTCGACTCACCACTTCATCAGTGTCGAAAGAGGTTGTACAGGAATCGATTCGCAAATCGATTTTTTTTTTTTTTTTTTTTTTTTTTTTTAAATACGTAATAAGCAACATGTAAAATAAATATTACATTATCACACACAAATATAAAACTTATTTATAAAACGTATATATTCATTCATCCATTATCTCCCGCTTTATCCTATATTAGGGTCGTGGGGGAGGGGGTTCCCCATGCCCATCCAGGGGAGAACGTCTCGGGCGCTGGGCAGATAGACCCAGGACAGGGCGCCAATCTATCGCTGGGCACACACTCACTCACACAGACACACTCTATATGGGGCAATTTGGAGAATTCAATTGACTTGATCCATGTTTTTTGGACTGTGGGAGGAAACCGGAGAACCCGGAGGAAACCCACGCGGACACGGGGAGAACATGGAAACTCCACCCAGATGGGGATTCGAAACGGGAATCCCTAGCGCTGAGAGGAGAACATGCTAAACCACTAAGCCACCATGCCGCTTAAAACGTCTATATAAAAACCTAAAGTAATAAAAACTGGGTTTAAGGTTTTAAAGATTTTTTGTTTGCTTTGGACTGAACCTATTATTGCTAAGTTTTTAAAAATACAAAATGATGCAAAACATTCATTCATTCATTATCTCCCGCTTTATCCTATATTAGGGTCACGGTGGGGTTCCCCATGCCCATCCAGGGGAGAACGTCTCGGGCGCTGGGCAGATAGACCCAGGACAGGGCGCCAATCTATCGCTGGGCACACACTCACACACACACATACACACTCTATGGGGCAATTTGGAGAACTCAATTGACTTGATCCATGTTTTTGGACTGTGGGAGGAAACCGGAGAACCCGGAGGAAACCCACGCGGACACGGGGAGAACATGGAAACTCCACCCAGATGGGGATTCGAACCGGGAATCCCTAGCGCTGAGAGGAGAACATGCTAAACCACTAAGCCACCGTGCCGCCTAAAACGTATATATAAAAACCTAAAGTAATAAAAACTGGGTTTAAGGTTTTAAAGATGTTTGCTTTGGACTGAACCTATTATTGCTAAGTTTTTAAAAATACGAAATGATGCAAAACAAATAAAATTATTAAAATATATATATATATATATATATATATATATATATATATATATATATATATATATATATATATATATAAAAACTATGCTTATACGCTATGATAAGTACTTTTCATAATGAACCCAGAAAGGCTGAATGCTGTAAAATTTCTTTTTTTTTTTTTAAACATAGGGTCTGTCAATATTTTAAACAAAAAACAGAAAGTAAGAGAAAAAAAGAATCGTCTCTTTAAGATTGACTCCCATCAGCCAAGGCCAGAACTCCCTGACCCCATGTTGATTAGAAACGATAAAGTATTAATCCAGTTTATAAACCATGATTCACATCATTTATTAGAAGATTTTACATGTGCACCACTCTATATACACCACCTTAATCTGCGCATACGCAGCTTCTGCGTCCTCTATCAAGCACCGCACAGTAAGGCCTGGAGTTATTCGTCCTCTCCTGCGCACAGCTGCGCTCCTCACAGCATTTTGTTTTTTTGGCTCACAGCGCGTCCTGCTGCAGGACCTGAGTTCAGAACATTATACGGGCGACTTTGACGTGATGTTCAAGAGGAAGAAGTTCCTGCCCGCATGATTTTAAAGAAAGCGTTGACGTTGTTGTTCTTGATGGCGTCTCTGCAGGCGCTGATGACTTGTGTCTTGGGTTTTCCCACTGCAGAGGAAAGAATTTGAAACGATTATACTACCATGGGGGGCAGCAGTGAGCCACTTGGACCCACCTCTCAGCCGCCCAGCTCGCTGCATGGCCTGATTCACGGCTTTGAGTCGAGCCAGCAGAGCGTTATGGTTGTTGGAGCGGATTTTATACTCATTGATGAGATCTCGGTTGAGGTCGTACAGCTCCACGTAGCGCTTCTTCATGTTTTTTCTGTTGAAGACAGAGTTCAGCGGGGAGGGGGTTGTTTGTCAACCCATCATGGTGAGAATAAATGAATTAACCGTGAGCTCTCTTACAGATCCCCCATGAGCCTGGCATCCTCGGCCTGTACCAGCATGTTCCTGATGTGACTGGAATGATCCGCCATGGCTGCCGTCAGCTTCTGATGCACCGAGTGAAACTCGTCCACCTGACGGCAGTACAGTAAGGTTTGGTTGGGTGGAAATTGCCAGTGTGAATATTGTGTTACTGTGTGTGTGTGTCCCCGTAGTTTTGGTTAAACCGTATACACAGCTGCATAATTCACATGAACTTACCTCGGTCAGAGTAACTCGCAGCTCCTCGAAATAGGTGGGGAAATCAGCCTCCGACTGGAGGTCCTCTATTGCCAGGAACGTAGCCAAAGACTGCACCAGATCTCCAGCCAGATCAATGTCATCTGTATTCAGGGTTATCTAAAAGAGAGAACATGTTTAAAAGTCAAAAGTTTTATTTAAATACTCTGCATTAATGTTGAATTCAGTCATTATGTTCCTGCAATACATAGAGTGTTTTAATAGTTATAGCCTTATGGAGAACAAAATGAATTTATATATATATATATATATATATATTCATTATCTTCCGCTTTTATCCTCTATTAGGGTCGCGGTGGGGTTCCCCATGCCCATCCAGGGGAGAACGTCTCGGGCGCTGGGCAGATAGACCCAGGACAGGGCGCCGATCCATCGCTATATATATATATATATATATATATATTTTACCCTTTTTAATAATGGGCCGGTGTGCTTGGGTGCAAAATCCACCCTGAAACAGATAAACCACTTACCTGATTGAGGAGGGGGTATTAAATAGGTACACAAGAGTGCTAAACCTACCTCACCACTGGAGCTCATGCTGATGGACAAAATTCCTCCATCACGCAGTGACGTGAACGAGACATCGGGACTGTTAACGCCTTCTGGTAGCATAAAGTTCTGGTTCAGCCACATCACCACCTGCACACACAGGGTATTCTTTAGCAGGTTTTAGGTCTGCAACACAGACACTACATTATGATATTTCTAATTTATTTTATTTAAGGCCAGAGCAAATAAAATGTACTGAAATATTTTATTAGTGGACTATTACTAGTATTTCATGTCTGTCATGTCGGTAACTACCTCCGGATCATAACCATTTAAACACAAGTCCTCAAATCCAAGTCATGTTTACCCTTTGAGGCCTGTCGTTGATGTTGAACATGACTCTTCCTGTCGGTCGAGGGGCTGCAGGATCAACATAAAGTTCATACATGGAGAAGCGGGGGAGCTGCCGGGTTATCTCAAACACATGAAACTGCGAACTAAAAGAGAGGCTGCTGTAATTAAGTCCTTCTCCTTAGATTCCATCCCAGATGTTAAGCTGACTCCGTTTACAGCAAAAATGTAAATACGAAATTAAAACAGAAGCTTGACCCACAGATTCGACCTACCTCATCCGTCCTCCCACAAAGGCCTTGATGTGCATGTCAACCGGAATGTCTTTGGGAGGAACTATGGGAACGCAGATGCAGCCAGAGAGATTTTGAACACTGGGGTGCACTACGTGACTCTCGCCCTCAAAAATGCCCTCGGCAAAAATCAAAACGGCTCGAATGATGGTCTCTGTAATTAAACGATTAAAAATGGGTGTGAAATTCAAAATGCCACCTAAAACAGGGTTTACATTTTTTAAATTAAAGGGACAGTGTGTATTTCTTTGGGGGGGGATTATATTACATTACTTTTGTGCCTTTTTTTTATTTTTATTTTTTTATCCAAAGTGATATGTACATTTTTATATGATATGTACAAATATGTATGAATATATGTACAAATATGTATGATATGTGATATGTACAAAGACACATGTACAATAGAGATGCTGGTTTTTGTAATTTTTGGTTTTGACATTTTTGGATGTAAAATTGATGGATGTTTGATTTATTCAAGGAAGTTGTCACGTGTCCACAGTAGCCGTGGTCTGCAATTTCACCATAAGATGCAACTAAACACCATTAAAGCTACAATATGCAACATTTGGGAATTTGGAAACCTATGTGTTGCTAGAAACCATTAATTAAGCTCTTCTTTTTCTGGGGTTTAATGTAACTGAAACGTGAGCAGTATGTATAATTCTGCGTGTTTCTGTAACAGCACCTACCGTTTGGTGTGGATATGCTGAGCTCGATGTGAGCCCTCTGGCTCTCGGTGGCAGGTCGCACACACAGCGCCGTCTGCAGTTGAGTGTTGGCAGGAATTACGCCCATCTGACCTTCTGCTTCAGAGGCACTGGGAACAGTCTGCACCGTGAGTACAGCCATGATTAGTATATTTACATAAGGAGGGTCTCTGCTCTGTATATTTATTTGCACGTTTGCATCCAAACCTTGGCATTCTCTTCATAGTTGCGGAGCTCCAACAGCAGGTTCTGCTTGCGTTGGCTCAGCTCTCGAACCAGGTCCTGCTCCACGCTCACGTCCATGAGATTCCCCTTCATCTCTTTACTGGCGGGCAGGTAACCTCGTACTGCCAGACATTATATTCCAAAACAGTGGAGCCATGCTAATTAAATGAACATCCTTTAGGTTTTAAGTGTCGCTGTAAATAACATTTAAAAACTTATATTTGTGCTACAACATATGAAAACATGTACGTTTTTGTTTTTTAGAGTGTTATTTAGAAAGAAGGTTATTTCTCGGAGCATAACTACTAGGGACTGGGATCCACGAAGGGCCTTAGGGCTCCATCTAGTGGACTGTATAGGAAGCTTAAGGAAGCCAAATGCTTAAGATTTGCAGTTCCATGCTGTTTCATGCTCACAGAAACACCAAGAACAATTTGTTATAGATGATTATAACTGAGACATAATGCATATTAATGACAGATCCCTGTTGCCCAGGTTTTCTCACCTTCTCCCTCCACAGAGGTGCAGATAAGCTGAATCTGACCGTCCATGCGGTAGTCTCCCTCCACCACACCGGCCACAGATGATGAAAAGTTATCCTTGAAGATGACTTCACCAGTTCGGTCACTGCGAGCGTCGATCTGCACAATGAGAAGAACGGCTGAGCGAGAAAGCACAATGGACTGAAGTGAGTGTTTAAAAAGTGTCTGACCTTCCCATTGGACCAGCCGGTTATGAGTTCAACCACTCCATCGGAGTTCAGATCAAAGGCATGAATGCTCATGGCATGATTTTTTGACTGTGAAGAGAATAGAGAAAGGTATGTACACACATTAAAGGTGATCAGGTGTTAACCCTGTGATTAGACTAATGCACTTTTTGAACTTCCCTCATTGTGGGACCAATAAAGGATTATCTTATCTTATGTAAATGGACTAATTTACAAAACAGTACCTTAACTCTCCAGTAGCGGGCGGTACGGTCGTACACACCCACCGTTCCATTGGCCAAAGCGTACCCGAACCTGCTACCGTGCATGTGACAGAGCGACGTTACTGTCTAAAAGAAACAGGATGTGATCCTTAAACACCAAATCAGTCAGACATGATCGCTGTTGTTATTCTGAAATCTTGTATGATGGGGTCACCTCAGTCTCAGCCATCTCACACACCAGCTCATCTTCCCGAAACACTCGGATGTCAAAGTCTTCAGATCCCACCAGCAGCTGTGAATAAACACCCAGAGGCCAGGTGGCTGTTAGTCCTCTGTGCACAAGACCACAGTCTGGCTAAAACAAGACAAGGCCTTCCCCAAACTGCTACCAAATGACGACAATCCATTTTCTAATCCACTTTCTAATTAGGGTCTCAGAAGGGCAACACACAAACAAACCCATGTACACACACACACACACACAACTAGGGGACTTGTCATTATTGCACTACATGGTGTTACCTCATTTTTGCCATCACCGGTAAAGTCACACAGCATCAGTGACCTCACGTTATCACCAGTCACCTGATAAACACAAAAACCATCATAAACGGCTTTAAAGCAAAAAGTGACGACACAGGATCTTGCACTGCGGCTGACTCACCGTCCAGAACTGGTCATTTCCTTCATAATCAAAGCCCTGAAGTGCACAGTTCCCTCCAATGATGGCTAGGGGTGACTGCAGGTTCCCCAGCTTTCCCAAAACAATGGCATTGGCTCCATCACTCACCTTCAACGATTATAACACCAGACAGTCAGTTATAATGTCACACATCACAGATATTCAGCATGTGAACAAAATGATTCCGACTCACCTCCTTGTAGAAGATGTCCGCATTGTCATGAACATCATACGCCAGCAGGTTGGTTTGGGAGCCCACAAGAAGAGTGTCTCCTGTAGTGTTGGGTCTCAAAGAGCCTGCTGTCAGGCAGCTCACTGCCTGGTTTATATTAAGTAGGGATATGTCCGAGTCCTGAGCGCTTTGACTCAAACGGTGGGTCGTCTGCCGCTGCCCACGGGTGTGAGGGTTATGGATAAAGACCTGGTTTGAGGCAAAAATTTTGGAATGCAAGAAGATAATTCTATATTTGTGTCTTCTTTAAAATTGAAAGTACATTACAAATAAAATGGATTATTATTATTATTATTTCTTTAATTCTGTTTCAGATGGCAGTGGGTCACTTGGTGGTCAGCACATTCCCCTCTCAGGGCTGGGAATCCAGGTTTGAATCCCAATCTGGTTGTAGTTCGCCCCGTCTCCACGTGGGTTTCCTCCAGGTTCTCTGTTTTTCTCCCACAGTCCAAAAACATGGGTTCGAGGTCAATTGAATGCTCTAAATGCCCTGTGTGAGCGAGTGTGCCCAGTGATCGATTGGTACCCTGTCCTGGGTGTATCTGCCCAGCACCCAAAATATTCTTTCTTGGATGGGTATGGGGAAGGGAAAGGGGAACCCCCCACCGCAACACTAATAGAGAATTCAGCAGAAGACAATGAATGAATGAATATTTTGTAGGTGTTAAATTCATGGGCTCATTCTTGGGTGACCTCAAATGTAATGAGGTGCTGGTCCCCGAGACTTGGAGCCATAGAGAACGTCACGTGATTAGACGTGAACTCACAGCAAAGCATTCATCCATCCATCCATCCATCCATCATGGGGCGGGGGGGGGGGGGGGGGGGGGGCGGGCGGTTCCCCAATGCCCATCCAGGAGAGAACGTTTCGGGCGCTGGGCAGATACACCCAGGACAGGACGCCAATCTATCGCTGAGCACACACTCACACAGACACACTCTATATGGGGCAATTTGACTTGATCCATGTTTCCTGGACTGTGGGAGGAAACCGGAGAACCCGGGGGAAACCCACGGATACGGGAAGAACATGGAAACTCCACCAGATGGGGACTCGAACCGGGAATCCCTAGTGCTGAGAGGAGAACATGCTAAACCACTAAGCCACCGTGCCGCCGATCTAGTATTTAACTTTTTTTAAATGGACACCTGATCACTGCACATTCTGTACATTGGTGTCCAGAACTGTTGATACAGGTATTAAGCAGAAGGATGAGTCTTGGTCCTCACAAGGTTCAAGCAAAACAGTCTTTGTAAACACTTTGTGCATTATAGAGACTGACTCTTTCTTACTCTCTCACCTTGCCTGCTTGCGTGGCGGCGGTCAGACACGGGTGGACGCCATCAAACCTCCCCACCGTGACCATGCGAGGGTTGATCTTGTGATTCAGTTTGAGGGTAAAGATTGGCACCAACATGTTGGCACGAGGCGGCTAGTCTGGAAGGACGTGGAGACACAAAATGTCCTCCGCGTGTGGTGTGGAGCAGCCCGGAGGGAGGAGGTGGAGGAGAAAAAAGCGGCGGCGGCGGTGGCAGAAGAAATCCCCTCCGATCTTCACTCCTCAGTCTCTCTAATACATTAAACCGCTTACTGCCCGCTGCCTGGCAGGCTTCCGTTGCCTAGCAACGACGCGCCCTTGGCAACGGTAGCCATCAGTGCTAACCCAATCGTCGTAAATGCTCAGTATGTTTTTATTTTATTTTATTTTATTTATTTTATTTAAAGGAAACCGCAAAACAAAAAGAGAGGAGATTCTCATAACAAAGTATAATATACAACCACCGGAAAACGCTTTAACAACTGACACTTCAGACTTAGCTTGCGGTGCTACATCGAACTAGCTTCCTCTTTTTTTTTTTTATTAGTCCAGTATATCGTTCTAACTTAAAAGAGCGTTTTATGATTATACAAACGGTTTTATGTGACTATTTTTTTTAGACAGAAGGAATAGTTAGTTGCAGTTATTTAGTCACTAAGACTCTTCGAGCTCGACTCCATAGCAGTGGGTTGCCAGATCTGTGGAAAACCCACGTGATTAGCGTGTATGGCATGCTGACCCTTTCATTGTGTTTATATCACAGTGAGCTGACTAACTGTTAAAGTGCATTAGTACATGATCGTTTTTATGTAGAAATAATTTGGACATTAATTCATTCATTCAGTCATTCATTCATTATCTCCCGCTTTATCCTCTATTAGGGTCACGGTGGGGTTCCCCATGCCCATCCAGGGGAGAACGTCTCGGGCGCTGGGCTGATAGACCCAGGACAGGGCGCCAATCCATCACTGGACACACACTCACTCACACAGACACACTCTATATGGGGCAATTTGGAGAATTCAATTGACTTGATCCATGTTTTTTGGACTGTGGGAGGAAACCGGAGAACCCGGAGGAAACCCACGCGGACACGGGGAGAACATGGAAACTCCACCCAGATGGGGATTCGAACCGGGAATCCCTAGCGCTGAGAGGCGAATGTGCTAACCACTAAGCCACCATGCCGCCTTAATTAATTAATTAATTAATTAATTAATGTATGTATGTTTAATGACCGTGACATCAGCATGGCAGTAACATCCTTAAAGAACTTCATTCAAGTTTATTCAGTTCAAAACTGGTATTCAGCAGTCATATTTGGAACGCAGTGTTGCTGATGTGTAAACTCTCATATAATTACCTTCATTCATTATTCATTCATTATCTTCCTCTTTATCCTCTATTAGGGTCGCGGTGGGGTTCCCCATGCCCATCCAGGGGAGAGGGTTTCGGGCGCTGGGCTGATACAATCTATCGCTGGGCACACACTCACTCACACAGACATGCACACAAACACACTCTACATGGGGCAATTTGGAGAACTCAATTGACTTGATCCATGTTTTTGGACTGTGGGAGGAAACCGGAGAACCGGGAGGAAACCCACGCGGACACGGGGAGAACATGGAAACTCCACCCAGATGGGGATTCGAACCGGGAATCCCTAGCGCTGAGAGGAGAACGTGCTGACCACTAAGCCACCGTGCCGCCCCCACACCTTCATTAATTAAAATAGCTCAGTTCATTCACACATATCAAAGTCCTGGCCAAAAAAATTGCCACCTGAATGTAACTTAGCATAGTATGAGCTTCCTATTGAATAATTATCTTTCAAACAAGTTATTTTATTGAACCCCAACTGGTGCAATTAGTTGTACCAACCAGAAATTTTGAATTCTAACTGAGGCTGATTTGATTGTAATGTTTTACATTAGAAACATATTTTAATATTTCAGAACTGAACTCGAGGCTCGTTAAATCTCTTGTGGATTGTTTTCAGGCCCTTTTCTAAAATATCTTTAAACATATTCAACAGAAACAAACTGTAAATCAAGACCAGGTCAGAAATATTATGTTTAGATCAGGTATTTATTGTTTAACCATGAATAGATCCCTTTGATTTGGCTACATTACAGAAGCAGCACAAGGACTAATCATCATTAAAGGTTGAAGTCATGTTGATTCTTTACTGACAGCAACTTGTACCACAGGAGTTTCCCTTACAGGCACATCCTGAAGCACACTTGCTGCAGTCAGGTGGACAGCAGGAGCAGCAACCTGAAATTAGAAACATAATGAGACCATGTACAACTTACAGATCATAAGGTTTTACTTTGAACTCGACTTACAGGTCAAACAGTAAATCAGAAAATCTTCAGCAACAGTTTAAAAAGTTCATTAACTAATTTGTAGTCAATTATTTTTAAAACGAATTTAGTTCTCATCAGTTTAGCTTTATCAATAACAGCATTGATTTATATCTATTGATCTGCGTCGATACCAGTGTCATATGTTATTAATTAATTGGATATAATAACAGATGCAAATATGCAAAACGTACTTTTCTTGCATGCTGCGCACTTGCAGCTGGGGCCACATTTGCTGGATCCGCCACATTTGCTGGATCCGTCACATTTGCTGGATTCGTCACATTTGCTGGATTTGTCACATTTGCAAGATCCAGCTGGAATACAGAGAAACAGTCTTTTTTAATTCATCAGGTTTCCAATTAGAAGATACAATATCATTCACATTCATATCATTTCTATACATTTCTTGGGGATTTTATAATAAATCAGAATCAGACAGAAATCAGTCAAACTCACTCTTATCGCAGTCACAGGGATCCATTTCTTCTGGTCAGAGAGTTGGAGTTCTTGAAGTGCAGAAGTCTCTGGAGTAGTTTATCTCGCTGGAGAAGTTTGATTGTACTGGGAGACTGAAGGTGGATTTATAGCGCTGGATGAGAATCAGTCCGAGTGCAAAAACCACAGCTCCTCCTAAGAAAGGCGAATTGACTCGAAGCTTATTTAAACATATACTTTGGCAAGTAAACAAAACAAATCTAATAAATAACATTAATAATTTGTGTTTGTGGGAGTTCAAATATTTTTGTGAAGATTGACTTGTGTGCATTTGTTTGAAATGTGTGCATTTGCACACTGACTTAAGACAAAATGTACTATTAGCTTAAAATGAAAAGTCATTTAGATTGCGGCATTAGTTCCTATTTTTTATTTTTTTGCAAGTATATCCAATTTCACATGATATGTGAAATGCTTGTGTATGTTTGTGTGTGTGTGTGTGTGTGTGTGTGTGTGTGTTTGCACTCAGAAGAACCGTTGAAGTGGGTGTAGTAGCTCAGTGGTTTGGGCATTGGGCTATCAATCTGAAGGTTGGGGGTTCAAATCCCAGGTCCACTGAAGTTACCAATGTGGGTCCTTGAGCAAGACCCTTAACCCTCATTGCTCCAGGGATGTTGTGATTAATCCTGTGCTCACCTTGTAAGTCGCTTTGGATAATAGCGTCCAATAAATGACCAAATGTATGTAATGTAAATGAATTCCTTCAAGTCCTACATGGTACAGGGAACCTGCTCAACATTGTATCTTTGCACTCGGCTCGAGAATTGAGACGAATTTCTGTTACCTGTTACTGAGCAGGTCTAATTGCACACGGTACCTGTACAGCAATGTTATTTACTCAGCAACTGATGCCTTCAGGCACACACACTAAAATGAAGAACAAAAAGTGTATTTGCACTCGAGCTAAGCACACTAACAACATCATCAAAAAAAAAACATCATACAGATAGTTAAAACTGTTCCTTTGTGTCATTTTACCACAAAATGTAATTTTTATATTATACAGGTATTTTATAATATATTTGCTGGATTCTTAATTAATATATTTTATTACTGAACAGTCAAAATGTTAATATTTTTTAATAAACATGTGGTTGATCAGAAAACCCTCTTCTCCAAAGTAGTCACTCGGGTGCAAATGTGGTTTGTTGCTTAACGTGCTTTGCTCTCAGCACTACACAACTGTCCCCAAAACCTACAACGCTCCTCACTTCAGCCCGAGTGCAAATGTGGTTGTTTTTTTTGGCGAGCACCTGAAGACAGAATATTTTTGTACCGTGTGCAATCATCGGACAAAACTTTTCAAATCTGAAATACTTTTAATACCACATAGGACCGTGTGCAATTGGACATGTTCACAGGAAAAACAGGAACTGAATCTATTTGAACAAAATAACCAAAACATTTTCCAGAAAATAACAAGAATATCGATAAGGTTTTTATGTAAATTCCAGAAATGTTAGAATGTAAAGTGCATAATGAAAATGTTCACAGTTTGCATTATTTTAGAACTTTAACCATCACACAGAACAAAGTAATATGGAATCATATCATAGAAAAACATTACAATAAGTAGGGTATAAAATTTTAATAAAGGAATAAAAAGTACAAAGCCAGATGTCGGTCCTGTAACCAATATAAACCACAAATCTAATACAGTATTATATTTTTGATTACACTATAATCTACTTCACACTGGATTTTATTCTTGTGTGAATAAATTACAGTTAATTAAAATTCCAAAATTAATACAGACTGTCCATGTTCCAAATTTTTATAAAATCTGTAAACAGTTCTGATTGCACACGGTACTTTTTACAACAATGCTATTCTATGCACACGGAACTTGATGTCTTCGGTTGCCCGCATGGAAAAAAAGAAAACAAAGACATTTGCTCTGGAGCTGAACACACTAACAGGAGAGCTACATTTTTGTTCTGATGCAATCTGTATTGTTTTTGATACTAATCATTCTAATCAAGTCTTTTACTGACCAGGTCTAATTGCACACGGTACCTGTACAACTAAGTTATGCACTCGGAACTTGATGCCTTCAGGCACACACACAAAAAAAAAAAAAAAGTGCATTTGCACTCTAACTGAGCACATTAAAAGGTGAGCTGTATGTTTTGGGGAGCGTAGGTCTCTGTCTTTCACACGGTGTGTGGTGCTGAGAGCAAAACACGTTAAGCAACAAATCACCACGTTTGCATCTGAGCAACCTTTCTACAATAGATGTTTTCAATCACATTGTTTATCATCCACTACCTACTGTCAATAAGGTTTAAATATGAAGATGAGATGCTGTAGACACAGTGATACAGACACAGACTGTAAAGTGTTTTTACAGAAAAATGTTAGTTATTACAAAAGATGTCATAATTCTGATCACAAAGTAAAACCATCATACAGATAGTTAAAACTTTTGTCATTTGTAATCATTTCGACACAAAATATTATTCTTATATTAAAAATGTATTTTGTAATATATTTGCTGGATTCTGAGATTGATATATTTTTTTATTCAACAATCAATAAGTCAATATTTTTTGATAAACATGAGGTCGATCAGTAAACCTTCTACTCCAAAATAGTCATTCAGGTGCAAATGGGATTTTGTTGCTTAATGTGCTTTGCTCTCAGCACTACACAACTGTCCCTAAATGTGATCGTTTTTTTTTTTTTGGGCGAGCACCTGAAGGCATCAAATATTTTTGTACCGTGTGCAATCAGTGCACAAAAAACAAAAACTTTTCAAATCTGAAATACTTTTAATACCACATAGGACCGTGTGTACACAAATGTACACAAAGTCAAAACTTTACAAAGTAATTTAACATTAAACCACAAACATTAAAATTATTAATGTAATTCATAAGGTTTCTTTGTTTATTGTCAAAGTATATGTTTAATATACTTTAATGTGTATATGTAAGCTTTGATTGTATTGGCCTTCCGTAGGAGGAGCTGTGGTTTTTGCACTCGGACTGATTCTCATCCAGCGCTATAAATCCACCTTCAGTCTCCCAGTACAATCAAACTTCTCCAGCGAGATAAACTACTCCAGAGACTACTAGACTTCAAGAACTCCAACTCTCTGACCAGAAGAAATGGATCCCTGCGACTGCGCTAAGAGTGAGTTTGACTGATTTCTGTAAAGATTTATTATAAAATCCCGAAGAAATGTATAGAAATTATATAAATGTGAATGATATTGTATTTTCTAATTGGAAACCTGTTGATTTAAATAACACTTTGTCCCTTTATTACAGCTGGATCCTGCAAATGTGGCAGATCCTGCAAATGTGGCCCCAGCTGCAAGTGTGCAGCATGCAAGAAAAGTACGTTTTGGTTATTTAACATTTATTTAACATTTAATGCTGTAATTCATGTAAACTGATTACAACTAAAAGCAATTAAAATATAAGTGACTACATTTTGGTGTTCATCTTAATAAATCGATGTACAAATTTTAAACCATTGCTGAAGATTTTCTGATTTACTGTTTGACCTGTAAGTCTGGTTTAAAGTAAAACAAAATGATCTAGAAATTGTACATGGTCTCATTATGTTTCTAATTTCAGGTTGCTGCTCCTGCTGTCCACCTGACTGCAGCAAGTGTGCTTCAGGATGTGCCTGTAAGGAAAACTCCTGTGGTCCCAGTTGCTGTCAGTAAAGAATCAACATGACTTCAACCTTTAATGATGATTAGTCCTTGTGCTGCTTCTGTAATGTAGCCAAATCAAAGGGATCTATTCATGTTTAAACAATAAATACCTGATCTAAACATAAAGCCTTTGACCTGGTCTTAATTTACAGTTTATTTCAGTTTTAATTTTATTCAGATTTATTAACAATATTTTAGAAAAGACGTGGAAATCATTCACAACAATCCACAAGTGATTCACAGAGTTTTGTATAAAGTTCTGCATTATACAAAATTTCGAATAAAACTCTCATTAATAAATTAACGCTGCATCACTAACAAGTAACACAATCGTTCACCGATTTAGTAGTTTATGCAAAATAAAAAAATATGTTTAAGAGGAATAAAAGTAGCTCTTTACATCCAGGTTAATTCCATATTCCAATAAGAGTTTGGGTTAAGACTACGAAATAAACTTGTACAGGTGTATCCCAGGTCCTGGAGAAAAAACATATGTTTATTTTGTGCCACAATCAAAAGTCCTGAGTGTTTGGACACAGTTTTGTACAGAATCAGCTTATTTTCACTTATAAAAGATTTGCAGTAATTCACTTTATTTCTTACACTAATTAAACACATAAGAGATGAGTTTAAAGTGTTTAATAAAAGCAATTCTCTAGGAATCTGTAAGTGACCTGATCAATGAGAGTGGCTTTTATTCAGAAACCAGATCAAAACTATTACCTGCTAATGTAAATCTTGCCAAAATCTTATTTTCAATTTTTTTTAAAAAGACATAATTAAAATAAATAAAACTCCCCATATCCTTTAAAAAATGTATTAGATTTAAAAGATTACTTCACTATAAATTGAGAAAACGTATTGTTTCTCATGTTCTTAAAGTAAAAAACACATTATGTATTAGAACCTCAACTTCATTTTTTATATTATAATAATTCGTTTTTTCCTGAAACTATTATGCAACTGTTACAAATGATGTATTTTATAATGTATTTATATAAGTGTTATATTTATTAACATTTATTTTTATCATTACTATTATGTAATTATATTATATATATGTAATATTAAATGATTTATTATATATTTTATATTTATTATTTATTATATATGTATACATATTACATTTACAAATATATTTTTATCATAAAATACTTTCATTTATTCATTATCTTCCGCTTTATCCTCTATTAGGGTCGCGGTGGGGTTCCCCATGCCCATCCAGGGGAGAGCGTCTCGGGCGCTGGGCAGATAGACCCAGGACAGGGCGCCAATCCATCGCTGGGTACACACTCACTCACACAGACACACTCTATATGGGGCAATTTAGAGAACTCAATTAACTTGATCCATGTTTTTGGACTGTGGGAGGAAACCGGAGAACCCGGAGAAAACCCACACGGACACGGGGAGAACATGGAAACTCCACCCAGATGGGGATTCGAACCGGGAATCCCTATAGCTGAGAGGAGAACATGCTAAACCACTAAGCCACCGTGCCGCCCATAAAATACTTGTCAATATTTAATAAATATATTTAGAAAATTAACAAATAAACTTTGAATGTTCTGTACCACGTGCAATTCAACAGAAAGTCATAATTATTTTCTTACATTTGCCTTTTCTTTTGTTATATTGATTTAAATTAAATAACTTTGCTGTTCTGTGACGGGGGGGGGGGGGGGGGGGGGGGCGGGGGGGGTATGTTTGCTCTCGGCACTGAACTCTGTCAGAGGCCGCCGCTTCCCAAAACAAACAGCCGAGGCGCATGCGCAAACGTGCGCCTGTTGGCGTTTTCCTGCGCGCGGCCGAGGGACGCTGGGTTCCGAGTGCACACGCACGTGCACGAGCGCGGGCCGTGTGCAACGAATGAGGAGCGAACGCGTTCCTTCCAGAAGATTCGGTATCGTTCTCAGGATCTCATCATGAGACTCGTTTTAAATGAAAAAACTATTTAAAATTTTGAACAATAGACCCACTAGTGCTCCAGACGAATTAGAAAATAGAAACTAACACAATAACATGTAAAGCACAATCTACAAGCTGATGGGGGAAATGGAGAACAAAAATAACTAAATAATACTAAATAGTGATAAAAGTTAGGTGATAAACAACGAGAAAAACAATGCTAGAAAATGAATAATCAACTAATAAAATAAATAATGCCCAGCGATAGATTGGCGCCCTGTCCTGGGTGTATCTGCCCAGTGCCTGAAACGTTCCCCTGGATGGGCATGGGGACCCCCCCCCCCCCCCCAGTAAAAGATGATAATAGATGGTTAAAATAAATAAATATAGGCTGTCTTTTGTATACTTATACATTCCAAATCACATATACATACGTAGATGCACATCAACATACATACACACAACTTATATGCATGTAAACCATTGATGTATTAGTACATTCATGAGAACAGGACAGTGCTGGTAAGTTGGACTCGTTTTTAACAGAACTCACGATGATGAGTCGGAATGTGTCGCGGGTCAGAGTGCAGATCTGTCACTATCACAATTACAGAATATTCCAATGTTTCAATGTTTGTAGTCACTTTGTTTTAATGAAGCTCTAAATAAAGTCGGCTTGTAAAGTCTAACTACATGACGTCGCTAATAATTTGAAATCTACACGAAAATACAGTAAACACATTGAGTTTTAAATAAAGTAATTATATGACGGGGCGGCACGGTGGCTTAGTGGTTAGCATGTTCGCCTCTCAGCACTAGGGTTCGAATCCCCATCTGGGTGGAGTTTCCATGTTCTCCCCGTGTCTGCGTGGGTTTCCTCCGGGTTCTCCGGTTTCCTCCCACAGTCCAAAAACATGAATCAAGTCAATTGAGTTCTCCAAATTGCCCCATATAGAGTGTGCCCCCATATAGAGGCATGGGGAACCCCACCGCGACCCTAATATAGGATAAAGCGGAAGATAATGAATGAATTATATGACGTGGTAAATTATACAAATACAAAATAACACAACTTGCACCAGTTGTTCGTGGAAAGCTTTTAATCTGTTTAAATTCATGACCTGACAGATAAAACACCGATCTTTCACTGAATTGATCAAAATGCCTTTATAGATAAATGTATAATTATGATGGGGCGGCACGATGGCTTAGTGGTTTAGCATGTTCGCCTCTCAGCGCTAGGGATTCCCGGTTCGAATCCCCATCTGGGTGGAGTTTCCATGTTCTCCCCGTGTCTGCGTGGGTTTCCTCTGGGTTCTCCGGTTTCCTCCCACAGTCCAAAAACATGTAACAAGTCAATTGAATTCTCAAAATTGCCCCATATAGAGTGTGTCTGTGTGAGTGAGTGTGTGCCCAGCGATGGATAGGCGCCCTGTCCTGGGTGTATCTGCCCAGCGCCCGGAACGTTCTCCTCTGGATGGGCATGGGGAACCCCACCGCGACCCCTGGATGGGCATGGGGAACCCCACCGCGACCCTAATAGAGGATAAAGTGGAAGATAATGAATGAATGACGTGGTAAATTACGCAAATACAAAATAACACAACTTGCACCAGTTGTTCGTGGAACAACTTTAAATCTGTTTAAATTCATGACCTGACAGATAAAACACACCGATCTTTGACTGAATTGATCAAAATGCCTTTATAGATAAATATGTATATTTATGGAACTTTCAGTCACGTTGATGAGTGCCGCGCGTTAAGGGGCGCGTGCACGCTGATTGTATTGTTGCCGCTTTGCACGCGGGCCGCTCTGTGGATCATCTGACTCGATGCGTCTGCAGCCGTGTGCAGTACGAGGGGGCGGGGCCACGGCTTTTGCGCGCGGACCGAGTGTCCTTCAGCGCTATAAAAGCTCCTCCAGCAGAGCGTCTCATCACCTTCAGCCTTCATCACCGAGGAGATCGGACCTTCCAGAGTTTAGAACTCAGACGCCTTTTTGACTGAAGAAATGGATCCCTGTGAGTGCGCTAAAGGTACGCTGAGCTCCAGCTGGCTTTGTTTTGATTGTTGCCTTTAGGGTCGTTTGTTTTAACGTTTATTAAATATCTGTTTTTTTTTATTTTTTATTTTTTTATTTATTGTAGGTGGCTCTTGCAACTGTGGCGGATCTTGCAAATGCACCAACTGCAAGTGCACATCGTGCAAGAAAAGTAAGTTTATTTATCGATCGTTTTTACCAGTCGCTTGAAGTGTCGCAGCTCCCTGTCTTGATTTAATAATTTAATTGCTTTGAGGTGGAAAAACAACGGCTCTGTCATTAACGCAGGTTAACTAGTTGTTACTTTAATTGGTACCCTGTCTAAAACATGCAATACGTCATTTTAAGGTAATCCACCTAAAGGCCAATGTTTACTAACTGGTCATTAGGCCTGACGTCATTGGTGCCCTCGAGGGAGGGTGTAAATACAGATGTGTAGCTTTCTATTTTTAATTGTCACATTAAACTAAAAACAAATCAGTTTTCAGAACTTAATATGGTGAGGTGTTCTGTAGCGTTTTTTATTTTTTTTAAATTCAATGCCAAATTGGCATGGTAGCTCAGTGGTTAGGGCATGGGGCTAGCAATCAGAAGGCTGGCGGTTCAAATCCCATGCCACTGAAGATACCAGTGTGGGTCCTTGAGCAAGACCCTTAACCCTCATTGCTCCAGGGATGTTGTGATTAACCCTGTGTTCACCATGTAAGTTGCTTTGGATAAAAGCGTCTGCTAAATGACCAAATGTATGTAATGTAAATTGACACGTTGTCTTGAACTATTTTAATTAAGGCTGGAAAAACAATTTGGGTTTAACTTCAAATAAAACTGGGGGTTTATTTGTGCCTTTCTTTGTCCTTGCAGGTTGCTGCTCCTGCTGTCCATCTGGCTGCAGCAAGTGTGCTTCTGGATGTGTCTGTAAGGGAAACTCCTGTGGTACCAGCTGCTGCCAATGAGGGGACAATGATCACAACCGAAATGTATATTTGTCTTTGCACAATCGTTGTAATGTAGCCAAATTGAAGGAATTTTCTTTTTTTTTTATGTGGAAACATAATAAATCTGATCTATACATGTCTGTGTACCTGACTTGTTTTTGCTTTGTGTTGATGCGAGTCACTCAGTTTGCTGAGAACCTATACCTGAATTAAAGTCTGCTAAATGAGAGCTTTTAAAATGTTTCAGGTTACTTTAATCCTGCTCATCTGTGATGTAGTACACAAAGCTCCAGCAATCAGGGGTGTGGTAAGCTGTGTTTACAGCTTGGCTTGCACAATTCAGCTAAATCCGTTAATTGCTTAACTTGCCATTTGTGGGTAGAGCATGTTATAACAGTGGCTATAAGGGGTCATTTGCACAGTTGTAGTTGGACATCATCTCAGAAGGTGGTGTGGGACACCACTGTATTGGAGGTTCATCCTGTCCAAGGTGAGAATTGGGAATGGAGATCCTGTATGTTAGACAAAATCTTTAAACTTCAGTGCAGGGTAAAGCTGAATACAGCTAGCATGCATATATAAAATATTTTTTAAAACTAGGATATTTTCAGCTGGTGCATGATGGGAAGTTAGTCCAGTGTACAGTAGTTTGGTGTCCTTTTCTATAAATACAAGAGAACCTGACAATCACATGATTCCTGTGACTCGGGCTAAAATCCAACACTTGGCCCTTAGTGTTTCAAAACTTACAGCTGCACAGAACTTTTCTAGCCCCGTAAACAAGCCTGAATTTTCTTAACACAGAGATGAAAGCGATGTGATGGTGTGTAACAGCTTCAGGGGTTTTAAATGGAGTAAGTAAACGACATTAAAATGACAGCAGAATGAACAAAGTCTGAGCACCTTAAACTCCTGCTGAGAACCATTTTAACTTTCTTTTTTTTTTTTTAGTCCATTTTTGTCAAATGGGGTCGTGAAATATTAAACATGAAACATTAGATGAAACGTTTTTTTTTTTTAATGAAACTAGTTACTCAGATTCTATTGCAAAACAAGAAAAATTTGGCGTTTATGAAATCTTTAGGCAAAAAAATACAGGGAATAAAAGTGTATGGTGTTGAACTAAGTCTGTAGTATATCATATTATGCATAATTTGAAATAAATCTTTAATAAGCCTATTAGGCAGTGAGATTATGTATATATATATATTAAAAGGTATAGGTTGATTAACTTTAGGCATTTTTATTCAGGTTTGGCGTTACTTGGTTAAAGTTTTAATGCATTCAAGCAGTTCCTTATAATGGGTTTAAATGGGAGGAAAAGGGCTTTTAAAACCATAAAGAACAGATTGATATAATCAGCGAGCTGATTTCTAATAAGCACTAAACCTGCTGCTGCTTTTTTTTTTTATAAACTGTTAAATGTTCTATAAGTTGGCCACTAGATGGCACTATAGAATTGGTAGAGAAACTGGAATCCTGTTACTCAGCGATCAGTGTTCAGTTTAAAAACCAGTAGATTACGTCACAGAAGACCACGTTATAAATTATTTTGTTTTTTTTTTTATGAATCAAACAATTTATTACAGTGTGTTTGCAACTGTTTAATAAAAGCAATACGACACTCGAGGTTGTGTATTACCGAATAAATCATGGGAAAGAGATGTAACTGTACTCCGCTTTGTGTTGGACCTAATAACACCTGTTTCCCGCGATTTAGTCACAATATTGCCACGCCCTCTCGTACCTTACTGCTTTATTATATCCATCCATCCATTATCTTCCGCTTTATTCTATATTAGGGTCACGGGGGGTTTCCCATGCCCATCCAGGGGAGAACGTTTCGGGCTCTGGGCAGATACACTCAGGACGTCAATCTATCACTGGACACACACTTACTCACATAGACACGCACACTCTATATGGGGCAATTTGGAGAACTCAATTGACTTGATCCATGTTTTTGGACTGTGGGAGGTAAACCGGAGAACCCGGAGGAAGCCCATGCGAACAAGGGGAGAACATGGAAACTCCACCCAGATGGGGATTCGAACTGGAAATCCCTAGCGCTGAGAAGCGAACGTGCTAAAGCACTAAGCCACCGTGTCGCGCTTTATTATTCATTCATTATCTCCCGCTTTATCCTATATTGGGGTCGCGGTGGGGTTCCCCATGCCCATCCAGGGGAGAACGTCTCGGGCGCTGGGAAGATAGACCCAGGACAGGGCGCCAATCCATCGTTGGACACACACTCACTCACACAGACACACTCTATATGGGGCAATTTGGAGAATTCAATCGACTTGATCCATGTTTTTGGACTGTGGGAGGAAACCGGAGAACCCGGAGGAAGCCCACGCGGACACGGGGAGAACATGGAAACTCCACCCAGATGGGGATTCGAACCGGGAATCCCTAGCGCTGAGAGGAGAACGTGCTAAACCACTAAGCCACCGTGTCGCGCTTTATTACACACTGTATATAGAAACTCTTTACGCACGTGCTCAGACCATTATTTTGAAAGCGTGTGATCGTTGCCGTGGGCGGAGCTAGCGACTGAGCCAATCAGCGCCGGGCTCGTTCAGACCCCGGGACTGGAGGTTCTTTGATGTGAGTCTGTAACTGTCAGAACTGTTTACTGTTCGCTTTTCCACAAAGACCCGAGTTTAGTGATTACGGGGTAAGACGTTTGCGATTAATTTGTAATGAGTGTGAATTTAATTTAGAATGAAGTTAACGGAGGCCGTTTTCCTCTCATCTCACAGAAACGTGCTGCATTAGCCGCTTAGCTCGAACCCCTGCGGCTAACGATCCGACTCCGTGTTCGGAACTCGGTTCTGAGTCGCTTTATAGACTCTTCTGTGTTTTACAGTTACAGTACAGAGTGGTCTGAGTTTTACATTCATTCATTCATTATCTTCCCTTAAGGGGTTCCCATGCCCATCCAGGGTAGAACGTTTTGGGTGCTGGGCAGATACACCCAGGACAGGGCGCCAATCCATCGCTGGGCACACACTCACTCACACAGACACACTCTATATGGGGCAATTTGGAGAACTCAATTGACTTTGATCCATGTTTTTGGACTGTGGGAGGGAACCCGGAGGAAACCCACCCACACTCTATATGGGGCAATTTGCGGACACGGGGGTTTTTGGACGGGGACGGGGACGGGGGGGGACATGCAAACTCCACCCACACTCTATATGGGGCAATTTGGAGAACTCAATTGACTTTGATCCATGTTTTTGGACTGTGGGAGGGAACCCGGAGGAAACCCACGCGGACACGGGGGACGGGGACGGGGACGGGGGACATGCAAACTCCACCCACACTCTATATGGGGCAATTTGGAGAACTCAGTTGACTTTGATCCATGTTTTTAGACTGTGGGAGGAAACCCAGAGAACCCGGAGGAAACTCACGCGGACACGTGGGGAACATGCAAACTCCACCCACACTCTATATGGGGCAATTTGGAGAACTCAATTGACTTTGATCCATGTTTTTGGACTGTGGGAGAAAACCCGGAGAACATAGAAACATTGTTTTATAGTGTTGTGCTAAAGCACAAGAACAGCTACGATAACACAAAAATGCATTGTGTGTGTGTGTGTGTGTGTGTGTGTGTGTGTGTGTGTGTGTGTGTAATTCAGTGTATTTTTTTCCTTTACTGTAATTTTATATCGTGTTCTTTTTATTTTTCAGTTTATTTAATGGTTGATGAATAATTAAGCGGCGGCACGGTGGCTTAGTGGTTTAGCATGTTCTCCTCTCAGCACTAGGGATTCCCGGTTCGAATCCCCATCTGGGTGGAGTTTCCATGTTCTCCCCGTGTCCGTGTGGGTTTCCTCCGGCTTCTCCGGTTTCCTCCCACAGTCCAAAAACAATGATCAAGTCAGTTGAGTTCTCCAAATTGCCCCATATAGAGTGTGTGTGTGTGAGTGAGTGTGTGCCCAGCGATGGATTGGCACCCTGTCCTGGGTGTATCCTCCCAGCGCCTGAAACGTTCTTCCCTGGATGGGCATGGGGAACCCCACCGCGACCCTAATAGAGGATAAAGCAGAATATAATGAATGAATGAATGAATGAATAATTAAGCAAGTGATTGTTTAGAGAGAGTATTTATTATTATTTTTTTTTTTTTGTTAACTGATTGAATTTGTAATATATTTTAACATTGTTACAGGTTTGGGGATGGATGCTGAGGGTTTTGGGGAGTTGCTCCAGCAGGCTGAGCAGCTGGCAGCAGAGACCGAGGCTGTGTCCGAGTTGCCCCATGTGGAAAGAAACCTCCAGGAGATCCAGCAGGCTGGAGAGCGGCTACGCTCCCGCACCCTCACACGCACCTCTCAAGACACCGCCGATGTCAAAGCGTGAGTTAGTTTGTCCATGTGGCCGAGAATTAGTTCTGTTAGTCGCTCTTAATGCAACCTTCAGGTGCCGGGCGTTTTCTGTTCTGAAGAAGAACCGACTCAATGCGATGCTCTAATTTGCTGCCCTCCTTTCCCCACCAGCTCCATTCTGCTGGGCTCCAGAGGCCTGGATATCTTTCACATCTCCCAGCGCCTGCAGAGTCTGAGTGCCGCCACAACCTTTGAGCCACTGGAACCCGTCAAGGATGCAGACATCCAGGTGAGCATCGATACAATCAAGTTCTTGTGTATTAATTTAGATGCTTATTAGCTTATGTGAAAACCATGGAGAAACAGCATGGACTAAGGCTTTGCTTATAAACATTTTTGGATATCACATTTATACATTTTTCAAAACCCCAGCACAGACCCCTTCACCCCAAGCCTTTTGCATAATCTCTTTCGGAGGCTTCTGCGTGCTGTCCTGTTTCTCCTTCTCTTTTCATTGTTGTTTCCCAATTTATTATTACTATTGTATTTTTAATAATGCTATATTGGATGCCTCCAAAATGCTTTGTAAATATCATATGTTATTCAGCGTGTTTCTTTTCCATGTGTCTAAAAAAAAAAAAAAGCTCATATGATGCAGATAAATTCAGAGTACTTAATGTGTCTGTACAATCACTGGGGTAACCTACTTTAAAGTCAGAGATCTTCAAAGTTTAATGAACTATTTTTGACAAAGTTCTTGTTTTATTTGATTAAGATTTGATTTTATGCAAAACTTTCATATTAATATATGAGCTGCAATATTTCGTTTGACCAGAGGGTGGCAGCAGTACTGTACAGTTAGGGTTTTCTGCATTACACAGCTTAGTGCAGTTATTTTTTTACATGCAGCAATTTTTGTTTTGCTGAATTTTGGACAGTGTAATAAATACAACTTCTGTGTTTGACGTGTGGTGTTGGGTGTTATTGGATTGTTTGATCGATCCAATAACATGGATTAATGAATATTAACCTTGATGTATTTTAATGTGGTGCTATGTTTGTTCATCGTCTGATGCCTGTAATCATTCAGGATTGTTTCTGTTTGGATCTGTTAAGGAACCTCAGTAATAAAACTGATGTCACTTAAGGGGTGTTAATGTGTGAAACGAGGCTTTCTATTATTTCATTGCACTCGAGCATTTAAACTACTATTTATCCTCTATTAGGGTTGAGGGGGGGTTCCCCATGCCCATCCAGGATAGAACGTCTCGGGCGCTGGGCAAATACACCCAGGACAGGGCGCCGATCCATCACCGGGCACACACTCACTCACTCACTCACACATACACACTCTATATGGGGCAACTCGGAGCACTCAATCGACTTGATCCATGTTTTTGGACTGTGGGAGGAAACCGGAGCACCCGGAGGAATCCCTAGTGCTGAGAGGAGAACATGCTAACCACCAAAATTAAAACTATATACTAGTTTTTAATCACGCAAACTCAGTTTGAGATGTAAAGCACTAGATATTTTTGAGTAAGTGAGATTGTAATAACAGTCTCGGATGCATCACACCACAGATTAAAAATCCTAACATGGATCACATGATTCAGCGATGGTAACCCAATGCACTGTGGGAGCGCTCTTTAAAATGGCTTCGATTTCATTGGATAAATCCAAAAAACGTACACCTACTGCTGAATGCCTATTGCAAATTCAAATATACTGGCCTTTTATTTTACCAGATTTTGCCCTATATGCCGTCTACAGTCGGCGATGTAAGACACAGAGTGCATCTTCCAGATACCTTCCCCATCCTTTTGTTCAGTTTACTGGTGATTGACAGGCCTTCTGAATCCTTGTCTTGCCTCTGATTGGTTGCTTTGGTGCTGCCATGAAATATTCGTGTGACTGGGTCACTAGGTGGCGCCAGAATGGCCTTGTATTTCATTTTATTTTATTATATTAAGCATTTTATCTCATGTGTTACCATCTGGACACAGTGACCTTAACCCTGACAAATATTATACGGTTTAACCACCGGTGATTTTCATTTTGTTTTTATAGATATGTGTCACATCTGATTCTTTGTTCTTGTGTAGTCAAACTTGGAGAAGGTTCAGTATTACCGCAGCACGACCTCAGTTCCTCCTGTTTGTTAGATTTCTGTTCTCTGATCTTATAGATGATGTAGATCGCCTGTTCTATTTTAACTTCTGGCTTTTCATACCTGAAAACGAGACTGATGTTAAGTAAAAAAGCTGATGTTAAGTAGATCAAACAATTACAATCGTAATAAGATCAATGCTTGTTGTTGTTCTGTTGCTTTGAAATTCAAAGACATGATTCCAGACTTCTCTAAAAATAAAATCTAATGGAACACAGCACATTATTCATGCTCTCTTGTGCTTAAAAGCTGAGATTTTTGATCTTCAGAACAGCCTAGAATTCCATTTTGGCTCACCATGGGTCGCACTTTACACAGCTGCACATTATGCTGAATTTTCAATGAAGCCCTAATCGTTATAGTTATTTTTATGTCGATGACGGACGTGACTGGAGTCATTATGGTTTTGGCAGATTATGGCAGATACACAAATAAAAGCTTTTATGATGGCCCAGTGTAAGTTGGTAACCCCTTTGCTGCTGTAAGAGGTTTCGGTCTTCTGGGAAGCCTTTCTGCAAGAATTTGGAGTGTGTCTGTGGGAGGGTTTGCCCATTTATCCAGAAAAGCATTTGTGATGTCCCTGAGAAAATAGAGAACCTAGCTCAAGAGTACATTGTCTTAAAGCAGCTTTGTAGTGTTCTTAGCCTGAATTCCTGAAGATCAAGCTGAAGCAACAGTGTGATCTTTTTTTTACCTGCCGTACTGTCCTCCACATTTAGCCCCTCCGTGCAGTAAAACACACATGTACATACACTAGTGAAGTGGGCACATGTGCCCAGAGCGGTGGGGAGCCCTGTATAAGGCGCCCGGGAAGCAATTGGTGGTGGGCACTTGCTCAAGGGCACTTCACCATGAAGCAGCAGTAACAAGAACTGCCTCATATGTTTTCAAAGGATGAAATATTGGGAGGACCAGGGCTCAGTGGAGAAGTGTTAACAGTATAGGACAATAATATTTTATATATTTATATATTATATATATATATATATATATATATATATATATATATATATATATATATATATATATATATATATATATATATATGTATATATGTATGTGTGTGTGTATATATATATATATGTATGTATGTGTGTGTGTGTATATATAAATGTGTGTGTGTGTGTGTGTGTGTGTGTGTATATATATATATATATATATATATATATATATATATATATATATATATATATATATATATATTAGTGTGTATGTGTGTGTGTAAGTGTTGAATCATCAAAGGCTAAACTGAATCTGTTCAGTCATTAAATTCTTGTGAACCCTTCTGAAAAGTGCTGAATGGTCTTTGCAGTAACATCCTAAAAGGCCTGCAAAGCCGCTGGTTCAATAGAAATCAGATTCTGTCCATCACATTTTGTCCATCCTGCCCTATTAGTTATCAGACAGACAAAGTATTTTATTTTATTTTTTTTTTTTTTTACATTTACATTTACATTCAGTCATTTAGCAGACGCTTTTATCCAAAGCGACTTACAAATCAGAACACCACAAGTCAGTAGTTATGGAGAAAAACAGCTACACTGTAGAATGATCAAACCTGATTGTTATCTGATCCTGCACCCCCACCCCCACCACCCCCTATTTTTTTTTAAACAGGTGTTTGTTAAAAAGATGCGTCTTCAGTAGACACAGCTTAGACAGTTTGTTTTTTTACCTAAAAACTGTGGCATCTTAAAGCATAAAGCACTCATCACTAAGTGTAAGTGGTTTATACTTGTGAAGTATAAAACTTTGTAGAAAATGGGAGATTTATCCATAGAAAACAAAATGTATTAATTACCACTAATTAGTTAATTAATTGTTTTATTTTAATTGATTCATGTGTTTGGCGGCACGGTGGCTTAGTGGTTGGCAAGTTCTCCTCTCAGTGCTAGGGATTCCGGGTTCGAATCCCAATCTGGGTGGAGTTTCCATGTTCTCCCCGTGTCCGCGTGGGTTTCCTCTGGGTTCTCCGGTTTCCTCCCACAGTCCAAAAACATGGATCAAGATCAATTGAGTCCTTCAATTTGCCCCATATAGAGTGTGTGTGTGTGAGGGAGTGTGTGTTCAGTGATGGATTGGTGCCCTGTCCTGGGTGTATCTGCCCAGCGCCTGAGACGTTCTCTCCTGGATGGGAGAGAACCCCCCCCACCCCCCGCAACCCTTGTAGAGGATAAAGTTGTTGATAATGGATGGATCTAGAGGTGGTAAAAAGACCTGATTTATTTTCATTCTCAGAAGACTTAAATGTCTCATTCAATTTCTTTCCAAACCATCGTATTTGGCAACATTCTGGGATGTTAGGTGATTACCGCGCTCCTGCTTTTGCTTTTGTTCTTTTAAAGAGAGTAGAGCTCACGTTGGGTCCGAAATCTGGATTTAAATGATGATCTCACGTTTTGGACTCCCGAGTCATGCTGTGACAAAATGACTGTAAATAAAAATGAAATCATAGGTTGGTCATCCGTTGTACCGTCACACTTTTCCCGAAATTCAGAGGTGGCTCATAAGATGAGAATTCTTTTGTAATCCAAATCCTCCGTCTAAAACAAAAAAAAAAATATTAAAACAATGCAAAAATAATTTACAGCACTTTAATCAACGATAATGCCCTGAATATTATGTATTACTTGTCCTCACGGAGACACTTGGACCTGCCTCCGGCCTCTTGCTTGTTTTTAATCGAACCGTTTGGCAGCACTTCTGCCTCTGCAGCCCACTTAATGATGCTCAATGGCGCTGTATTGGGACATGGCCCACTGGTTGAGCATGAATTGGTTTGGTATAAGCTGCATGAGGATGAGTGTCGACATGCCGATCAATACTGCGAAGGTGTAAGTGTTAGGACACACGCTTATGACATGCGTCCATGCAGGAAGTTATGTAATGCAGATCAAAAGACTTTCTGTGCATTCCGTATCCAATAACTTCAAATTAAAGCGGGAAGTCGGAATCCATGCGGTATTTTAATATCATTTAGAATCCATAGCTTTTAAAAGAAAATGCATTTCTTTTCTCGCTAAGCTTTTATGTTCTGTATGGAGCCACGTCTTGAAGGTTGAGTCTTAAACGGTTAAAGTGCTGAACGGATTTGTTTCAGTGGCTGATCACAGAAAGTGGTTGGTTTTATTGATTTAGGGGCTGGAGCCTTATTACAAAGTGTAATGCGTCTGATGTCTGGAATATATCAGCAAGGGGCCTTCCCTAAACTGTTTCTACACTAGAATCACCCCTGTTTTGTCAATGCCGTGTATTATAATTGATTTAAGGGAGTGTCGTCATGCTGATGATTTCTAGTTTTTATAAATAAATGGTAGTATGCATTAGGCATAAGACTATTACAGATACTGATGACACGATTATCGTTTAAGAAATTATCACGATTATATGTATATTATACAATAAGCAAAAAAAAAATGTAAATGCAGGGATTTTGCTGAATATTAACACAAAATATTAAATTGTTTAGTGAAAAGAAAGTACTTAAAAATATATAAGACTTTGCATTAAGAGTAACTTTTTATTTCGTTGAGTGTGAATTGTGTCACTTGGTCTGTCTGTTCTAGCTATTGCCGTAATGTGTAATGTGTACTCGGGCACGGTAGCTCATTAGTTAGGGCATTGTGTTATCAATCTGAAGGTTGGCGGTTCAAATCCCAGGTCCACTGAAGTTACCAATGTGGGTCCTTGAGCAAGGCCCTTAACCCTCATTGTTCCAGGGATGTTGTGATGAACCCTGTGTTCACCTTGTAAGTCGTTTTGGATAAAAGCGTCTCCTAAATGACCAAATGTAAATGAATGTGTATTTTTCCGATGAATTTCGTCACGGCGATGTCGAGCCTTACAATGAATTTATTGTAACATTTATAATCACGATCCATGGCAAAAACGACATCGTCTCATCCCTGTGTGTGCACTGTGCACCATGTCCGTAATCAGCGTGGCGTTCGATCCATCATGATCATATTTCTAACAATGATAAGGAAATTTTGGAGTAAAGGTCAGCCGTGTTTCACAAGCTGAAAGCTCATCATCATCATCAGAGGATAAGAAATCAAACGCTGGGCCCTTTTAGCCCACAGCTCGTAATGTGTTGCCTGGTTTTAATGGGGAATATTTAGAAACACTAACGTTTGCCTCCTCCCTTCCACGGAAGCTTTCGCCCGTACGGTTTCAGAGCTCGTTTTCGGTTTCGTTCGAAGGGCGCAGCCCTCGTTAGGAGATCAATGAAAGTCATAGGCTACATTTTATTTGCGTTAATGGGCACTAAGCTGAGCTGTAGTATGTTACAGAGCTGCTTTTGCTGATTCATTACATTAACCTATTGATTTCATGTACGTTTTTGTGTAGCATCCTGAACCTTAGTGCCCCCCCCCCCCCCCGCTGTCCTCACCGTCCTCACCATCCTCACCCCACACTCCTCAGCCTAGATATTTCTGTGGTGGGCCTTGCCAGAGTGAACCTCTTACTGGAAGTGCACTTAGCATCTGGCAGTAAAGCTTCTACCCTTCCTCTCTTGCCTGTCTGAATTTCCCCCCCCTCCCCCCCCATCTCGTTTCTGGTCAGGATTGTCTGAGCGACTTTGGTTTCATCTGCAATGCACATCTGCTCTGCTCGACGGGCCTGTCTTTATGTGACTGCAGTATATTGTTTTTAAATATATTAGCTTATTTAATGTCAGAAATCTTCAGGGTGTCCGCAGAGTTTCATCATATTCGATTATAAATGGCAGTTTGCGTGAATATGTGCACGAGGCTTGTCAAGCTTTGCGCAAATGGTTTCTGCGTTTAAGTTACCGTGCGCCGTGCTACACCTTAAGGCTGCTGAGCTGCTCGTCTTGAGACAAAGGAGACGCATGTTGCTGATGAGGCGTAGCCGGCTCCGTCGATGCATGCGCGAGCGTGAGCCTGCGTTCTGCAAAATGCATCGTGTGATTTATATCGAGATGATTATAAGCCTCAGAGTTGGCGCATGTTCATTCCCATACGCCGTGCAGGAGACGGATTGAGGCGCCGGATTGATCTGTTAATCTGCATCGCGCTGAAAAATAGCGGCGAACAAAGCAGAACGAGCGCTGAAGCGGAATCGCAGTCGATGTATAAAGAGATTTCTATATCATCGAGCTGAACGCTGCCTCTCTTGTGAGTCTGGCTTCCTCCCTTCTGTCTGCCTGACTTTCCTCTACGTCCGTCTCGCGGCTCAGCCCCCGGTATCTGGTCGCATGTTGGGATTGATGCATCGTCTGGAGCTCTGGAGGGTGAAATAGCTATACATGCGTTCATGTTTGCCCAGGCCAGCCGTGCTCTAAAGCCACTGCACTCTTCTCATTAACTAAACATGACTCTTAAGAGGATTATTAGCCCAATTTCTGGACAGGATGTCGGAAGCCATCAGGAGAGGGAGAAAAAAAAATCCATTACCATAATTGCATTGCACTAAGGGAGGGGGGGGGAAGAAAAGAGGATGCAGAGCTAGATAAAAAAGGAAGAAATAAGTGAGACTGAGAGAACAGGATGGAAGGGATGCTGGCGGCAACAGGGAGGGGGGTGGTGGCTGATGGAGAGCAGTAGGCTGAATTATCACTCCTCCTCATGTGTTTCCCCCTCGCCTGAGTCTCGACTTGGTACAGTCCTCCTCTGACAATAAAAAGCAGCCCACAGGAACCCTGCTCGTGGCACATATCTGGGTTCAGACCACTGGGCCGGCACGGGGTGGAACAGCATGAGCATGCGCCGACAGCCAGCGAAGTCAGAAGACGCCCCAGAATGGCACTTTCTGAGGTCGGATGATGGGGGGCAGGGAGCCGGAGGTCGCCGTACGCAGCGCTCCTGACCGTCGGTTCCCCGCCGCACTTTTGCCGGTCGAGGCACCGTGTAAGTATCACCTGCATCGAATTGCATGGGCTTCAGGTATAACACACACATGATTCTCGATGATCGTGCGGATGTCCGCTCGCCTACGTCTGCAATGAAAAGGATGACTTTGCGTGATGCTGAAGGCAGTGTGGCCACACAGGAAGTGGTGGCATTTGGGTGGGGTTCCAGTCTCGTTCATTGTTCCCAAGGTATGACTTTTCAAATTGGGGCTCGACATTGACAAATCGTTTTTGGTGCTCTGTATGAATCAGTAATTATTTCCAAATTGGTTCCACTCAGGTCATTGTGGGTCTGTGACAGTTCTTCCTCACTGACCTGCTTTTAAAATGTGGTTCTCTTTAAGAATATTCTGTCCATTTGTCTTATATGAGGAACGTCAGCGTCGTACGCCGACGCTACCCTCTCAGGTCATATGTAGAAGATTCTGGAAATCTCAAAAGCTCTGCTATTTGGTGCTGCTCCCTGCTGGGGTGGGAACTGCCCTCGTTGTGCACCCCATTCCCCCAGTCTGACTGAACAGACGAACATGTCATGCATCCGAAATATACCTCATAATTTATGGATCTTTGGTGCTCATACGGCCTAAGTAAAAAAAAATAATAATAAAATAAAAATGAATACGAATTGTAAGCTTTCAGTGTAAATGACATGCTTTGCAGACAGTGGGTGGCGCTAGTGCCTTCTGTGGCGTGACATATGACGAGGCTACAATGACTGAGCAAGAAATGAGCTGTCCGGGAAAAGAAAGCTAATCAGCGTCGGCGTCGTGATGGAGATTCAGGTTCCTCAACATGCAGAACCCACCAACCCTTCCTCACCCTTCCTCATGCCATCCATGTTCTCCTTCGCAGCCGTCTATCACGATGAAGGTGGAGGTCTGCGCCTGGAAGGAGGGGCTGAGGAAAGAAAAAGTCACGGCTTGGAGGGGGAGGGGGTTCGGAGAAATTAGGGCTCCTTTTAAAAGTGAATGAACGAGTTCTTGTGTCCATCGGTTCTCGGGACTCTTGCTCGCAGACGGACGGCGCTGGGTGGGCCGTGGAGAAAGGGTGTGGCGTTTTGTACTGTGCCATCCCGTTAGACCACGTACTCAAACCTCACCAGGTTTATGACGGGTTCACGCTTGTGCCACGCCACCCCACCCAGCTGCATTCTGAGGTTGTATAGCTCAATGACCAATGCCAACTTCCCACAGATATGTGTGTGCTGCTTCTCCCAGCCCCCACTGTGTCTGTGTGCTGCAGATGGCTGTCCTGTGCCAACGAGCAGTTCTGCTCTGAAAGAAAAATCTAACCGGGTTCCTCTGCAAACTGTTTTCAAACGTTGCAGAGACACGCGCCCGCATGGGCACCAGCTGTACAAATGATTTCACACTTAAAATCAGTCTTTTAGATCCTCGTTGAGTCCCCTTTTATTTCAGCCCATTTTTTTTTTCAGAATGAAGGTGTAATGATGCCGCAGAAGACAAACTTTGCTCAACGATTGTCTATATTCTTCTTTGCAGATCTCTATGCAACTGCGCACACATTCACGCTGTGTAATAGCCCAACACCACCCTCAACACCAACACCACCACCTCCACCGCACACGGGGGCCGATGGTTTTGTTAAAACAAAGATTTTATTAACAATAGCAATCCTCTGCCGCGTGTCTCATAGCTCTGAGTGTACGGATCGCAGGGCGTGTGCTCTTAATGCGGAGAGGGTGAAAGTAGGTTGCAGTGCGTTTAACCTCCAGGCCATGTCTCTTGTTACAGGGCTTTCTAAAGAATGAGAGAGATAATGCGCTGCTGTCGGCCATCGAGGAGTCTCGCCGCAGGGTAAGTCTCCGCCCCTCCATCAGTCAGTTTATTTAATTATTGTGCTCTGATAATTTTCTTCCCAATGCCCTGATTGTGATTTTTTCCCCCTTCGTATGCTGCATTTTCCACATCTCGTCGACAGAAGTCTCAGTGGCGTTGTTAATGTCGGGTCAATGTCTCTCTTGCCCACATTTCCTCCTTAGCAGCTATCAGTGGGTTAAAAATAGGACAGGAGACAAGCTATTATCCCTCACTCAGTCATCGAGCTGACTTCTGCCCGGTCAATATCTCCCCCTCTCCAGCTCTCTCTCTCTCTCTCTTTTTATGCACTTAATTCATTCAGGTCTCTGATTTGGGAGGGGTGAGGGGGGGAAAAGCTAGAGAAAGTCATAAGATCTGTGATGGATCTGTAAATAGTTCTCTTGATATGAGGCATTAAGTACTTAGTGAGGCACAGTTTCAAGTGGCCCATCCTTCAGCCTGCCGGGTTCACTTGCAGGATTTATCTATTGCATGTGACTGCAGTTGTATTTGTGCAGACAGAATTCTGTATTCTAAAGTCTTTCTGGAGTTCCATTCATCCTGTACTCGACAAGAACTTGTCACCTTGCAGATGTGCAAAATGCCCCCAGTGTGCTGTGCTAAAAAAAAAAAAAAAGAAGAAGAAAAAAAAACCCTCCGTAGTTCAGAAATGGGTTTAATTAGTGCGCTTTCAATTATCACACATCAATCCAGAGGGACTGTGCAAAATAGACAAAAGGTCTATTCAATCTGGGTGGAGGCTAAATCTGTAGCAGGCGTGAAGAAAGACCCAGTTACTGGCACACTTAACTTAAACCTGGTTCGCGCTTCCGCCCGAAGAACCTCGAGCGGCGCGGCTCTAAAAGCCGAATGCTTTCTATCAAATAAGCCTAATGTAACTAACCATTGATTTCTCGAGTGTCTCTGAAACACTCTGCACTCTGTAATGGTGGTGCATTCAGCTGTATTAAACTTGCCTTTTAAACTCCACTACTGTAACTCTGCTTCAGAAGTTCATCCGCAGTGTTTCAACAATGTTAAAGCTTCTTAAAGCTCTAGTTTATTTAATAATCTCCACTATTGTCCTTTAAATCAGTGGACTGTATAAAGAGAGGTGTTCCTAAAGCGCTCTAGTGTTACAAGACTGTAAGAAATAAAATGAAGTGAATGTATAATTTTTATACCTAATGCATATAACATCCCTGCATAGCTTTAGTGATAAAATAGGACAGAGGTGTCCGGTTCCGTAGTCCAGAAGGACTTCTCAAAATTGTTTATTGGGTATTTAGTTCACAACGGACACCCCAGATTCTATGGGGTTTAATTTTGCTTTTTAGAATGCGTCACATTCTGAATAACTCTGGTTTTTTTTTGAGGTTCCTCCTGCTCATGTGCTTTTAAATCTTCTCAGACTTTTCTGCTGGCGGAAGAGTATCACCGAGAGTCCATGCTGGTGCAGTGGGAGCAGGTAAAGCAGAGAGTGCTGCACACCCTGCTGGGGGCAGGAGAGGACGCACTGGACTTCAGTCAGGATGTGGAGGTCTGACACACGCACACATTCACAATTACACACACACAGGAGATGTAATCGAGGAGATTTAGGTGTTTTTTTTAATTCCATTCATTTATTTTTTTACTTTTAAATTTTGTCCCCTTTTTATTGTTTCTGCAAAACAAGCCAGTTAAGCTCTGGTCGGTTGATTTTTGATCAGATAATCCCAAATAATTACCTCAGTATTTCTTCACTGCTCTCATGTTGCTTAATGACACCTGAGATGCGGTGGCACATTTATACAAGGCTGCAGTATAACTGTAGCAACTCGTTAATTTGGGCGATGAGGACACGGGAGACATGGGGCCTGATGAGAAATGTTCCGAGAATGCAGTCTGCAGTATACATCGTAAGATCCCAGAATTTGGTTTCTTCTGAGGTACCGGTGTTAAAATGTCAACGCTTTGGTTTTGCTCTGGGTTTTTTGTGATCGTGTGTTTGCCCTGTAGCTTTAATTATTCAGGAGCACTCGGATGCACTTTTAGCCGTTCACCCAGCCAGGTCCTTCCATCTCCCTTTCAAAGGGCTCTCACTGAACATCGTTGTACCGAATGTTTCATCTTAAAAATGGATTGAGATGTATTTCTTTTAGGTTGTGGTCAGACACACACTCACACACACATTCAGACACATCCACCAACATGCAGAGCTTTATCATCGAGTGATTTTTTTTTTTTTTTACATATTTTTGCGTGAATAAACAGGATCTATTTGTTTTCCACAGCCGAGTTTTGTGAGCGAAGTGGGCACCCCTGGACGCAGCGCTCTGGACAGTGTGGAAGTGGCTTATGGCAGACAGGTCAGTCTCAATACATTGTAGTATATTACCTCATGGTGGAAATTATCCTCAAAAATGCATTTATAATTTGAATGGTGCACGATGGATTTGAATGGTGCCTCCACAGCAAACTAATAAAAAATCCTATGTTTAATTGATGCAGAGAAACACAGTATCAGAAATGGGCCTTCCCCAAACTATTGCTACATGATCGAGAGCTTATAACTAAGGTGGCAGTTACTGGTATACTCTTAAGTCTGAAATGGAGGTTGGGCCTGGTCATACATTTGCCTGGAGCCCTGCACATGGATTTTTTCTAATGATGCTCATTATATTATTATAACCTGTATATAAGCTTAATTAAAAAAATTTTAATAAAAATTAATAAAATAAAAACCACAGCACAAATACATCTCAGTATTTTTTATTTTAAATTAACTGTTTAGTAAAAATGCTTTTAAATATATTTACAAATAAATATTTCACATCATGTTTATGCAAATAGTATTTTTTCCTCTTGTGATCTGTTTTAATTTTTTACAATAAAAATATAAAATATTTTATATCTATAAATTATAAAATAATAGGAGTGTTTAAAACACTGTTTTACTTATGTTTTTACATTTACTTTTACTTTTTTACTTTTAGTTTTACTTATGACTCTCTCAACACAATTCCCACTACAGTGAAATGTAATCTTTTCTGGAAGATTCTTTACTCCTACTTTCCATAGACACAGAAGTTAGTATATTAGGGACTGAGATGCACATGTGATGGCTGGTCTTCAATTTTTGGCCTGGGTTAGTTAAGTGCTGGGATAGGCTTTATCTCCCACTACAAGTAAATGTTATAATAAATTATTATTTAATAAAATTAAATACTTGTATGTTATAAGAAAGTCCAGCTTTTCTGCACTCGACCTAATGTATTATAAACATTATATATATTTTTTTGTTGTTGGTTTTTTGACCCTGTACAAATCCATACGTGGAATGTGAATGTGATGTTGTTAAGGCTGAGCTGAATCCTGATCCATGTGAACTTGCTAAATCAGGCCATGCAAAAACCAGCGGTATTGATCCTATTGATTGATGGCTTGGCAGAGGGCATTATGGGTAATCTCTCAGTCCCTGAACAAACAATAGACTGTAACTCGTCTCTTTTTTTCCTTCATTCTTTCTCTGCCTCTCGCTTTTTCCACATTTTACTTCATTCCTTTCAGCCACCATGTGCCGGCAGATCGCCTGCGGAGTCCTGTTTCTGATTTTCTCCTTCTTTTTCCGAGACCTTTTAAACATCTGCATTATATTCGCTCTGTTTTTCATCATCCGCTACTTCAGCACAAGGACGTCTTCCTAGCATTACCCTCTTTGTACTTACCTTTGATCTGCTTATTCCTATAGATTTACATCTTTAATGAGAAGATCGTAAGCGGACATGTTCAGCCGAACCTGGGGGATCTCTGTGCGTCGGTGGCTGATGGGCTGGATGATAAGGTGAGCTTAACGTTTTACCTTCAGGATTCTCTTTCACTTTCATCTGATGACATTCTTAACGGTTTTAAGATGCTCTACGGTCAATCGAATTGAGATTCTAATATTGTGTGTTAAATGAATATAGAATGTTTCAGATCTGTGGTTGATGGTGAAGCAGATGACCGAGGTTCTGCTGGTTCCGGCCAAAGATACGATGAAAAGCCGCGTAGCTGTAGAGATGCAGATGGCCTTCGTCCGTCAGGCTCTTAACTTCCTTGAGAACAGGTTTGTCTCTAAGCAGAACCTGTCATGTGTTTAGCCAAATTAGGGGGTCTCTGATTTCAAATGTATTAAGGCAATTTATTTTCTTTGATTTTTGTGAATGGAGTTCGTAAAGCTGTTATACATCATAAGCAAAATAATTTAAACAGCATATAGTACTGAGCTCAAAGGTTCAGTTCATATTTAAACATTAATAAATCTCATAAGCTGAAGATTATGGTCAAAGAACACTACATAAACTAAATTCTGTTGTTGTTGTTGTTATTACTAAATATAATGTTAATGAAACTCATGTTTTCAAGGTGACTGACCTGATTTTATTTGTAATTTATCACTCTGACCTCATTACAGTTATAAAAAATACACCATGATGATGGTGTTCGGGAACCTACATCAGGCTCAGCTGGGTGGCGTGCCTGGCACTTATCAGCTGGTACAGAGCTTCCTCAACATTAAACTCACCGGGCCGATGCCTGGCATGCAGGTACTGCACCGTCGCAGCCCTCCATCGCACACTGCAGTTACGGATAACACAGAAGTGAATTTTTCAAGCAAATAAGTCTTTTATAATCTCATGATTCTGTCTGTCTGTCTGTCTGTCTGTCTGTCTCTGTGTGTGGATGTGAACAGGACGGTGAGGTGGGAGGCCACCCCTTGTGGGCTCTGATATATTACTGCCTGCGATGTGGAGACCTGCCGGGTGCCATGCAGGTAGTAAACAGTGCAGAGCATCAGCTGGGCGACTTTAAGACCTGGTTCCAGGAGTACATGAACAGTCCGGACCGCCGGTGAGACGCGCAGATCTGCCTCCCTATGATATGAACGTTTCAATTTCAACGTTACATTTTTTTCATTATGTTTATTTCTTTTTGTAGTTTGTCTCCAGCCACAGAGAATAAGGTGCGGCTGCATTATCGTCGTGTGTTGCGCAACAGTCCAGATCCTTATAAACGTGCCGTTTTTTGCATCATCGGCAAATGTGACATCACCGACAACCACGGGGAGGTGGCTGATAAAACGGAGGACTATCTGTGGCTGAAGGTAAGACAGAGACGTGAACATGGACGTTCGGTGAGAGGCCTGAACTAAAGAGCAATTTACTTTTATATAAATAAGAGCAGTGTTAACAGATATGCAGTGTGAAAACTGAAGACAGGCAGGTTTTAAACTTAATCATTGCTTTATTCACCACAATAAATAAAATTGTAGGCTTCTTCTACTTGAAGTTGAAAGTCTTGCACACATAGACACACACAGTGGACAATGAATGAGACAATTTATTTATTTATTTTTTTGTAATTAATTGCAATTAAAAAATGACAATTAATTGTATAATTGTGATTATTTCTTTGACAATAATCATACCAACAAAATCTTTAATTGTCTCATATGAGCGCTCCATCCTTAACTATTGGTCCAGAGGTGCTGTATCCTCTTTTCTCTGACCCCTACCCCATAGAGCTGGGATACTTAAGTCACTTTAAATAAAAGCATCTGCAAAATGATGTGATGCTGCGTCACATACTTTGTATGTGATTCAAACCACACTGACACATCCCCAGTATGTTCGCTACCTGCTTTGAGGGGGTCCTGATGATTTAACTAATGGGGACAAACAAAGTATGTAGAGAAACAGATTAGTCTTCAAGGGTAGAACTACCAAGTCCATCTATATTGTAATTGAAAGTAATAAAGTGTAATTGCGAGCTGGTTGGTCAGTGAATTCTGCCTCGCTTCCATGTTCCTAACCCGCCGTCTTGTCTCCCGTAGCTAAATCAGGTGTGTTTTGATGAAGACGGCAGCAGCGCTCCACAGGAGCGGCTCACGCTGGCACAGCTTCAGAAGCAGCTTCTGGAGGATTATGGTGAGAGATGGCTTACGGTTGGCTTTTCCCACAATTCCATCACGCCTAAATTCATTATGTAAATTTGCACAGCTGTTGGTGCTCGAGTTCATAAAGCAGCCACTCAGTGTTAAACAGCCTGGTCGAGAAAAAGAAGATAGAGGCCATTTATCATGGACTGATGCTTTGATTTGGAAGCGAGGCAGGGGAAGGAAATGAGGTGCTGGTTAGCATGTGCCTGATAACTGCTCCTCGTGCTGTATCTCTCTATCTCTCTCGCGCTCTCTCTCTCTCTCTCTTTTGTTCTCTCACACTGTCACTTTTTTCCTCCCTCTTTGATTTTAAACTTCCCCTCGCCGCTCTCTGATTTTTAAAAGGATGTATGCCGTGTCTCCTCCACCTGCCTGACGAATTCAGTTTATCTCGAATGGTGGTTCAGCACCGGAGCGCATTAAAGACCATGACTAATAGCACTGTTCCTCTGCCGCAGCTCCTTTTTCCAGACTTATTTCAATAATTAACAGCTCGCGCCACAATCCAAATGAGAGGGAATTATTTTAGCAAATCTGTACAAAGCAGCACATTTAAGCTCGTACGGTAGTTCAAAAGCCTCCATTTGCATACAGATGAAGTCCTGCAGCATTCACTTATCCTTTCCTTAAATTAATTTGAACAAAACTTATATACGACTTTAACAAACACAAAAATATGATGCTGGTTAAACTTGATGTATGACGAGACAACATTGTCGTGGTTGCCTTTTTTAAGCTGCATTTAAAAAGCACTGCATGCGTAATGACATACAGCATGATTGGGGTTCTTAAATTTGGCTTTAGTGCACAGTGTAAACATTTGAATTCCTGCGTTTTAACTTGTTGTATTGGAACATCTCTAAAGTGACGTCCATAAGGCTCTACGTACGTGATCTTTGTTGAGGCTCCAGTGCATCACTGTTGTTATTACTCTTTCTTCGCAGGCGAATCTCATTTCTCAGCCAGCCAGCATCCATTCCTCTACTTCCAGGTGCTTTTTCTGACGGCGCAGTTCGAGGCAGCTATAGCCTTCCTGTTCCGTATGGAGCGTCTGCGCAGTCACGCCGTGCACGTGGCGCTGGTGCTGTACGAGCTCAAGCTGCTGCTTAAAGCATCAGGACAGAGCGCTCAACTGTGTAAGTTGTGTGTAACACAAGATGTTTACTGTATGCTCTCCATTTCAAACCCGAGCAAGTCCACGGGACGTCCAATGGGTTTTAAACCATTTGGTTAAAATAATGTAATGTCAAATTTGTCTGCATGTGGTTTCATTTGTTTTAAATCAAAATTAATGAGGATAATTACATTTCCTTTGCTGTGTTTTTAATTCTGTTCGTTCTTTCTCATTAAGTTACTTTTTATTAATTTAATGGTTAAGCCTGTAGTTCATATAAAAGAATGATGGTTCTACGTCAATGAGGTTGATGTAGAATAAACTGCAGAATATTTCCAGATTTAATATTTTATATTTACATTTGGTCATTTAGCCAACACTTTTATCCAAAGCAACCTACAAAGCGAGCACAGGGTCAGCCCCAGCATCCCTGAAGCAATGAGAGTTAAGGGTCTTGCTCAGGGACCCACACTGGTAACTTCATTGGACCTGGGATTTGAACCCATGACCTTCAGATTGATAGCCAAACCCTAACCACTATTTAAGGTAGATTTATACCAGAGAGCCATCACAGAGGTTCTAAAGTACATCTTGCACCTCAACAGTCTAGGTTGCCGCCCATAATAAACATTTCTCCCTTTTAATACAAATGTTTAACCCCATTTGTGGGATTAGTTCTGATTACGCACCCTTGTTTGTATCATTTATCATCTGTGTATCCTTCTTTACAGTGAGCCAAGAATCGGGAGATCCCCCCATGGTTCGCCGGCTCAACTTCATCCGCCTCCTCATGCTCTACACCCGGAAATTTGAGGCCACGGATCCTCGGGAGGCACTGCAGTACTTTTACTTCCTTAGGTACCCTGACCTCACCTCACCTTCTGAGCTAAACCTTTTTCTTCTGAATTGTTTTAACTGGAAATCATTTCACCACACCAGAGCTGCTTGGGTTTTCTGAGAACAGATGAATAATTTATGAAGACTCTGGAGTGTGATCTCTGACTTTTAATGACCTTTGTTAACAATTAAACCATTTATCGGCTGTAGGTTTGATCTTTTAAAAGTCAGAGTGGTCAGTTATGAATTTAAAGTGATGGGCATTGTTCATTTTTTAAAAAGATTGTTTCCACATGTGTTTTCAGTATCCTGACTTATATTCTATTAATATATATTTATATATATATATATATATATTAATATATAATATATATAGTCACATGTATATAAGACTATTGTCCAGGTTTAAAAGCAGAGAAGACATTGCACATCCCTCCGCTTGAAATCAGGTGTTTTCTGATGCTAAAACATGACATTGTACAGCCCTTACACCCCTGTACTATGTGTTTGATGTGATATGTGTTTGCAGGAATGAAAAAGACAACCAAGGAGAGAACATGTTCATGCGCTGTGTCAGCGAGCTGGTCATCGAGAGTCGCGAGGTGCGTACACCACCATGTTTACCATTTTTACGTTTGGCTTTTCTGCGAATCCCTAACCTCCCTTCCCTTTTCCCCCTTTATAGTTTGACATGCTTCTAGGAAGACTGGAAAAAGATGGAAGCAGAAAGGTACGCTGCTGAGCGTTTACTGTAATCACGCCTCTATTCAGAGCTTCATTGCAGCTCATTGTACTTCTTTCATTCGTTATTGCAGGCTTTATTCAGCTCTGTAAAATGTGCCATTGTTTCAGCGTTCACAGGAAGTCTTTTGTTCTGATGGTATACAGGGATTTAAAAAATCCTAAAAAGCAACGCGCTTCTAAAAATGTGTCTGTGAATCCTTTCAGCCCGGGGTGATTGACAAGTTTGCCGGTGACACGAGAGACATCATCAGCAAAGTGGCTTCGGAGGCAGAGAACAAGGGTCTGTTTGAGGAGGCCGTCAAGCTGTACGACCTGGCCAGTGTGAGCAGAGCCGCCCATGTCACGACGTCAATGTGTGTGCTGGATATGACCTGACGTCGTTCTAAAAAGATCTGTTTTTCTCTTCTCTCGCGCAGAACCCTGACAAAGTGCTGGAGCTGATGAATAAGTTGTTGAGCCCAGTTATCGCTCAGGTCAGCGCTCCTCAATCAACAAAGAGCGCCTTAAGAACATGGCACTGGGCATAGCTGAGCGGTGAGCACCAGATCATCACATACACACATCTGTTTGTGTGTGAGGGGTCACGATGCTATATATGAAGGACACTGTGCTTTAATAATCATCCTTTTAGTATAGTAGCTAATAATTTGATTCTAATCTGTCCAGGAAATAATGTAGCATTTGCTGCTTCTGTAAAATACTATAAAATGGTAGCAGTAGCACCACCACCTACTGTATGCGGCAGCTATTTCTTTGTTCATAGTGTTTTTGTTTTTCACATAAAGGATTTAGTAAAAATCTGGTATGCCATTCTAAACCGTTGGTGTATTTTGTAGATACCGTTCTAAGGGTATCGGTGGTGAGAAGTCTGTTCACAGCACCTTCTACCTTCTCCTGGATCTCATGCACTTCTTTAATGAATACCACGCGGGCCACATCGACCGCGCGTACGAGGTGAGAACAGAGCCTCTGGCTGATTGTTCGGGTTTGATGGATTCCGTACTTGATGAGTGTTTCGCTGTGTGTCAGGTGATGGAGAAGTTGAAGCTGGTCCCTCTGAGCCATGACAGTGTAGAGGAGCGCGTGGCAGCGTTCAGAAACTTCAGCGACGAGGTGACATCATCTACCGCTTCCATCACTGACACATTCCACGTTCTCACCCACACCACACTCTTGTTTACAAATTTAGCCTAAAGATTATTCATTCATTCATTATCTTCCGCTTTATCCTAAATTAGGGTCGCGGAGGGGTTCCCCATGCCCATCCAGGGGAGAACGTTTCGGGCGCTGGGCAGATACACCCAGGACAGGATGCCAATCTATCGCTGGGCACACACTCACTCACACAGACACACTCTATATAGGGCAATTTGGAGAACTCAATTGACTTGATGCATGTTTTTGGACTGTGGGAGGAAACCGGAGAACCCGGAGGAAACCCACGTAGACACGGGGAGAACATGGAAACTCCACCCAGATGGGATTTGAAGCGGGAATCCCTAGTGCTGAGAGGAGAACATGCCATCCACTAAGCCACCGTGCCGCCTCCTAAAGACTAGAAATCAAGACTCGGTAGCTAATAGCTGCCCCACATGCACAAAAACAGTTGGGCACTGGGCAGATAGACCCAGGACAGGGCGCCAATCTATCGCTGGGCACACACTCACTCACACACTACATGGGGCAATTTGGAGAACTCAATTGACTTGATCCATGTTTTTGGACTGTGGGAGGAAACCGGAGAACCCGGAGGAAACGCGGACACGGGAAGAACATGGAAACTCCACCCAGATGGGGATTCGAACCGGGAATCCCTAGTGCTGAGAGGAGAACATGCTAAACCACCAAGCCACCGTGCCGCCCATGCAGAGAACCGAGCGTGCAATTGGCAGTTCGCATCGGCTTTGTGATAACGGTCTTCTGTGAACCCACAGGTCAGACACAATTTATCAGAGGTGCTACTGGCGACCATGAACATTCTGTTCACCCAGTACAAGCGCTTAAAGGGGGTGAGCGCCGGCACACCGGGTCGACAGCAGCGCACACTGGAGGACCGAGACTCGGTGAGTGTTAATAAAATCTGTAATCATCCCGAAAACAAACACAGTCTTTGGTTTATCTTCATTTCAATCTGCGGCTGCCAGAGACTGGACCTCCCTGCAAAAATCACTAAAAATGACAGATTTTATACCCATGTTCTCTTTTAAGAATGCAATTACAAATGTTCTCGCTGAATGTTGTAACTGCAGTGATTTAGACACTTTATAATGTTAATTGTTGTTTTTGTTGTCTTATAGTGTTGTTTGTGTGCTGTATGTTGTTTTTTTTTTGTCAGGCTGTCATTGTAAATAAGAATTTGTTCTTAATGATTTGCCTGGTTAAATAAAGGTCTACAGTATCCCTAGTGAGCAGCGACAGAAACCTCAGTCAACACCCCACCCCCCCACCCCTCAATCTGATTTATCAATTTAGGATTCTGGTATTTAGTTGTAACTCTGTTTAATCACATTAAACTTATTAAAATGCCTTTAATTTGATTTCTTCAGTAAGTAGCCATGTAATAAGTGATAGAACAGTTATTATTACCAAATTAACTGCCATCTCACTGCTACATAGTGAGGTTCAGATCTCAGTACTGACCTGCTTGCTGTTTTTTATTCTTTTGCTGCAATTTCCCACCAGGATTATTAAAGCATTTTGATTTTAAATGATTACTAGCTGTAGCTCGCATTCGTACAGTGTATCGTGTTATTTGGAATAATGCAGATTGTATTCCAAGATGAAGTGAAACTTGTTTTTGCGTCCGTTTTGCATTTCTCTTCACAGTTGCTGCGCAGCCAGGCGCGGGCTCTGATCACCTTCGCTGGCATGATCCCGTACCGCATGGCAGGAGACACTAACGCCCGGCTGGTACAGATGGAGGTGCTGATGAACTGAGAGAAGCAGACAGACCTCGTCCTACACCAAGCCTCAGTAACTCTCCACCCCTCATCCCCCATTTCTGTTCATATTTGTATTCTTTTCATACGTTCGAAATAAAACAACCAAACTGAATTTCATTTTACTCCTTTCGTTTTTATTTTTTACGTTTCTCACCGACGTCCGTTTATTTGTTTCATTTTCCCTCCCATGTTCATTTTTACGTTGAGTGTTTCAGTTCAGGGTTTGATTAGAAACAATGGTGTCCCCTTGTCTTCGAAATCTCAGATTCGGATCAGAAAGAATTCATATTTACATGAACGTATTGGGACAAGTTTAAATCACTGGATTCGAGTGTTTAAATAAATTATCCAAGCAAGTAATAGGAACAGTTTGGGGAAGGCCACTTTCTGTTTTGGCATGACTGTTCCTCAGTGCAAAATTCTAGGCCTGCAGAGGCGTGGCATGCTGTGGAAGAACTTACCTGTCCCACGCTGAGCCCTGACCTCAACGTCATTCAGATGATCAGTTTGTAGATCACTAGCTAGGTTGCCCCATCAGGCCTTCTGCTCCCAGAGGCAAAAATCCACTCCATAACCTTGTAGAAAACCTGAGACAAGTGGATTCAGTTATGTAGATGGAAAGTTAAGGGTTAACGCTACATAAGATGTCTCAAAGGTGATCATATACACATGGTCTCACAGCCATCCATCTAGAAAAAGTAAAATGCTTAAGTTAAATAACTGCTGTTTGCCAGAGGATTGTACTGATTATAAATTTTGATGAACTCCGTATCATTTCTGGAAACATTTCTGTCTCTGGTTATGATTCAATCATTTTATTTTACTCTCATTATCATTTTTTATTAAGCTCATTTTCCCCCCTCTACATTCCTTTGTTTGATTTAGTTTTTAGGTGGCAAAATTTCCCAGATACAAAACAGACAATACAGTTAACTGAACGTACTGTAATGATACTACAGTGACAATTCGCTCCATTACAATTGGTCCTGCATTAAAATATAAGAATTGCAGCAAGATGTAGTGAAAGTCCTGGTTTGGTCTTTTGGACGGACTACGTGACCTCATTAGATGATTGATATGGAATCATCAGCGTGGAGCTGCATCTCAGTCTTGTTGCTGCAGGAGGTGGAGCTCATTTGAACTACTTCAGATACAGATTTGTACACAGACAACAGCTCAGTCCTCTGATCTGATTTTTGGTGAGATATACGTTTGCTTTTCTCCAAATGTTTTTTTTTTTTTTTAAAGGCATGTGACTTTAGAATAAAAATCATTAATTTTTTGCCATAATGTGAGCTGATTGAAGCTGATAATCTTTTTAGCGCGTCATATTTTCAATGCTTGTTGTTTTAAATACATTTTAATTGAAAAAAAAAATTGGTACCCAATAATACAGGACTATGGTGGAGTAGAAGCAGTACAGCAGCATCAATAGAAAAAAAGCTTGTGTACAATTCTTCAGTAAATGAAGTTCCACCACTAAATTGTACTTACAGTATGTTTATATAAAATTAATTTAACATTTTATTTGATTGAGCTTCTTCATGGTCAGAAAACCGTGCCCTTCTTTTTAACATGAAATCAGGACTTGACGTACAAAGCTCTTAGCGACTGAGGGTGGTTTGTTAAGTGACATCGGTTCCGTTTTAATTCCAAATTTTTCATTATTAAAATTTTTTTTGTAATAATATATTTTTAATTACTTTTAAAACGAAGTGATTAAATCTGTGATATAGTGTTGTATTTCTCTAACCCTGCGGATATTCTTGTCAGTCATGTCATGGGTGTCTACATTCACAGTTGGTGCATAAGGAGGGAAGGCCAGATCTTGGGGATCTTCCGCCACTACAATGGCAAACTGACATTAACGATCACTATTGCATGTAGGTTCAATAACAAGCATTTCTTACTTATTTCTGTTATTCAGACTGAAATTCTTAACATTTTACATTTATTTGATCAGAAACTAACATATAATAACCAGTTATTCATGTTGGATATTGAGTTCTGCCTATATGTCATGCCCTCCTCTTCACCCACACCACTGGCCCATTGATAACTAATAATTAGCTCATGATTTCTGCTAAACTATTTTTTTTAACTGCAAATTATGTGTTTAAGATCTTAGAAAAGTCTGTGGATGTGTGACTGTTTTCTAAATGGTGTGATGGAAGGACTCATCAGGGTTTTATTAAGAATGATGCAGAAGAGTCATTAAGAGGACTGAGAGCGGGAGGAGATGCTGTGTGAAGAGGTGTGTGTGCTGCAGCTGGTGTTGTGAATCAGGCCGATGCCACACATCCACGATAACCCGGCTATTTCACAACACCAGGGTGGCACCACACTGCTGCCAGCGTGGGAGACTCACACCAGTGCACTTCAAATTTATACTAAATGAGTTCTGAATGCAATAAACCTAAAGATAAGATATGAGCCCCGTGTTTGTTTTGCTTCATTTATTATTTTTTTTTTTTAGTTTTTCATTACTGAGAATATGTGGATAACAGGATGACGTGTACCTGGTGTAACCTTTTTTCTGTTGCACCACCTCTTGTTCTTACTTCTGTTCCCTGTATTTAAATATCTCTCACTTAACTCCACTGCCAGGCGGCACGGTGGCTTAGTGGTTAGCACGTTCGCCTCTCAGCGCTAGGGATTCCCGGTTCGAATCCCCATCTGGGTGGAGTTTCCATGTTCTCCCCGTGTCTTTCCTCCGGGTTCTCCGGTTTCCTCCCACAGTCCAAAAACATGGATCAATCAATTGAATTCTCAAAATTGCTCCATATAGAGTGTGTCTGTATGAGTGAGTGTGTGCCCAGCGATGGATTGGCGCCCTGTCCTGCGTCTATCTGCCCAGGGCCTGAGATGTTCTCCCCTGGATGGGCATGGGGAACCCCACCGCGACCCTAATAGAGGATAAAGCGGGAGATAATGAATGAATGAACACCACTGCCTGACCAATAAAAAGGTCACCACTTGGATGTAACTCTGAATATACGAATCACCAGGTTATTCCATCAATTGATCTGTTGGCAGAAGATGGATCTTCTCTGATGGCATATTTCAAGATCATGATGCCTGGATCTAACATCTCAATGGCTCAAATTTGAAAGAGTGATTGAGGAAACATGAGACCTCATTCTCACACATGGATCGTCCACCAATGAGTCCAGTCCTGAACCCCATTGAGAATTTGGGATCTCTATTTGTGATGTGCTGGAGAAGATTGTGCAGTGGTCCAAATCTCCATAAATACAAGATCTTCGGGGAAAACATTAATGCAACTCTAGACGGAAATAAGTGTTGTGGCTGCCCAAGCTTGTGGAAACGATGATAAACCAAAATTTTTTTAACATTTTTTTATTTTTTTTGGCCAGGCAGTGTATATTAATACAGAGCGGCTTTATTAATAATATAACACTATAGGGTAAAAAACAACTTTACAGCATCTTAAAGGTCTTAAAACATACATGGGATTTGTTATTTAAAATGTTGGATAAAAGGAGGTCTATGGAGGTCTGTTTCACACTGTCCCAAAGGATCACAGACTCCATTATTATGTTTGTAAGGTCCAGATCTCTTTAAAAGGTCGTTCAATTTTTTTGAAAGTCTGCTGCTATTTTAACCAGCACTTATGGTTCTACAAGGGGCCCATGACAATTCTTCTTTGTGTGCCTAATTATAGAATATTAATCAGAACACTAAAAGGAAAGCAGGAGTCAGGGGAGCACCTGAGCTCGGGTTTAGGAGATCAGCAGCAGCGGGCCTTCAGAGCTATTTCTGTGAAAATAATTAGTAAAGCCAGAGCTGCTCCTCGGGTCACATTTGTTGGTGTGATGTGTGTGTATGAGAAGAGGTGGGGGGGGGGGAGTTAATGAGGAACTGAAAAAACGATTAGCGCTGTGCTTCAGGCCAAAGTCTTTCAGCTGAAACTCCATAATGATTTGTCAGAATGTTCTACATGGTGTTACACGACTAGCTGAGCTGAAGGTCAACAAAATGGGATTAAAAGCCTTAATTTCTTTGTGGTTTATTGAGCTTTTTTAGAGGATTGTGTACGTGGCATGGTCTCATCTTGGTGAATGCTCAGTTGTGCACGGCTCAGCAGATTCATTGTTCTTACTGCTGCAAAAGCAAAAGAAAAAAAAGAATGAAAACCGTGTGAAGGAAGGATAAGTTGTAAAAACATAACTAGTCAGAACCAGACTCCTTGTGTCTCATTTATGTATTAACTTTAATTGTAGTAATGATTTTCAGTGTGTGGCTCTGCTGAAGTCTCCACAGTTTGGGAAATACAAATAAATTTCCAATGGATTTGAGAAGGATGTCCAACTATTTAGTTAAAATGATATTTTTTGGGGTCAGCAACTGATGTTGGAATTAACCTTGTAGTAATCTTTTTTTGCACTCTGTGTCTGTGGTGAATAAATATGTTCAGAACTTGATGCGTTCTCTTCTGTGTAGATTGTTTTTCTGTAAATCACTAGATCCTCTTAATTATGAGGTGGTTTCAGAGCCGTATTGCTAAAATTGCAACATGTAAGCTTATGCTACGACACATTTGTTAGACGTGACGTGTTAAACTTGCATCTCCAGCGTGTCTTTACTGAATATACAGACATCATGACGCAGAAAAGCTCCGTATACAAACCATTCATTCATTCATTCATTATCTTCCGCTTCATCCTTTATTAGGGTCGCGGTGGGGTTCCCCATGCCCATCCAGGGGAGAACATTTCGGGCGCTGGGCAGATAGACCCAGGACAGGGCGCCAATCCATCGCTGGGCACACACTCACTCACACAGACACACTCTATATGGGGCAATTTTGCGAATTCAATTGACTTCATCCATGTTTTTGAACTGTGGGAGGAAACCGGAGAACCCGGAGGAAACCCACGCAGACACAGGGAGAACATGGAAACTCCACCCAGATGGGGATTCGAACCGGGAATCCCTAGCGCTGAGAGGCGAACGTGCTAACCACTAAGCCACCGTGCCGGATACAAACCATTCCCACAAAATAAAATGCTTTGGAATGAACACAAAGCTTCCCTTCAAGTTCATCTTTATCTCGGGTTTAGTTTTAAAAGTAATTAAAGTAATTAGTAAGTAACTTTGGGATGAAGCTGAAATTTTAATGTTATAGATTTTAGGTCAGCAGGTTAGTTCAGGAGCCAAATTCTATCTAAAATGAACAGAATCCAGATTTGAATGGTTTGAAATTGATTAAGTAAGAAGTTTAATGTAAAGTAGTGCTTTAGGAGAATGAATGGCTTACTAGCTGTGTGAACTTGTGTGTGATTTGAGTTGAATCTGTATTTGTTTGTGCCTCTGATTGCTGTTCATATAGATTGGTATGTTCTTCACACATGCCTTGGGTTTCTTTGAGTACAGGATCCGCTGTCTCCTCCCACAGGCTTTGACTGCTGTATGTTCTCCAGTGTGAGGTGAGTATAAATCTGGAATGTTAGGAAATTGTGGTCACATACTCAAATAGTGTAACATCCTTCAGGCTCTCCGAGAAAGTTATCTTGCCTTTTATCTCAATCACCCTGTTATGATCATGTTTACAAGTGCAGGTACAAGCCAAAGGCCTTCAGGCAACCGTTTCAAAACTACTGACCGTTACAGAAAATCCTAAATGAGATTCATTGTTCTATCCGTGTGGCGGAGCAGAGGCGTGCGCTGGTCCTTCCGGTTCAGGTCCAATAAAACCCACGTTCTCCGAAACCCCTCTCACTCTGCCTTCCTCTCTCACCTCATGGATGAGATTCCTCAGGCCAACGAGGTGATCAACCTCACCACGTTCAGGAACCCATACTCGGTGTCCTCGGCTCACGGCGGGGGAGAGAACCGCAGGTACGCTGTAGAGGAGAACGGTGGCTATGACCTGAACGGGGTGGCATCCCACCATCCTGGTCCTGTGTTGTCTGGATATGACACGTTGGACTGTCCGCCCAGTTACGACTTTTACGCCAACACTGAGGTTTTTGGAAGGACAAAAAAATTACGCCCCTCTCTTTTTCAGCTGCATTCGCATCATGAGGTGAAGGATTCTGATGATTTCATCCCGTGCATTATAGAGAGTTTTAAATGACTCGGTTCAGTACTTTTTATTATCTCTGTCGTAGGATGATTCCTCTCCACCGCCACTGTACGAAGAGACAAGTGGCAACAAAGAAAGTCCTGATGAGGAGTCAGCAGAGCCTCCTCCGGAACCCACACGCTTTGGATGGGTGCAGGGAGTTATGGTAAGGTTTTACAGAACAAAGGAAAATAGTTTAATATGTATTAATTCTTTAAAGTGTATTTACTTTGTAATATTATATTGAATTCAGGTATATTATTTAATAAGTGACATGTTACACCTGCAGGAGCTTTTTCTAGATTCTAAGTCTAAGACCATGTAACATGTATGACTTCAGCATCCAGGCCTTTTTTTTTAATTATTAATCTTAATTTAAATAAATGACTCAACACAGCTTTAAATTACTAAGGGATGCTTTTTAACCAGATTGGTTTCTGACCTCCGACAGACACAATGTTGAATCTTTTTCCACTGTCCATGTACTTTGGGCTCTAAAACAGGCTCCAGCACCCGAGACCCCAACTGCATCCCTAATCGCTACAACATAGTAGACAAAAGTATGTTCAAATACATAGTAAGCATTGAGTAGTAGGTTAAATATATATCTGGAGTCCCATTAATCAACACGAATTAAACATATAGATTTCCATTTAGTTTACTGTATAAAAATCAACATTCATTTTAATTCCATTTGCCTTCAGAACCTTTAAAAGCCTATATATATTACTGCAGCATGTTTCCTCCCTGTGTTAACGCTGCAGGTTCGTTGTATGCTGAACATTTGGGGAGTGATTCTGTACCTGAGGCTCCCCTGGATCACAGCTCAAGCTGGAATCGGTGTGTCTCTCTTTCTTTCCCGCTCTGAGCGCATTTATTGCACACAGGTTAGTTAGCAGGACGAGCTCATTACAGTGGAATCTGATTAGCTGAATTTGGCTGTGTACTGGAACGAGCAATAAATGGGAGAGAAATTAAGGGATTAATAAGTGGTTCGGCCCTAATGACTGTATTTAATCAGCTGTCACTGTCTCCGAGGGTGTGATTTACAGCAACTGAGCAAGATATTGTTATTTGTTTCGTAATTAAAGCATCTTACAGAAACAGCTGGTTCTGAAAAACAGGTAAATACTGAATGCTGTTCTCTCTGTATTAATTGGCATCCAGTAAAGTTTTATAAGTCCTATTATCACGTGTGCACATTTATTTACAGAAATATTTATAATGGGTGATTTTAACATTACAGGTTTGACGTGGATCATTATCCTGCTGTCCTCCTGCATCACTGGAATCACTGGCCTTTCCACCTCAGCCATCGCCACCAATGGAAAAGTGAAAGGAGGTATGTCCTAAATACGTTCAGTGACTTTAAGCAACCACCCTAATTCAGAAAGTGCTTAAACTCCCACAAGGCAAGTGTGAGATCTGAGATGTCAATAATCCAGTTTGTCACCTGAATGCTTTTAACCCCTAGCACGGTTCGATTGAATCCATCCATCCATTCATTTCCACTTAATTTTATTCTAGTGCCACAGTGGGGGTCCCCATGCCCATCCTGGGGAGAAAGTGGGGGGTTATGAAAAACACCCTACTGCCTAATGACAGAGCCTTCCCCATACTTTGCAGTGGCCCTATTGATCGTCCCCACTAACAAAAAAGTCTATGTGTAATCCGTCCGCCTCCCTCCCTCCCGTGTGGAGTACATTTGGTTCCTCCTTCAGTATCGTTGCTGTAGAGGTCTGGTGTCATCTGAAATGTGCAGTGATATGTAGATTTATATTTATATTAATTACCTGGATTTTAAGGGTGGCACGGTGGCTTAGTGGTTAGCACGTTCGCCTCTCAGCGCTAGGGATTCCCGGTTCGAATCCCCATCTGCGTGGAGTTTCCATGTTCTCCTCGTGTCTGCGTGGGTTTCCTCCGGGTTCTCCGGTGTCCTCCCACAGTCCAAAAACATGGATCAAGTCAATTAAATTTGTGTGAGTGAGTGTGTGCCCAGCGATGGACTGGCGCCCTGTCCTGGGTCTATCTGCCCAGCGCCCAAGACGTTCTCCCCTGGATGGGCATGGGGAACCCCACCGCGACCCTAATAGAGGATAAAGCGGATGATAATGAATGGATTTTAAAAATCTTTTTCATTCTGGTGAAGAACATTATCCGTCTGTCACTTCAAACCCTCATTTTGATTTAATTACCCTTTACAACTTTACTTACAGGTGGTACCTACTTCCTGATCTCACGTAGTTTGGGTCCAGAACTTGGCGGATCCATCGGTCTGATCTTTGCGTTCGCCAATGCCGTTGCCGTAGCGATGCACACAGTCGGCTTTGCCGAAACCGTGCAAGCACTCATGCAGGTGGACATCAGAAAATCAGAGTTCAGGGAGAGAACCAAGTTTCGGGTTTGCTTACTGAACCCCTCTGTTCTTTACTCAACATTAGGAGAGCGGTACGAGCATGGTGGACCCCCTGAATGACATCCGCATCATCGGCGTGATCACAGTCACCTGCCTGTTAGCCATCTCATTAGCAGGGATGGAGTGGGAGTCCAAGGTGGGTGTTCTCAGGGCATTTTGTTTATAGAAAACATTAAGTCGTTGGTAAAATAACATGTCAAGCACATCCTCAGGCTCAGGTGATGTTCTTTTTCGTGATCATGGTGTCCTTTGCAAACTACCTGGTGGGAACCATCATCCCAGCAACCCCTCAGAAACAAGCTAAAGGCTTCTTCAGCTACAGAGGTCAGTGCAACCTGAAACACAATCTTAATGAAGCCAATTCCACACAGCCGTGATTCTCACACCACATTGCCTCCTCGCGTTCCTCCAGCGGATATCTTTGCTGACAACTTCGTTCCTAACTGGCGTGGACAAGGGGGCAGCTTTTTCGGGATGTTCTCCATTTTCTTCCCTTCGGCTACAGGAATTCTTGCCGGAGCCAATATCTCTGGAGACCTGAAGGTAAGTTTTTAGATTTTCCTTCCCTCTGAGATGCTATATTACAGTCTATTATTATAATCAGTTTAATGTAGGGTTTAAATTTTGTCTCAATATGCAGCATCTCAGCGCTGGAGATCCAGATTGTACCCCTCCCCAATCCACATTGTCTCTTAGGATAATTCTACAGTGTAGCTGGTTTTCTTCATAACTACTGAGTTTTAGCTCATGTTTCAATGTTTCCAGCTTTATTTAGTTTTTTGTTGTTTTAAAGACTAACATAATTACTTGTTTTATTCACAAAATAAGTAAACAATAAAAAAATTCCTTTTTTTTTTAATTATAAACCAATCCAGAAGCAATGTCGACTGGTTTGAACATAAAGTCCTCTGCTTCTGACATAACACAAGCTTTTTATTTTCACAGGATCCTAACATAGCTATACCTCGAGGCACAATGCTGGCAATTTTCTGGACCACCGTGTCGTATCTGATCATCTCGGCTACCATCGGTGAGCGGTGGATGTGAAAATGATCCCACCTTTTTATAAAAGAGTCATGCTTTGAGTCTGAAGGTGTTGTGTGTATGTGCGTCAGGCTCGTGTGTCATGCGCGATGCCTCCGGAGAGCTGAACGACACCCTTCTGATAACTGGGACCGATGAGGCCGAGTGTCTGGGCTTGGCTTGTAAATACGGCTGGGACTTCAGCAGTTGTATCGCCAATAAAACATGTACTTATGGCCTCAGTAATAACTACCAGGTACCTCGAGATCCTCTGTACTGTACAACATGTTTAAATGAGTATTCAATTCTAATAACCTGCTCTTTGTTTAGACTATGAGCATGGTCTCTGGATTTGCCCCTCTTATTGCAGCTGGGATTTTTGGAGCAACCTTGTCCTCAGCACTTGCTTGCTTGGTCTCAGCCCCCAAAGTATTTCAGGTACTACAGATCTCACTTTAGTGTGCTACACAAACAAGCCATGGATATCTGGAGAGGTAATTTTTTTTTTATCTGCTCTATCGCTCTATCTCAGTGTCTTTGTAAGGACCAGCTGTATCCAGGTATTGGCTTTTTCGGCAAAGGATATGGAAAGAACGATGAGCCGTACAGAAGCTATCTCTTAGCCTACATCATCGCCGTCTGCTTCATTCTCATCGGTAGGCAAACACACGTTTAAATATTTATCAGGTGGTAAATTTGCATTTCCAAAATGATAAATCTTCCGATTTGGTTGCAGCTGAGCTGAACACAATAGCGCCCATTATCTCCAACTTCTTCCTGTGCTCCTATGCCCTCATCAACTTCAGCTGCTTCCACGCCTCCATCACCAACTCGCCAGGTGAGTTCCAAAACATCTGCACGAACCTTTTCTTGGTATCGTGGCTGAAAAGATTTAATGATAAGTCTTCAAACATAAATGACCTCAAACATGTTCGTCATTTCTTTTGCAGGGTGGCGCCCCTCATTTCGGTTCTACAGTAAATGGGCGTCTCTGGTGGGTGCGGTGGTGTCAGTGATCATCATGTTTTTACTCACGTGGTGGGCTGCTCTCATAGCCATTGGGATTGTCCTGTTCCTTCTGGGATATGTGCTGTACAAGAAACCCAGTATGACTATACATTTCATCCACAATGCTTTAGCTACCTATTGTGATCTTATATTATATAGAGGGTGGGGGTCAAACCTAGTTCTGACCCTATAATATGTTTATGTAAATTTGTACCTCATAAAGATTACTTAATGATTTGACACTTTAGGCAGAGAAGATCAAACCTATTACTGATCAAACACAAGATTATGTAATGATGATGATGGCGATAAACAGATAATAATAATAATAATAATAATAATAATAATAATAATAGGTTATTATTTTTGTTGTAGCTGTAAATTGGGGCTCCTCAGTTCAAGCAAGTTCATATAACATGGCACTTTCTCATTGTGTCGGTCTCAACCACGTAGATGACCACATTAAGAATTACAGGTATTTATATACATCCATCAAATAAAACCTTTTTATTTTATATATAATAATAATTTTACCTTTAATTTTATATATAAATAATAATTCTTTCTCTTCCAGGCCTCAGTGCTTGGTTCTCACTGGGTCTCCTAGCTCACGGCCGGCTCTTGTAGACTTTGTAGGGACCTTTACTAAGAACCAGAGTCTAATGATGTGTGGGAACATAATCGCCGTGAGACTCTTAATACCTCAATATAAATAAAACTGTTTGAAATATGTTTTCATAAAGAATCCCTTTGATCTCTAACTCATTCACAGCAGAGTGTGTGCTTCACAGGGAGGTTCGTCGCCCGATGCAGTGGACGCGGCCAGCAGCGGTAGTCATGTGACCTGGCTTAACAAGCGAGGCATAAAGTCCTTCTATCATGGGGTGGTCGCTGATGATCTGCGCATTGGAGCCCAGATGCTGTTGCAAGTCAGTCATCCACCATATCTGGTTTTTTTTTTGTTTTTTTTTTATAAAGGTGCTTGTGTTGAAGTGCAGTATATGAACCAGGCCATGTCTCCACAGGGTGCAGGTTTGGGACGAATCAGGCCAAACATCTTGATCATGGGATTTAAGAAGAATTGGCGCAAATGTCCACCGAGCAGCATCGACAGTTACATTGGGATTTTACAGTAAGTCTCAATTTCATACACACACACAGCTCACATTGGACATGCAGATGCTGCCTCACTCTGGAAATGAAGCCAGGATCTTCCTGCTTTGAGGAAAACGTGCTATCAACTGCTCTGCCGTGTTACATGTTTCATTTCACATGTCAAGTTTAGTAAATAAATGTGCATTTATTGCATAATTCTACCAAATTGCTTATGGTGTTTCATTTTATGTATATACTTAATAATTACAAATAATATCATCATCAGTGATGCTTTTGACCTAAATTACGGAGTATGTGTTCTCCGGATGAAGGATGGTCTCGATGTGTCTCAGCAGATGCAAGCACACGGTAACGTTTCTCCAGAACTCAGTCACTTTGTTCATGTTCTATCCATTTCTCATTCTTCTTCTTCTGATCTCTCATCTCTTGTTCACTGTAGTAAACCCAGTGTTTGAAGGAGCTTCAGAACCTGGACTGCCCACTATGAACACATGTATGTATAAACATTCAGTCCACTGGTTTAATGGAACTGCAGTGGACTCCATTATTTCACTTACAGTTTACATCCTCTGAATACAATATTATGACTGCATTATTAAACAGGGCCAAACTCTATATTATAAAAAAAAGAGTATAAGAGAGTACCAAAACGCTTCCACACAAACCTGAGGATCCCGAGAAATTTCTAGAAACTTAACACAAATCCCTTAAAAGCAAATCGCTTCCTTGGCCAGCTATAGTTCTCATATAAAGTGTAATTAATACTTGCAGGATACTGCTATACTGTTTCAGGACGTCATAGAGCTCCACCACATCAGCTGATATGGACGAATGTACTCATTAGACTTTGTGTATCATATTTTTTTTGTTTTTTCCTGCAGTGGACCCTGAGTCACTGATGGCTGCGTCTCAGCCGAGCACCGTCTTTCAGGGCAAGCAGGAAAAGAAGACCATCGATGTGTACTGGCTGTTTGATGATGGAGGTATATACAAACATATATATTCTATATTAAGTACGAGCGTAATAGAAAGAAGTAAAACTTAAGCACTGGAGGATATGCAGTACATAGTGTTATTTAAAAAGCAAACATCTGCAGTAGTCGCATGACCCTGAGATTATGCAGCAGCTGATGTCGTCTGGTTTCAGGTCTGACGCTACTTTTGCCCTACCTGCTGAAGCGTAAGAAGCGCTGGGGCAAGTGCAAAGTGCGAGTGTTTGTTGGAGGAGACATGCAGCGAATTGAGGAACAAAAACAGGAGTGAGTCTCATAACACTCAATGAGTACATTTTCTGAGAACATTGAGTTCATGTTCTCACCCCATCCCGTTCTCCTGCTGAAGTCATAACCAAACTGGACTTTTTTTATCTGTTCAGGTTTGTAATATGACTCTGCTGTAGGACGTCCCTTTTTTAAGACATGCAGTACAAATAGAGAGAGAAATGCACACAGTCATGAACTGTCTCAGGTTCCAGTACTCATTACTGTCTCATAACTCAGCTGGGAGCCACATTGTGGTGGTTTGTTTAACAAAACACAATGAAAAATGAGGACTGTTTGAACCCTTGTTTTTTGATTTTCAAGAGAAAAAAAAACACTTTGAGTAAAAGCTGCTTTTTATGTTTTCTTCTTTCCAGACTCACAGCTCTCATTAGCAAGTTTCGGCTGGGCTTCCACGAGATCCACGTCCTTCCTGACATCAATGAGAAACCGCAGCCTGAACAGTATTTCATTATTATACTAGATTGTTCACTACACAAATAAAAAACACATATAATAGATCTCATCTCATTATCTCCCGCTTAATCCTATACCAGGGTCGCAAGGGGGTTCTTCATGCCCATCCAGGGAAAAAAGTTTCGGGCACTGAGTAGGATACACCCAGGACTATCCATTGCTGGGCAAACACTCACACACACACACCCTATATAGGGGCAATTAAAATAGGGGCAAATTAGAGCAGCCAATTTACCTTGAATCCATGTTTTTAGACTGTGGGAGGAAACCAGAGAACCCACATAGACACATGGGGAACATGAAAACTCCACCCAGATCGGGATTCGAACCTGGATCCACAGCGCTGAGAGGCAAACGTGCTGATCACTGTGCCGCCTGAAAAATAGATCTGATTTTGTCTAATAACTATTTGTTTCTTTACATTTATAAGTTTGTTTCTGGGATCTATACACTACGGCAGCTGTGACTTAGCTGTGGTTAAGACTTTTAATTGAATGGCTGATGGTCATTCTGTCACTAATGAACCTCTGTAAGTTGCTCTGGATGGGGCCATCTGCTGAATGAACATAATAATCAGCTCAGATAAGTTTGGAATACAACTTAATAAGAAACAAAGCTTTTATGATTTTAGTGCCGTATAATAATTATAAGTGATGTAGCTCTAGGACTTAATTAGGACTGTGGACATTCAGTAACGTTTCTCTAATTCCCTTTCGCTTAATGAACTGTATAGCATCTGGAATAGTCAATGTTATGATTGGGTTTCAGCCTGATGTAGAATAAGTATGACCTGCTGATATCACTAAACCTCATTAAACATCGTTTCCTTATAAATTCCAGAACGTTATAACATTCTAATTTTGGTTCTCAAGCTCACATGTTTGTCCTCTGTCTTTGTCTTTCTTTATCTTTTATTCATTCGTTTATAGTGTTAAGAAGTTCGAAGACCTCCTAGAACCATACAGGGCTCATGCAATCCAGAAGAACGAAGAACAAACAGGACAGACTGCGAGGGACTGTCCATGGGTTGTGTCCGATGCCGAGATGGAGAAAAATATTACAAAGGTATAAAAACTGATTAACAAAAAACAACAAAAGACTTTTTTTCTTAAAAACTAACATTTTGTCACAGAATAAAAAAAAAGCTAAAAGTTCATTAAGTTTATTACATAAAAATTAATCTTTAATGAATTAATGTTCAGTCTTACAGACAAGTTCGGTTAAATGAAGTCCTGCTCGACTACTCCCGAGATGCTGCCCTGGTTATTATGTAAGTCCTCATTATGGTAGAATTACAGTCACCATGGAACTATGGAAACTATCTGCTTTAACATCAAGTTCCTTTATTACAGAACTATGCCTGTAGGCCGGAGAGGGGCGTGTCCTAGTTTGCTTTACATGGCGTGGTTGGAAACTCTATCACGTGACCTGCGACCGCCGATGCTGCTTGTCAGGGGAAACCAGGAGAGCGTTCTGACGTTCTACTGTCAGTGATCTTCTGTCAGGTTATCTCCTAATGATGTAAAATAGTATCTCCAGCATTGTAGAATGTAGCTTTGACTCTGTACAACGTGAGCTGACATTTTAACTTTTTTAAATCCTGAAATTAAATATTTACTAAATCTTCACTTTTAATTCAGATTTATTGTCATATACACTACAGTGTCATGTACGGTATAATGAAACACTGTCAGGCTACATGATGATCAATGTTTTTGTAATTAACCAAACCCTGTGCATTTTATTTGGAATTTATAATGTCATATTTATTTTTGTTTATAGCCGAATAAACTAAGAGCTTGTTTCATTTGTCAGATGCTTGGTTAAATCTTTATTCTTTCATTAACAGTCAACTCATTACAAGACCTTCACATTTACACGATTAATATTTTATTTTAATTATGTACACTGATTGGTCAGATGATCAGTCATGAAAACCAAATTGATGTATTTTTTTTATTAATATTAAGTCCTGACAACCAGCTTGTGGTTGGAAAATTTATCATTATGATTTTAATTTTATCTATAATCATACCAAATCTGTATTTCAGGGCTATATATACACATCGGTTTATGAACTAGTTACCAGTGGTGTTTATTAGCTACAAACCAGGACTTTTGCACTTTAACCAGTATAGTTATCTGCAGTTATTAGTAGGTCTGATGTGTAGTTTGACCGATTGATCGTGTTTGATTAGTTCTATATGAACATTTTTGGGATTGAGACGTTTAGTAACTTTACCCCCCCCCCCCCCACCCTAGTAGAGGATTAAGGATAATGAATGTATGAAAAAAATGTCGGGATGGTGGTTAGCGCATTCGCCTCTCATTGCTGGGATCCAGGTTTGTATCCTAATATGCTTTTCCATGCTTTCCGAATGTCTGCATTGTTTTCCGGGTTCTCCATCCATCCATTATCTTCCGCTTTATCCTATCTTAGGGTTGCGGGGGGGTTTCCCATGCCCATCCAGGGGAGAACGTTTCGGACGCTGGGCAGATACACCCAGGACAGGGCGCCAATCTATCGCTGGGCACACACTCACTCAGACACACACACATACTGTACACACTCTATATGGGGGAATTTGGAGAACTCAATTGACTTGATCCATGTTTTTGGACTGTGGGAGGAAACCGGAGAACCCGGAGGAAACCCACGCGGACACGGGGAGAACATGGAAACTCCACCCAGATGGGGATTCGAACCAGGAATCCTTAGTGCTGAGAGGCGAACGTGCTAACCACTAAGCCACCATGCCACCCCCGGGGTTCTCCAGTTTTCTCCTATAGTCCAAAGACATGGATTCAAGGTAAATTGAATGCCCTAAATTGCACCATATAGTGTGTGAGTGAGTGTGTCCAGCGATAGATTGACGCCCTGTCCTGGGTGTATCTGCCCAGCGCTGGAAACGTTTTGGAAACGTTCTGGAACCTCCCCCCCGCGACCCTCATAAAATTGGGTCATTTATTGGACGCTTTTATCCAAAGCGACTTACAAGGTGAGCACAGGGTTAATCACAACACCCCTGGAGCAATGAGGGTTAAGGGCCTTGCTCAAGGACCCACACTGGTAACTTCAGTGGACCTGGGATTTGAACCACCAACCTTGACAGCCCAACACCCTGACCACTGAGCTAACCCACCCCTCATAGTGGATTAAACGAAGGATAATGAATGAATAAATGAAAATAAAGGCAAACTAGGCTTTAAAAGCAGATTGGGTGATTCTCTTTGGATAAATGACTGGATGTAAATGTAAATGTAAATGTTATTACGCCAGGCCGGAGGAACGTCCCATTGTCGTCTGACGCAACTTTTGCGCTCGAGACCTTGGAGAGCCTCCACGTAGCGCAGCGTCGCGGCGCAAACGCCGTTCAGCCAATCAGATTGAGCCACACTGTGTTTTGGAAAGTCGACGGCTCGCTACATAACACTGTCTGTCAGCGAGGCGGCGGCGCGAGCGAGCGAGTTCCGTGGAACTGAGGAGGGGTGTGGGAACGCGGCTTCTGCTCGGACGTTAAACACCGCCGTTCTAAAAACGCTTCGGAACTTTAGTCGTGGACGCTTGGCTTCGAAAAGCGGGGGAAATGGACGGCGCGGCGTCAGAACGGGAAACGATTTCGCTGGTGATTAAAACTCCCAACCAGGCTCATGGCGATCAGCTGATCCAGGATGTGAACGTCAACTGGACCGTTAAGGACCTTAAAACTCATTTAGCTAAAGTTTATCCATCCAAACCGGTATGTCCTGCATTTAACGTTTAAATTTCAACCTTCTTTTTTTGTAACCAAGTGGCTCGCTAGAGAGTGTGCTAACCGCCTGACGCTGGTCGCGTTCCAAACAGCTGCCTTCGTTGCTACATAGTGTGCTAAAGGGCGTTCGAGGGAGGGTTCGGTAGTGGACACTACTCAGTTTATAAGGATGACGTTTGGGACGCAACCGAACTCTTTGTTTCGCTAATGTTGTTTATCGTGGACACAATAGCACACCACTACATCTCGTTTATCATCTTATTTTTCTCTTACCTGTGAATTTTAAGTCATCTTTATTATCGTGTTCTGTCGCGTTGTGGTGTCAATGATGTTGTTGTTGTTGGCAGTTTTTTTTTTGTTAACTACATTCCTTTGCACCGTTTATGGGTGAATTTAAACCAGTCGACTCGTCGTGTCAGTAATAAACTGTTCTGTTCGCCATCATCACGGTTTCGCTTTTAGGAATAAAACCTCGTTATTAACACTTTCTTTAAACAATTCCGCCCGTTCGACACTTCTGCTCGCGTCTGGTCACGTGTAGGGAAATGTTTAGTTCAGCAGGTGTTTCCTTTTCCTTCCACTTCGTGTTTTCAGCTTATTTGAAGCTTACAGACAGTACAATTATTCTTCTTTTGCTTTTAAACATTTTAAATATACTGCATATCGTGTTCTTCGCAATAACAATTTAGCTTAAAAAGCTTAGAAATGATAAGAAATGACATGCTCTTTATGGTGTGTGTATGTGTATATATATATATATATATATATATATATATATATATATATATATATATATATATATATATATATATACACACACACACCACACACACACACACACACACACTATATATATATATATATATATATATATATATATATATATGTGTATGTGTATATATATATATATATATATATATATATATATATATATATGTATATATATATATATATCGTGTGTGTATATATGTGTGTGTGTGTGTGTATATATATATATATATATATATATATATATATATATATATGTGTATATATATTGTGTGTGTATATATAAACATAAACACACACACACACACACACATAATATATATATATATATATATATATATATATATATATATATATATATATATATATATATTTGTGTGTCTGTGTGTGCTCACTCTTCGATGGAATGGTGTACTAATTCCTCTGTGTGAAAGCACAGTTGGCAAAGTAGATCACTTTTTATGTTATTTTATTACATTCTCATTCTTTTCAATGATTGTTGCTTAAAACTCATTTTCTTTTTGCCTGTTCTATTTTCTGATTCTTAAAGATTAGAAATGGTATTTTCAAATATTTTTTGTTGTCCACATTAACTATAACTGACAGCAAACTCTAGCCTGGTTTAAAAACCATTTTGTGTAGCGGTGTTTTTGCAATTGCGACCCGATTTTGTAACCTGTTTTCACACCAAAGTCCTATATTATCTGTGAACTAAGTTAAGGTGCAAAGTTTGCTTCTAATTGGAATTTATTAGGCAACATAAGTGTGGATGTAGCCTGAATTTGGAACCGAATTAGACATGAGACAGTCGGTCATGGCAGAGTCTGGTCAGCAGCTGATGACTTCATCTGTAAATATGGACCAAGCACTGATGTTGAACAAAACCAAAATAATAGTCAGGTTAATGTTCCCAACTGAAGTCCCAACACACCTCACTTTTCAAATCATGTTTTTTTTGGAGCTTAACTTGACTTAACTATTTGTGTAAAATTTCTTTGTGTGACGTTAATGTTACCCATCACTGAAACCAATCAGCTGAGCCTAAACTCTGTGACCCTGCAATGCAGACTTTTGCTTGTGTTCTGTGAGTGTAGCAGTGAATGTTTTTATAGAGCAAATTAAGGTGTGAGGTTCTGCACCAGTAGGTGTGGCTTGTTTAAACAAACTGATTATTTGGTTATTTACATAACTTCTCGTATGTCTTCTCTGTCAACTTTAATTACTTTTGTTACAGATTTTCTCTTAGCTTTCTTATATTGCTCTTCCAAATGACTGATGTTTTTTATGTATAATTTTCTCCTTTAATTTTCCAACAGTGTGAAAGAGACCAAAAATTGATCTATTCCGGCAAGCTGCTTTCTGACCACCTGCACCTTAATGAAGTTTTAAGAATGGTATGGTTTCTTCAGATCCAATATAGTATTTTAAACTGGGTTTATATTCTAATGTTTTAAAAAATATTTTGATTAAAGAGAACCATCATACATGTAGATGGTAAAACTGGGGATAACCTTGAATTCTTAGACCGAACATCTGCAGCATTTGATCAATTATATCTTAAATAAAATAAATGTTAAATATTATTGAGGATTTATAACCTTAAGATTTGTTTCATCGCAGACGGATGGTGTACCTGCGCTTCACCTTGTCCTTGCTTTCAAACCTCTGCCTGCTTCTCAGTTGGGAGCCAGACCCAAGGTAAGACCACTACTCTTTATATAAACTCGACTTGTCAAGAATGTTCCTTTCCTTTTGCCCAGTGAGAGCAGGAAAGGCTTCAGTGTTCCATGTCACCCTATTTTAGATAAGTACATTCAAGAATAAAAGAGTAAATGTAATATTAGCTTAGGAACTGGGCTAAAGTTACATGCAGTGAAACTAGACCTTTCTCTGAGGTTCGGTTCAGACTGATTCTTGCTGCTAGGGGCAGCATGTTGTGCCTCAGTGTGAACTTGCTTCTCTCCAGCGGAAGCAACTTTAGCTCAATGGGAGGCAGAGAACAAGCCAGCACAGCTGTACTCATTAAAATCCCCTGGAGGGCCCAACTTTGCATCTGACACAAACTTGCACAGCTATTTTCAGATCTCAGGCTTTCAGTGTGAGTGAATTTCACTGCCATCTTCCCTCTTGTACTTCCTGTTTTCAAGTCAGCCATTTGTCTCGCTCGTGATTCAGGTCAGACAAGCAGAGCAGCAGCAGCAGCCATCTCGAAGCATGGTGACTGAGCCTTCTGTGCCTTCTGCTCCTTCTGCGCCCTCTTCCGCCAGCCTCAGACAGCGAGGTCATTCTGTTCCCACTGTGTCCTCTGCCACAGCCACGGGCATCAGCACTTCCACGTGAGTCACGACTGAGGCTTGGAAGAACAAAATAATCAAATATTGTGCTTGGTATTGGCACAGGGGACAGGTTCACATAATGTATGTAAATGTGTAATCTCTGTACACAGGCCTAGAACAACAACAACAGCAGCAACAGCAGCAATGATGAATCCAGCAAACTTTCCTAATTACTCTCTCTACAGTCCACAGCAACTTATGTGGCTGCAGCATATGTATGCGCGACAGTACTATATGCAGTAGTAAGTGTTCTTTTTATATTTTATTATAATCCATTATTATTATTTGTTTCCTCGTAACACCGCATGGGCAAAATGCTCAAGTTATTTTCTGTTAGTTTAATTCCATCTTCTGTCTGTCATCAGAAGCTTAACATTGACCTCTAGAAGTGTGTGTGTGTGTGTGTGTGTGTGGTTATATAACACAAGTAAGTCAGAGGGACTCTAAAATATATTCCTGCACCACATCTAAAAAAATCCTTTGTATTTCAGTCATGCCGCCATGGCAGCTGCTGCTTCTGCTCCAGTCACGACCCCCATTGCAGCTCAACAACCCGCTGTAACTGCAACTTTACCCAATCAGGCCCCGATCGATAACCTGCCAGCCAATCAGAATGCCCCAGACCCTGCTTTTATCAATCCAGAGGGAGCCAATCAGAATCTGCGCATGAATGCTCAGGGTGGAGCGGTGATGGAGGATGAGGAGGACGTGGAGCGGGATTGGTTGGACTGGGTGTACACAGCCTCTCGCGCCGCCGTCTTTCTCAGCATCGTCTACTTCTACTCCAACCTCACGCGCTTCGTTCTGGTGATGAGCAGCCTGCTGCTGATGTACCTGTAAGTGATCCACTGATTCCTCCAGTTAATAGAAATCTTTGATCAGGTTTCAACGATAAGTCCATGTAACTTATAATAGACTGTAGCGAGGCGGCACGGTGGCTTAGTGGTTTAGCACGTTCGCCTCTCAGCGCTAGGGATTCCCAGTTCGAATCCCCATCTGGGTTGAGTTTCCATGTTCTCCCCGTGTCCGTTTGGGTTTCCTCCGGGTTCTCCGGTTTCCTCCCACAGTCCAAAAACATGGATCAAGTCAATTGAATTCTCCAAATTGCCCCATATAGAGTGTGTCTGTGTGAGTGAGTGTGTGCCCAGCGATGGATTGGCGCCCTGTCCTGGGTGTATCTGCCCAGCGCCTGAGACATTCTCCCCTGGATGGGCATGGGGACCCCCCCGCAACCCTAATAGAGGATAAAGCGGGAGATAATGAATGAATGAATACTGTAACGTTAGAGTTTTAGATATACTGTATAACTGACTTCTCAGCCTCGGATTCGGCGCAACCTTTTATTTCTCCCATTAATTTCGCCATCTGTAGAAATTTTGCAGTGATTAGAGTACATTATTTTCCAGCCGACATTTTTATAATCCAGTTTCTGCTTGTCAGCTGTGATTGTTCACAAGACCTTTAATCTGTGACTTTGAACTTTAGACCCGGATTACGTAAAACACAGATTAATTATGATGACGTGGTTACACCCAACTGATGGATGATGCAGCCTCGATTCCAATGCATGATCACACAGGATCCTGTATTAAAAAGTGTTGAAATTAATTTTTTTTTAATTAATTAGTTTTGAAGAGGTGAAATCATACACCTTTTTCACACCATAGACAGTTATTAGTGTGCCTACTTCCATTTTATAACCTACCATTTTAAAGTTAACTGTGGGAACTATAACACCTCTGACTCTTTCTAAAAGGCTTTCCACAAAATGTCCTTTGTCTTTATGTTTTGTAAACTGAGACACAGAAGAGGGCCTTCCCCTCTCTGTTCCACGAAGTTAAAAGCACACTTTTGTGCTCCTATTTCTATTCTCCTGTGGCAGTGGGACTGGGTGAAACACCACAATTTAATATTTATCACATCTGCCTTACCCAGGGGTTTACAAAGATCAATTTCAATTCGTTCGGGGTTGCTCCAGGCTCTCCGAAAAACCCACACAATCATCACTTAATTCATTCATCACTCCATATGTCTTTTGTCCATTTCATATGTCAATAATAACTGTAATATCGAGGTGTTTGAAGTTGAACTTTAGTAGTCTTTGTTATTTCACACATTTTTGTTTGCCCTTCCTCAGTGTGAGGGTTTTCTTTTTAAGTATATTTGGTTAGGTTTGAGGTCAAGGACTGTGCCTCCAGCTTTAGATAAACTTTGTCTGTGTTGGCATGGCAGGCCTTGGAGCGCAGCGCAGCCTCTCTCCTCTTGGACAATCATTAGTCTGGTTGCTGAAGCTAATCTTGTCCTGCTGTCCTCAAACATGGCCTTGTGTTGAAAGTCTCTAATTATTCACCTCAACATTTGTAAAAGTCATGATCTGTTATGATCCTCATCTGTTATGTTTCCTCAACTACAAAAAGGCGCTGGGTTTATGAACACTCCTCTCAATTTGCTATGGATTGTTAGGTTGTAGTGAGCAAGATGGAAAGTCACATGCATGGGTCCAACATCAGTGTCTGACCTCACAAATGATTTATTGACTGAATCAACATGCTGGATCAACTGGCACTCATATCCGAATGTGTGTTTAGATAATAAACTGTGTGCTTTTAATGCGCAGCTCTTAACATGCAGTGAGTTTGCGTTGGTGTTCACATGCGTGACATTTTATTAATCTTTGGTTTTACCCCAACAGACACATGGCAGGCTGGTTTCCATTCCGACACCGAGCCCAGGCCCAACCTCCGAACCAACCAGCACCAGAAGTCCTTCAGAACCAACACAATCAAAACCAGGACCGTCAAGACGAGGTAAGAATCTAGTACATGCATGTAGGCAATGTAATATGTAAGGAAATGTTGTACTAGTGAAGATGGAGCCTAAATCATTCAACTTTAAAATGAAATTAAAGCAGTTTGCATATTCTTTCTGTAACATTCGTTGTTATGTAAATAAACTGATGTCATGAAGTGCACAAAGTCCATGTGTACTCTGTCTGATTGCTTGCTTTGTTTTTTTTTTTTTTCTTTAGGCAGCACCCCCTGCTGGAACGGAGGATGAGGTTGAGGGTGACGCTGGAGAGCAGCAGGATGAACCTGCGGCTCCTTTGTCTCCTCCCCGACCCCCAGTTCTATGGACTGTTTGGGTCTTCTTCAAAGCCTTCTTCGCCTCGCTGATCCCCGAGGCTCCTGGAGCCGTGGCTAACTGAGCACCGGCTGAAATATGTGGACTAACTTGAGAGTAGAGTCACCAACTCGCTCTGCCCCAGGACCACGAATGCAGCAGCCTGGCCAGCTCCCGGATCAGTTATTTAGCACTTTCAGGCAGTTTTGGCACTGTGACCAAAAAGCTCACCTCTGATTCACCTGTAAAATATCCTGTACAGTTTTTGCACAGCACTTTACTTTCTCTTCCTGTTGTCATCAGTCTTTGTGGCTTCAGGGCTTTGTTTATCTGGAGAGCTTTTTGTAGGTAATCCAGAGACTTTTTGTAAACTTGAGCATGACTGATACCTAGTCATTTAGAAAGTCTTTGTGTTCTGTTGCCTGTCTGCTGCATTCAGACCAACTCCGATGTATTAAGAAGTCACAGTGCTTCTACTTAGCAAGATTTTTGCCTCAGTTTTGTAACTTTCTGTACTTTAACCAGAAAGTGAGGCATGTTACACTTTGTTTTTATTTACACACTTGTACTGCTATATTATGGGGACTAATGGAGATATAACATACTGAATATCTAGAGACAGGCAATATACCCCGCCCGCCCCCTCAGCTGGGCTGTGTTTTAATGTTCTGTAAACATTAACATGTCACAGCTGTTAATATTACTTATTATATATATCCTTCATCTGCCAATGTAAACAAACTTGTGCTCCTTTTTATTTTTTTATTATTTTATTATATAATTTGAAGGGAGCAACTTTTGAATTGGGCATTTTAAAAAAAAAACAGACATTGGCACATGGCACTGCATGTAATATCAGCTCACAGCATAAAAGAACATAGGTTTGAGTTCCAGGGCCAGAGTCCTGTTTGTGTGGACTTTGCATGCTCTCGAATTGTCTGCATGCCCCAAACTGTATCTGGTATTCAAAGTGGATATGATGATTTGTCCCTGGAGAAAACTGCCCCGCCCGTGGGCATCTGCAGCTGGTCCCACGTACAGATAAAGAAGGGCTGTAAGAAGGTTCCTGCGTTTGTGTTTAAAAAAAAAATCAAAACAAATGTGAAATCATACAGTGGCTTTGGTTCAGTAGATAAGTGAAGACAGGTGGGTTTAAAATCTTTCAACCTTTTTTTTTTTTTTTTTTTTTTTTTTTTTTTTTTTTTTATTAAACCAGCATGTCCTGTTCTCAAGAGTTTATTTTATAAATTCTTGTCCGACAGACCATTTTTGAGGAAGGCTGATTGTCCTACATGCAAGACATGGTTCCAAATATATTTTGGAGGTGAACGTAATTAAAAATAATTACTAAAACTGCTGGTTTTTGAATTGAGCTAAACAAAAGAAAGGTGATATTTATAATACTGTAGTTCAACCCTAAATTAGGGGGAATTACGTTAAATGTGTCTGCATAGGTAAAAGATGTGATTGTGTCCTAAACAGAAAATAGATTTTATTGCTGAATGCCGTGATTAAAGTTTGTTCTTAACGTTAAATTGGAACAAACTGAACAAGTTTTGGATTTGTGATCGAATCTATTCTGAAGGAAAAAAGCCTTCATCTGTATGATGGTTGTTAAGACACTTTACCAGGGCAGTGATGGTTTGATCTGATTTCTTTAATAGCTTTATTAATGTTCTGACAAAACACATTACAAGCCAGCAAATAAAACTATTTTAAACAACTTGTGGCTCTTGTGTGATGTTTCTATGCTGTTGAATGAGTGCATGGTGCTTTTCCAAGCTGCATCTGTTTTCTGAATTTTTTTCTTTGTGATGTTTCATAATTCCAACCTGTTTATATCTAAAAAAAAAAAAAAAAAAACCTTGGATTGTAATAACTTGCCCTGGTTTGATTGTTGTGCAAAACTGAACTTTAAACGACCGAAGTGTTGCATTATATTTATTTTGATTTGGTGTAAAATGAGTTGATCATCTCTTGTGCAAAATTAGGGCTGATATCAGACCACAACAGCAATGAAGCAGTCTGATCATTATTAATACTATATTATGTTAATGTGACCAACTTTATATATATGAAATTCATTAACATTAAGGATTTGGGGGAAATTAGTAATTCTGTTCACATTATTTTGTTCAAACAGGATTCCAGATCACTTTTAATCGGTACTACAGGAACGATGGAACATGGAAGGCTTTGTCAGGTCTTGTACATTACCTCATATATCTCTTTTAAGATAAGCATTTGTTTTTTTCATTTTTAAAATATTTTAAATTCTTCAGTTTTCCTTGTCAGATGCAGGTCGTGGGTCTAATAGAGAAGCATTTTAAGTTCAAATCAAATATAATTTTCTCCCTTTTGGTTTTTCCCTGTAATAATAGTTAAAAATGAAATAAAAGTTACTGCATTTATACTCGTTACACTTAACAAACTTGTATACATGTGCATTAATTCACATGGCACATAGTTATGTATAAGTATCGGATGTATGGCGCTACATAAAATTTAAGATTAGTAAGGTAAAAAAAATCATACAAATTTAAAACACTGAAATGTCTCTCTATTGAACTCCATGTACCTTATTATTTGCACACATCATGAAATAGTTGTTCCTTTAAAGAAACAGTGCTACAAGTTTTATTGTTGGAAGCATTTTATTTTTGAAAGTGGACACAGAAAATTGAGGCAAACCTTAAAAGCAAAAAGGAGACTACATGGTGGTGTTTGTAGTGTCAATTCTGCCTCTCTGTTTAATGTTTGCAAAAGCCGTGATGAACTGACCGGTTCATCCTGCCATAGATCTTCTATAGCTTGAGGAGATGTGACCAAAGGGTTGTTGAAAACAAAGTTGCTTTAAAACACTAAATCTTTTTTTCTGCTGTGCAGCTAAATAGTCTTATACTGGTACACTCTGATTTGGACAACGTGGCATATTGCACACAGCAAACACACCCCTCCTCACTGACCATCAGTAACCCTGTGTAAATCAATGTTGCTGGACTCTGGACATCAACTGAACTCAACACTCCTCCTCCTTTCTTTCTGTTCCCTCTTAAATTTGCTACTTTCCTGCTTTAGTACTTAATTCATTTTAAACATGTATTCATAGGAAACGAGAAAGTGTTCTGAGGACTGAGGATTAACGGATGAAGAGAACAGTACTAGTGTTTGGAACGTCTGCAGAGATGGTCAGGACTGTGGGTGTAGGGCTGCTTCTGGTTCTCAGTCTGGTTAAAGTTGGACACGCGTGTACGGATCCAGCATCGGCCTACAGGCTCACTGGAATTGTGTGTAGGCTTACATATCCAGCAGCAGTGGTCTGTAAGTCTGATCTATACTTATTATCATCAGTTGTAGTAGTATTACTACTATAGCTATTGATCTCCAAATCAGAACTGTAATATGTTGCATGCCCTTGTTTTATGAATTGAATATAATTTATTTAAAACGTTGTTTTTGTGAATTTTGTGTGTATTTTTGATTTAATTGCTGTTGTAGTCATCTCCTGCAGTCATATATTATGACTGGAATCTCCCTGAAAGGACAAACTGGCCTTAACTTATTAAAACTCACTTTACATTTCTATTTTGTTCCACTGATAAATACTTTGTTTTTTATTTCTATACCACTGATGACCCTGAAACCCTGCCTTGCCCTTTCTGTAACGTTGCACAATGTACAGTTTGTGTTTGCACAAAGCTGTGTTTGCAGAACGTCTATTTCTCTGTATTTTTTGTTAGTCCCCTTCACGTTGTTATGTAATAGTCAGGACCAGCACAGAGCAGGTATTATTTGGATGGTAGATGTCACTTAGCATTGTGGTGTCACTGATGGTGGTGCTGTAACTAAACTCTGCTGTAGGAACCAAAGCAACACAATAACACAGTCATGATCCACCACAAAGAGATCTTCTTTGTGTTCATTTGGAGGTCCTGACCATTAGAGAGCAAAGTAAATGGAACTGTAATTGTAGAAAGAAGACTGTGCAGGTGAATATACAACTAAAATGTGTATTTATAAAACTGTTCTCCACAGTAAATGAGAAAACCACAGAAGTCATTCAAGCTGCTTTCCAACATACTAAATATCCCAGTGTTCATGGCGAGAAGTCCAGCTTCATGGGTACTGTGAAGTACGGCCTGCAAAAGTAAGTAAAAATATTAAAGCTTTCTCTGTGTTTCTCCATCTTAGTAAGTAAATTACATACTAAGATCCAAATACAGCATAATCGAGTCTTTCCACTTAAACAGTGTTTAAGTCTCTGACTATTTTAGGTTGGAGATTTACAACCTGACCATTGGGAAGAGTGAGTTTGAGCTGCGGGAGAACGACGGCATCGGCATCAACATCGCCAAAGTGTCTGCTGTGTTTAAAGGCGTCGTTAAATATGGATACATGAGCACTTTGTGAGTTTAATCACCAATTAAAAACCTCTGTTATTTACACTCAACCTTTTATATGATCAGCAGGGTCTTAATAATAAAACAGAAAGAACTCGATGTCCAAACACAACAAAACAACACAAACCCAAATCCTGAAATCCCAGAAAATGTAGGTACAGTCCTCAGACACCATCACATCCTACTGCAAAAACATAGGATATTCCTGAAAAGCCTTGTGTCTGTAATGTCAGATCTTTTGTGAGGATATGGGGTGTCGTTGGACACAAACAGGGAAAGTACAAAGCAAGTGGATGTCTAAATGTCATTGTGTGCAATAGTAACATTACTTCAAACGAGATAATTATTATTAATTAATTCATTATCTTCCGCTTAACCCTTTACTAGGGTCGTGGGGGGGGGTTTCCCTATGCCCATCAAGGGTAGATTGTTTTGGGCGCTGGGCAAATACACCCAGGACAGGGCGCCAATCTATCGTTGGGCACACACTCACACTATATAGAGGTAATTTTCATTCATTCATTCATTATCTCCCGCTTTATCCTCTATTAGGGTCGCGGTGGGGTTCCCCATGCCCATCCAGGGGAGAACGTCTCGGGCGCTGGGCAGATAGACCCAGGACAGGGCGCCAATCCATCGCTGGGCACACACTCACTCACACAGACAAACTCTATATGGGGCAATTTTTTGAGAATTCAATTGACTTAATCCATGTTTTTGGACTGTGGGAGGAAACCAGAGAACCCGGAGGAAACCCACGCAGACACGGGGAGAACATGGAAACTCCACCCAGATGAGGATTCGAACCGGGAATCCCTAGCGCTGAGAGGAGAACGTGCTAACCACTAAGCCACCGTGCCACCATAGAGGTAATTTAGGGCAATAAATTTCTCTTGAATCCATGTTTTTGGACTGTGGGAGGAAACTGGAGAACCCAGAGGAAACCCATGCGGACACGGGGAGAACATGGAAACTCCACGCAGATTGGGATTCGAACCTGGATTCCCAGTGCTGAGATTAGTGCCACCCACAAGATGATTAAAAGTGGTTAATTCATACGTTTGGTGATGAAGTCTGCTTTTTTTTCTGTTGACTTTCGCCGTATCTTAACCTCCTGATGCTGACTTTGTTGCTCTCTCCACTGTTGGGATGTGATGGAGCAGAATGATAGAGTCTGGAACATTCTCAGCTGCTGCATGATTCAGCTTTATTCTGTGATCACATGGTCTCGCTCTGCTTCACAGTAACAGCGCTCGCAGGGACTCCGTCTGAGGAACAGACTTGGTGGAAAAGAGCATTTTTGTGACATTTTAAAAATCACTGTGTCAAAGCTCTCCTGCATGCTTTTTTATTTTTCTTTGCTTCATGAGAAGTGATGCTCCTGTGTGGCTCTGCTTCACAATATAATGATATGTTTTTCTCTTAAGCTTTTCTTTGAATCGTTCACTTGACTTTGAAGTTGAGTCAGAAATAGATCTGCTCATCAATGCCAAGCTCAGTGAGTATAATATTTTTGGTCTCATGCTCTGTTTGGTCAAAAACACTTTACTGAAAGTCACTCTCCTCTACTGCTTACCTTAGTATGTCATTGGCCCTTTAGGTTCACCTTTGATTACAATTATGAACCTATGGCTCGTTTCCCGACATTAATCATAACAACACCGCATCAAAACACTGAAAAACCAAAATAGTGACCAAAATAGTTCACTTATTGTCATCCTGTACTGATGTGTGTGTCTGTCTCAGACTGTGGAAAAGGCAGAGTGGCTGCGGATACATCGAACTGCTACCTGACCTTCCACAAGCTAAATCTGATGCTGCAGGGAGACCGTGAGTGAGTGAACCACATTTACCCCTCTGTGTTTATCTAGGTTAGTCACATTTCTGCATTGGTCACATTTCTGACATTCAAAAAGGACGTTTAAATGCACTTCTAGAACACATTTCATACAATGTATAGGAAAACACTGTATTGCTGTAATCAAATGAACAGTCACTGGACCCCTGAACCAGACTTCTGACATCTGTTTGGGGAAGGTCTATTTTTGCATGAATTGCAAAGTCCATTATAAGCCAGCTTTAAGTTCTGTATCTGTCTGTGGTGGACGGGAAGGTGTGGAGTTTGTAATGTAGACAGATCAGATGTCCACATACACTTCTAATTTCTGTTCTGTGACTTAGAGATTTAAACCTGAAGGTCTTTTTGGGCCATGGGGGCGGAAAGAGAGAAGAGGTTTAGGATTTCAGATCAGAGGCATTCTTTTTTTGTTTAAAATAAAATGATAAAACAAATATATATATATATATATATATATATATATATATATATATATATATATATATATATATATATATATATTTTTTTTTTTTTTTTTTTTTTTTTTTTTTTTTTTTTTTTTGCAGACCTGGATGGATGAAGAAACTGTTCACAGACTTCATCACCTTCTCTGTAAAGATGATGGTTAAAGGACAGGTGAGGGTTAATCCTGGGATAACTGCTGTTTATCTGGTCTGTAGTTCACAAAATCATTAGACTGACTGTCTGATTTAGGTCTAAGGTTTAAATTGTTGCAATGCTGTTCTAGATTATTCATGACACCTTATGTATTTGTTTACTGATGGTGTAACCTCTTATTGTCAAATGAGTTTAGAAATGTGGTGGACTTACAATTACACTGCTTTTAACCGGGTATGCCACTACATAGAGATGTATTAGGTAATGGTTTAATCAGTTTCTGATTTAAAATGGTACAACACCGCCATCTCGTGGCGAAATATTGTATTTCCATAGGTTTCTCTTAAAATATATTATAATTATTGACATGAATCTTAACGCAAATTATCATCTTGATAATTGAGAATTCAACATTTTATTATTTGATGAGCCAAATAATGTTAACATTTTAAAGTAAATATCTCAGTTATTTATTGGTATCATTGAGTCATAATAGAACAGGTTTTAGGTCACTTAAAAGAAAGTACAATCAAAAGAGGTAAAAATCTGTATTATTTCATAAGAGTCCTGTTTCTCGCGTCTTCATGTTGAGGGATTTTGCACTGTTCTTCTGACAATACTGTCATTTGGCTGCATTAATTACAGATCTGTAAGGAAATAAACAAGGTGGCAGACATACTTGCGGATTTTATACAAGACACTGCAGGTAAGTTCCAGTGGGAGTTAGCAGGGTCGCAGGACTGCTGTAAAGATCTGCTGTAAAAACAAACAACGTCTGATTTGTATTTTCTGTCTGAATGAACAGAGCGGTTTCTGTCAGATGGAGACATATCTGTGGATATTGGTGTGACTTCAGCTCCAGTCATCACATCCAATTATATAGAGTCCTATCACAAGGTTAGCTGTAATATCATATCTGTTTTACTTTTTTCTAATAAACATCTCCTGATTAGGGTCATGAGGAAGGAGGTGGGGCTGGAGCCTGTGTTTGTGTGAAAACACTGCAAAAACACTCAGACAAAAACATTCACTTACATATTTATACTTGCACTCACTCTTATTCTGGTTTCCCAGAGAGCTTAGGTACAACATGCATTAGTTAAATCTCTTATAATTACATCAAACCCATTTTCTTTCACATGAGGATAAATATTTAAATACTTTCAGGGTTGTACACATGTTTCTTAATAATCATAATACTCACGACCTGAAGCCACATCCTTGTTTCTTTGTGTGACAGGGTTTAGTAACCTATAACCACAAGAAATCTTCGATCAGCACCTCCAGCTTTAAGCCACATCACATCGCAGAGAATCGCAGCCTCTACATTTGGTTTGCAGATGAGGTTTTGGACTCAATGATGACCGCGGCTCACAAGGACGACCGATTCCACCTTAACATATCTGGAACAGAGCTGATGGTGCGTCAGTGTAAACTAACAAGACACAAAAAGCTAACAGTACAAATGTGTACATGTTTTTAAATTGTGTTTTAATTTATCTCATCATTGAAAAAAAATAATTACAGAAAATAATTATTGGAATTACAGTATTATATTTATGTAAATATAAGCAATATATTGCAGAGAATACACTTCATCTATTCATTTGTTAATTCATTTAGTTTAGATTATTTGTGTTCATGACTGGTTCATAATGAACATTAACCAAATTAATTTTGTACATTCATAAGGTTATTAATTATATTTGCATGCTTTAATTAATTAAGGGCACTTAGTAATCTATATAATATATATATCTCAATCTTCGACATTTCTCTCTCTGACATTTTCGTGTTAAATGCACACACATTGCTCACTGTGTATTTTACTTTCTTAATATATTGATGGTTACTCTGGTTTTATTTGTTGGCAGGACCTGTTCCGCATCAAACTGTCCACATCACATCAGCTAATAGAGGAGGTAAATCTACTGCTTGTGTAAAAGTCTACATCTCAGACCTGCATTTGAGACTCATTGTGGAGATGGTGGTGATTGTATATGTAATGATGGATCAGGTTTGTCTGTTGCCGCTTTGCTGACTTGCTGATTTATTATACTCTAATCACAAAATGAATTGCCCAGCCCTGCACTAGATACAGACTAGATACAGTAGCAGATAACACATTCACACACAATGAAACATAGAGGCAAAAATCAACATCGTTTTGTGAGAAAAAAAACCCTGACCTTCTGAAGAAAACCCTAGAGGAGAGAACATACAAAGTCTAAATAACTAAAAGCCAAGAACACGAAGGCACAACCGAATTTTTGTTACAAAATGCATCAAAACAATAAGAGGATTTGACAATAAGATGTAAGTGAAAGTGTTCGAAATGTCTCCCGTCTTTCTTTTTAGTGGTTGTTGCTTAGGGAGCCTTTCTTAAAAGCGTGGAGCATCTCTGCACCACATCTTTGGACGACCCCACAGGGCACGTCAGTGCAAGCAGTGGCTGCTGTGGAACTCAGTTCTGCCGAACAGGACAGTCCAACACTTTACTTCGAGACGGTCAGCCATCATATTAACACAGACGTTAATCTAAATTATATGTTCAGTTTACACACTCTGCCACTTTTGCCATATGGCTTGTGCTCCTGCAGGAAGTAGAGGTGCTTGTGAGAGCCTCTTATGCTGAAAAGAAACTCATCCTGAATGCTACTGCAGTGCAGTAAGTACGATGTTGTGAAAGTCTGCTTTCATGTTTTTTTTTACATGCTCACTTTCTACACATTTCCTTTTATCCTCAGTATAATTGTTTCAAATATTTCCATCTCCTCCGACACTTCTGAGGTGAGAACCAGCCCATTTTTATAGCATGCTATTTATGTCTGCTCACCTCAATGGATGCTGACCACGTTCTATCTGCTTTTCAAGATGAATAATGGACTTAATGCGTATTTCCACGAGGCTATAGAAAAACTTGGCATCCCTAAAGTCATATCCTGTAAGTGTGTAAGTAAATATACATTTTTTTATATGTTTAAACATTTCTTCATCTTATTCACATTTTTAACATTTTCAGATTTGGAGACAAAATTAACAGGTTTAATGGACCAGCAGGGCCTAAGTCTGTTTGATCTTATTGATCCTGAAGTCGTACCAGAAAATGTAAATCATTTTAAAATCATTTTTCATTATAGTTACTTTTCTATATATACATCCAAATATGTACAGTGGAATAAGGACACACCTCCTAATAGCTGAGTTCAGATTCAGACAACTGCAACAGTTTGGGGAGGACACTTTTGTGTTATAACCTGACTGTGTGCGAGAGTACAAAGCAAGCTTCCTAAAGTCATTGTTAGTTGACTTTGGAATAGAAGAATTTAACTTGCACAACGTCTTGAGTTAACCGCTTCAGACACATTTGAGATGAAGTGGAACAGAGATTTTGAGCCAGTGCCTTAAAGTTAAAAGAGTATGATTATCTTATGTCTTTCTTTGCTGGCAAACAAATACATTATTAAAAAATAATATTGATGTCTATATTCTATTAATTAAAAGGTATTATTTTGTTATCATTTACTTAATAAGAAAGGTACGATGAATCCTGATCACGTCCCTTATTTTGTTCGTACAGGGTTACGTTCTGGTTCAGATGGACTTCGGCTTCCCTCAACATCTTCTAGTGGATTTCCTCCAGAAGACACTGGCATGACTTTACTTCTTTAAAAATGCACTATTTTTGAGGAATTAAAAGAATTGCTGAATTTCCGGAACATAAACAAATACGGTTCAATGTATTGTTATAAGGTCTATTCTCAATATCCAGCTCCAAAGACAATGACAATCATATGTACAAGTTTTACAAAACCACAATGGATATTCTGTTGGAAAACCCATAGTGTACGTCACTCGACCTTAAAAACATGTTTATTTGATATATTATCTTTAGTGGTACAATGCTTTCTCAGTCATGCGGTACTCACAAAGGGTGCTAGTATTTATTGCATAAGAACCTATGTGAACTGACGGGTATTTGTAGACAAAATAAACTTAACATCAATCTGTTATTCAGAATTTTATTTAAAGCCCTAACGGCCTGCCACTGATGAAATCAATATACAGGTTTTAAAAGATTGCACTTTTCTCTGCTTTTTACAGGGACATGTTGTAACAAGGTTCATTATGCATTAGATTTCATATTGTGCATTAATAAATGAAATATCAATATGATTAAAATTGTTCATTAGGGATTTTAGTCCATTTTACTCGGTGTGAAAGTGAGTGTCTGATACACTGGTGATTATTCCTATACTGTATACAGTCGAAGGAGACTGTGTTGTGCAGTTGAACTTAATGATGTCAAAACTATCTGTCCTCATTCACAGTCTGTGGTTCAGTTTTATGGTGATGTTGAGGCTTCTGGTTTACCACTGATGACATGATTTCATATGACAGCTGTGGAATTGTACTCATTTGAACTTGAATTTGAGTACATGTTGAATATTAACAGCAATTTAAAATGTTCAAACAGTTATTTTACTCATTATTTAATATTTTAAATATGACACACATTTGATGAAAATATGTTTGATTATATGTATGAAAATATGTATGATTGAATATATTAAAATTACAAAGGTGCTGAAGCCTGAGAAGCATCCTGAAGAATATTTAAAATACATTTTGAACAGTACACTGTATCCTTTTTTTATTAGCTCTTGTTGACATGAGAGGCTCTGTGAGTAGCTCTGTAGACTTACAGCAAGATGCTCCTGGCTTTGTATGTTCTCCATGGTCTTCGTGGGCTTTCTCACAGTCACAGAGATGTAAGTCAGATAAGACGTAGATATACTTGGTGTCCTCACAGCTCCTTTTTATGTATCCATAGTGCTTCTGCACTTATCCATTGAGGGCTGTGTTTCTCCAGGACATTTCAAACAAATCAGCAAGGGATCAAATACTTCTTGGACTCACTGTACCACCAGTAGCATCTACATTAAGGACAAGTGGTGGTGTAGACATGTGGATGGGGTCTACCATCGTTTACTTTGGCACTCGACGGTCCTGTGGGGTAAAGGCAAGATAGTGGAGGCAAGATAGTGGACACCACTGGCATAGTTTCCAAACGTACTTCTACTAACATCTCAATGCCATATTCTACACGACACTATTGGAGGTCTTGTGCATTTCATGTCATCATTGAACCTGAGAAGATCTGTCAGTAACAGTTGAGGTAAACAATATAAGGCACGGTGGCTTAGTGGTTTAGCATGTTCTCCTCTCAGCGCCAGGGATTCCCGGTTCGAATCCCAATCTGGGTGGAGTTTCCATGTTCTCCCCTGTCCGCGTGGGTTTCCTCCGGGTTCTCCGGTTTCCTCCCACAGTCCAAAAACATGGATCATGTCAATCGAGTTCTCCAAATTGCCCCATATAGAGTGAGTCCGTGTGAGTATCTGCCCAGCACCCAAAACGTTCTCCCCTGGATGGGCATGGGGAAACCCACCACGACCCTAATAGAGGATAAAGCGGGAGATAATGAATGAAAGGATGAATATAAGGCATGTTGTTTGAATGTTAGATCTGCTCTCTCTCTCTCTCTCTCTCTCTCTCTCTCTCTCTCTCTCTCTCTCTCTCTCTCTCTCTCTCTCTCTCTCTCTCTCTCTCTCTCTCTGTCTCTCTCTCTCTCTCTCTCTCTCTCTCTCTGTCTCTCTCTCTCTCTCTCTCTCTCTCTCTCTCTCTCTCTCTCTCTCTCTCTCTCTCTCTCTCTCTCTCTCTGTCTCTCTCTCTCTCTCTCTCTCTCTCTCTGTCTCTCTCTCTCTCTCTCTCTCTGTCTGTCTCTCTCTCTCTCTCTCTCTCTCTCTCTCTCTCTCTCTCTCTCTCTCTCTCTCTCTCTCTCTCTCTCTCTCTCTCTCTCTCTCTCTCTCTCTCTCTCTCTCTCTCTCTCTCTCTCACTCTCTCTCTCTCTCTCTCTCTCTCTCTCTCTCTCTCTCTCTCTCTCTCTCTCTCTCTCTCTCTCTCTCTGTCTCTCTCTCTCACTCTCTCTCTCTCTGTCTCTCTCTCTCTCTCTCTCTCTCTCCCTCCCTCCCGCCCGCCGCAGCCGCAGTTGTGACCTCAGATGCCTCTTTGCTTTACTTTCACTTTCGTTTCAGACATGCATTCGGTTTAGTTGGCGTGCCTCCTGATGCAGGTTGGGGTGAGTGCACTAAAATACATTTCACTTTTCAAATAATCGTCTAAAACGTGTGTATGCTCGCACTTTCTGCTTGTATTTGGTCGCTGCTTGGCTGAATGGCGTCATAGAGACCGGCGGCGCGATCAAACGCTTTAATGCGCAGTAAACGCGCGGCTGTGTTTCATGTGCCGCCACCAAACAAAGCCCTCAGGTTTCCACAAGAAAACAGCAGCAAAGCGTCGCAATTTCTCATTCTGTAACTTTAATCAGCGAAATACTGCACATTCTAAAGCATGTTGGACGTTACAGCATGTATCTACGTTAAAGCTCACTTATCTGACACCGGGGTGGGTTGCGTCGTACTTTTAATTTATTAAACCAAACATCTAAAGTGCACTCACACAATTAAAAAGGTTTCTTTTCGGATGTTTTTGCTGATTCACGCCTTTTTTTTTTTTTTTTTTTTGCTCATAAACTCTCAACCGGATGATGAACACTGAAGAACCGAACAGACTGAAAAACAATGGTTTTAAAGGGAAGTTAAATGCATTGGTTAAGATCCTCTCACATGTTTAAAAATAGAAAAGGATTCTTATGACTTCTCAAATATGTTAAAAGTTTTATTTCTATTTGTTGCTAAATTTATCAGCATTGTTGCTACAAAGCAGCCAGGACACACCCTCTCGACTTCCTACTGTATATGAAGCTGATTCCTTCACCATATTATTAAGAATTAAATATACCCAAGTGCTAATAAATAGTTTTTTTTTAATGATATAACACTTTAAAACTTTAAGAACATGTTTAATCTTTACTTTGAGATGCACAGTACAGGCCAAAAGTGTATTGCTTGCGTTTATTTACTCACATAAAGGAAGCAAGCTGCTCTGGGTTGTTTCAAAACTCATGCTGTCATCACAATAGACTGTGGTCAGCGCCATTTTACTGAAACTGTTGTAAAGTAGTGCATACTTTAAAGTTTTTAGCATCGTTTATTTATTTTTTTTTATATAATGTGAGCTGCATGTACTCAGAATTTTATTTGTGTAGAAGGAAACTATGGGCGGCTTTTTGCCTTGAGCACTAACAATGCAAAAGTCAGTTAAAACTGGAGTAATTAAGCTTCTCACAGCAGGTCGCTGGATTAATGTTGACATTTTACCCGCAGCAGATGGATGAAAATGGAGATCGCAGTCCTGGAGGAGGACGTTCTCATCTTGGTGGCACAGGAGGCAAATCAGATTGTGGATATTTTGTGTGAGGAGAAAGAGAATGTCCTGCAGCAGATGTATAACCTGGTGGAAACCAGGACTCGGGAGAAGCTTCAGAGCCTTCCCACTCTCAGGGAATCTGTCTCAGGACTGGTGGACTATTTCAAGAGTTCGGACCGTCGCAGGTGCTCCAGGTTTCTCGAAACCTTGTGGAATTTCTGCGAGTCTCTTCCATTGGACCTGGAAATAAAGATTGTGTCTGTAACAGGTTCTCTAACTGGTGAGTTCCATTCATCTCTTCATTGGAATCCTCCGATGTGATGTGTCCACTATTTTACCCCCCACTGTCCAGTTTCTTAATGAAAATCAAAATGCTGTTTGGTGTTGGACTAAATCATATTTACATTTTAATGCGATGATGTCTCAATTACACTTGTTAATAGTGGATGTCCTGCTTTCAGACATTTATATCCGTCCTCATCTTCATTCACTCATTCATTGTTTTCCACTCCTCTACTGGGGGGGAGAACATTTGGGGTTCTAGTCAGATACATACAGGACAGGATGGTGCTTACATCGTATTTTGATAATAAGTGCTGCTAACCTTAAAATTTGGAGCTCATCTGTAAATAAATACAGGCACGGTGTGTATAAGTGATACAGGGAAGTACAGGAGGCTTAATATTTTCAGGTTAATCTGGTCTAAAAATATCTTTAATATTTTGCATTTCGCAATGTGATCATTGCGCATGGCATCATGACGAATCAGACACCATATTTTGTGTAACCCCTCTGCTATAGACAACCTGCATCCGTCCTTTCCTCTAATCCTTCATGGTATACATTTTGAGGCAGGAGCCGATGTTCCAGTTAAAGCTTGAATAGTTTCTGTGCAAACTACTGAAGTTACTTCACATTACACTCACATCATGTGCTTGCTATGTGCTATAGAACAGTCATGTTGAAGCATGAAGATTGTTGAAAAGTTGGATGCTTATAAAAAAAAGAAAAGAAAAAAAAATATTCCATGCTACAGCAGTAGCGTTAGCACTTAGCAAAACTGCCGGTGCTTGTTTTAGGTTTATTAATAAACATACTTTTGGATAGTGTGTGTGACTGCAAGAAAGACTAGGGCATTCTTTATGTGAAACGCGACAGAGCTGTTTAAAAAAATGATATTGTTTATAAAAAACAAATGCAAGGTCATCGACAAAATGTCGGATTCAAGTGAAAGTGAAAGAATAAATTTAATTTGTGTGTGTCTGTGTGTGTGTGTGTGTGTGTGTGCGTGCGTGTTTGTGTGTGTGTGTTTTTGTGTTTGTCTGTTTGTGTTTTTGTCTGTGTGTGTGTGTGTGTGTGTGTGTTTGTCTGCATCTGTGTGTGTGTGTGTGTGTGTGTGTGAAAGCGAGCGCGACAGAGCGAAACAGGTTATATATTGCATTATTTAATTTAGTTTCACTTGATTCTGGAAATCACCTAACATTGCTTTTGTTTTTTTTGGCGTGCCGTGAATGGACACAGAGAACAACACTCAACCACCAGATATTGAGAATTCCCCTCCATCGCCAACCATTAAACGTGCATGTCTAGGTACCTTTATTACACACACAGTATAAAAACACCAGCATAAATAATGTGGTCACAATTATTTAATATTGCATTTGAATTTTTAATATTTACCAAACTGTAATACTATGTTATGATATATCTTTTAATAACATAACAAATTTTCTGCATCAAAAATTATGGTTTCAAATACCATCACGCTATTGAAAATTATTATACAAAATATTTTCATAAATATTTTTCATCTTTTTTGGCATTAAGATACTTTGATCCTGTTTTCAAAATATAATTATGTTATTTTATCCTTTTTTTTATTTTTTTATCCAGACCATGTAAGCATTTATACGGAGACAGTTAAGAATTTCCTACTAAAGAAGTTTGAGCGGGTAACAAAGGATATGAGGAAAAAGGTTTGCCTGAGGGAAACATGGCTCTTTTGGAAACAACAAAAATCAGTTCGTGTCCGAGACAGATCTTCAAAAGTTCAGGAAGAAGACTCATCGCAGGAAAAAAAAGAATCTGTTGAGTCTCTTCTAAAGAATACAGGCAAAGTGATCGTTTTATCGGGTCAGGCTGGTTCTGGGAAAACCCTGCTGATGCACTGTCTGGGCCGGGACTGGGCTCAGGGTTCATATCCCTCCATCCAGCTTCTCTTCCTCTTAGAGTTCCGTCAGCTTAACCTCATATCTCAGCCTCTCTCCCTGAAGGAACTTCTCTTTCGATACTTTTTGCCTCCAGAAGAAGATGATGATGAGCAAAGTGAGGCAGTGCTGAAGTACATTCTTGACAACCCTGAGAAGATTTGCTTCATATTCGATGGCTATGATGAGTTTGGGGCCAAACTGACGGATCCAGAAAAGCTTGTTGATTCTATTGCGCCTGACCAGCGACTGCCCATGGTGGACCTGCTCTCCGGACTGTGTAACTGTAAGATTCTGCTCAGATGCACGGTTCTGGTAACTTGTAGGCCGCGTGATGTGTTTGATCTGTTTGGAAACTCTGATTGTGCTGTGGCAGAGCTACTGGGCTTTACTCAGAAACGTGTGAAAGAATATACAGAGGAATATTTCCATGAAAAGGGGAGCAAGCTTAAAGAAAGAGCTGTAAGTTTGCTAATGGGAAACCATCACCTGCTCTCTATGTCTCACGTCCCTGGATTGTGCCATGTCTGCTGCTTGTGCTTAGAGCATCTGCTTACAAACGATGTGTCTCAGAAACCTGAAACACTTCTCCCCACTTCACTGACCCAGATCTACCTCCACATACTTGCTGCCTTTTTGAATCGTTGTCATTTGCACAGGGGCTCAGGCAACGCGGTGCCACTACTGAAACAGTACAGATCTGAAATTGCAAAGCTTAGCAGACTCGCCGTCGACGGGCTGGAAAAGAGCTGCATCGTCTTCTCAGCACATGAACTCTCTCCTGCCCTGATGAATTTTGGTGCCAATGCTGGAATTTTATCACGTGTTGATCTAACATGTGCAGATGGCTCCAGGAGCTTGGGCTGTGCCTTCACCCACCTCACCATGCAAGAGTTCATGTCTGCGTTGCACCTAATGACCAGTCCCGATGTCACAGAGTCACAACTCAAATTGAAGCTCAATCTGAAGAGCCGGTGGACTGCCAAATCTGACCCGAAGACTGTCTTTACAGACTCATTACACCTCTTTTTGTATGGGCTTGCTGCTGAAGCCTGCACTTCCAGTCTGGTTCTACTTGAAGGCAGTGTGGACGCTAAAACAAAGGTACTAAAGCGACAGGAAGCAGTGCGCAGGACTCTGCAGAGTTTCGTCGTCAGTTACCGCCAGACAGGTCCCAAGATTATCGAGCTGTGCCGCTGTGCCCATGAGACCCAAGACGTCAGCTTGGCCAGGGCCGTTGGGTCCAGAGAGCGATTCGAGCTGAGGAATATAAGGCTCGACCCAGTGGACATGGACGCCCTGGCATTTGTGACCTCATCCGCCAACCAGATGGTCTGCCTGGACTTCGGTGCCTGCTCCATTGAAACCGAGTGTTTGAACATAATCCCTAAATGCAAGAACCTAGAACATCTAATGTGAGTACTGAGTCTTTAATGTCTGTATGTATGATGTGCATTTTAGTTTATTTACAATAACTTTAATTCGTTACAGTTTTCGTAGTCGGAAATATGACAATAAGTTTGCAGAAGCTTTGGCGGGGATTTTACCAAACATCCAGACCTTAAAGAAGTTAGAGTAAGTCGTCTGCCGTAATGTTCTTATTTGGTGTTTTTCTTTGTCTTGTGTGTCATTTGCAAAATATAATTAAATAAAGGGGAAAAAAAGTAATGCAAATAGATAATTTGCATGGACTATTTGTTTATGATAGCTGTGGTGAGTTAGAATTATTTACAGATAGAAAAAGAGTGGTAGTTTAATCAATCTGAAGGTTGTGAATGCAAATCCCAGATTATTAAATTTATTAAATTAAAATTATACAATAATGAATAAGGCACCAAATATTCTGCTCACAGTACAGTCATGCATTTCTGTGCCAAAACAGGAAGAAAATGGGTTTGAAGTCAGTCAAGTTTTTAACCTTTTTATTCAAAACCTGTTCAGAATGAAGCATTGTTGCTGCTACCATGTTTCTTTATTATTAAATATATAATAAAAAGTGTAGAATTTATTTGGGCAAACCCACAAATCAGCCTTTGTGCTGGATCTTTTATAATTTCATATTTCTTATGATAATGAATATAATGATAAATATTTTACATTCACAGCTTTGTTGGCGGATCCCTTACCGATACTGGAGCTGCTAAACTGTTTCAGGCTTTGATGCACTGCACACAGATCGCACACCTCAGGTATGAGACCAGGCTGATAGAATACACAACAATACAGCATCAAAATACAATAAGACAACATAGTGTAGAAAAGAACCTCATCTGAGATTAAATTCTGAGTTTGCAGGAATAAAAGTGATAAAGATACGAAGGTGAACATCTGCATCTGATGTTTTTATGATCAACTTTATGTAAACTGGCACACTGGAATACGTCATTTTCTACGTTTATCACTTTTGAAGACTGGTATCTTTAGTTGCAGGCACATTTCATTAAGTCATTGTACACTTTTTTTGCCATTGGAACAACCTCAGGTACCAGTGCAGTGATGGGTTTAGTGCAATACCACATAGAATTGAGATAAGGAATGATGCACCACTTTATTAAACTATCTCGTTCATCTTCTTTGTGCAAATAGAATTCAACTCAATCAAGATATATAGTTTAAACTATAAGGAGGACTGAAGATGATAACTTTTGTGCTTTGTTCAATAGCCTCTGTGATAATTCACTGAAAGATGAGAGCATCAAAAAGATCCCAGATTTACTCCTCAGCCTAAAAAACATCACTACAGTCATGTGAGTCTGAAGGAATCAGCTTTTCCACAGCTTGTAAATAAACTATGATAATATAGTAATTATAGTTATATATGTTTTTGCTGATCTTTTGTTCACTTACGATTTTGGTTTAGGTTGGGGAAGAACATTTTTAGCAGAGATGGAATCTTTATGCTGATTGAAAAAATGTCTTCTTTTCCAAACTTTCAAAAGCTTCACGTCAGGTGGGTCCTTCATTTACTTTATTTAAATTTTAATGTACATGGTAATAAAATAGGCAGCACTGATGGAACTGATGCTGCTAGCTTTACGTTTGCAGTATAATTTAACAGAACAGGTTTCGTGGGATACTTTACTCTGTTTTTTCTGTTCACAGCGGAAAAGTGGAACTCAATGTTCATCTCTCCCAAATCTCACACACGCCAAAGTGAGTCATCATTAAAATAACACCGTTATAAATGATGAACTTAGTTATGTTAGTGCATATAAATTGAAATTTCAATTTTTGTTAAAAATGTAGTTTTTTTTAATGCTGCCCTTAAAGGAAACATTCAATACCCAACTACTCTAAATTACACTGACGATTACATGAAATTCCTTGGAAATTTTCAAACAAGTAAAAAAAAGCTCATCTTATTATCTATTAGTACATTATACTACCCCATTATGATTTAATGTCTCTTATTTGCCTGTTATGTACTACTCATGTGACATTTATTCTTCTGTTCCTCACTGACAGTGGGGGCACAGATGAACCAGAGGATGCTGATGTTCTCCGAGAGGTTGTGTATGTACAAACTGTATTGTTTTCATGGACATGTGCTGAAAACATGTGTGTTGATTACACTACACCATCTGTCTTAGTAACATTTGGAATAAAGGTGCAAGTGTTCTGATTAATGGTTAATTAGTGGATTTGTGAAAGGACAGGACCATTAGAAATTACATTATGTTGCAAGGTTTAAATATTTAGTGATCTCATGTCCATTTTGCCCTTTTTCCTTTTGTCAAAGCAATATGAAATTTCATACTGGATTTTTTTTAAAGACCCCTTATATGAGAAAACACAACTTAAGGACCCCCCTCCTTAATAATCAGGGTTTCTGCTTATTGACTTTGGACACAGATGTATTCAGAGATGAATGTACACTGTTCACATCAGTCTGTTTTAACTGTGTTTTTCAGGTTGCATGACTGTATTTTAAAGATAACACAGGTGAATAGATTGTGCGGTACTCTGAAATCCTACCCCTCTCTACGTCTCCTAAAGTAAGTTCTGTAATCAATCAGAATCCAGCTACGTTCATTTTCATTATTCTGAATGCTTTTAATTTATCTAATTCTGATGTAAAAAGGTCTTGTTTCAGTTTCATTAGTTGGTTGGTTTATTATAGTTTTATTATAGTTTGTAATAGTTTTAGAAATGTTTGGAATTGATTTTAAAATTCAGCATGATTCACAATAATGTGCTGCTATTGGTGGATGCAAATGCTTTTTTATTAAAAGTATTCTTTAAGTAATTTTTAGGGTTGGGTAAAAAAATATTCTGATTGCTTTTTTTCAGTTTATCCAAAAACTTTTTGGGGAACAAAGGTCTGAAGAGGCTTCTGGATCAGCTTTCCAAGCTCATAAGCATTCAGGAGATTAAGTGCGTCCACTTTCTGAATGATTTTTATTGAAATGTATATTTTTTGAATTGCATGAATGGTGTTGGTTTCCATGTGTGTGATTGTGAGGGTTTTCCCTGCATGTAGTCTGAGTGACAACGGAGTGGATATGGATGGGATGGTGCTGCTCTCAACCTCACTTCACACCCATGCAGACCTGCGGGAAATAGAAGCTAGGTAATAAAAAAACATTTTCAAGTTTAAAATCTGCAAAATACTTGCGACACTTGTTAATTTATACTTTAAGCCACTGTATGCAGACTGATTGTCTGGGGATCAATTAATCTTAAGTTCCCGATTATTGTATTACTACACCTTCATTTTTTACTGCAGTCTGCCACCTTTTATGTAGAAGATGATTTTTACATAGTTTTCGGAGTCTGCTTCCAAAATGTGTAAATTATTTTGCTATTTAATTAAAACCATATGCCATGATAGCGTTACTCTGAAGTTGCTTAATATGCCTAAATATTTTAACGCATGTCTTTTAGCCACAGTGGAGGAGAGAAGCTGTTTCTGAGGTTTTATTCAACAAGGTATTTTAAAATTCATGTAGTTATTCATTGTGTAAGTTTAGAATTAGTGAAGTATTAGTAGTCTTAGAATTTTTTCAATTTACTGCATTTTGTCTGCAGAGATTCGGTCAGTACGATGATATCTGATGGGTGTGACTCTCACCTGAACAAGAAATTCAGGTTAGTAAAATCTGTTATAAATGCAGAACATAACATACATTTAATGTACAAATATATACATTTATTCAATAAAATTTAAACTAAAATGAATACAAAAAGCTCAAATATAATCTTGTGTATTTTATAGAATTGTACTTTGATGCAAAATCTTTATAACTCAATTAAATCGTATTGTCTCTGTGCTTTTTCAGCTTAACGCAAAGCAACATGAAATCAGCTGACATTACGAGACTGTGTACAAACCTCTCCAAGTGCTCAAATCCACTGGAGCTTGAGTGAGTTTACATCTCCTCTGATATCTGAAGCCAATTTTCATGGTTGATGTTATTGTTGTTTATTTTTTACCGCTGTGTGTTGTAGTTTTCAGAATGGATTATTAAATGACGAATCTGTCGAGAAGCTGTTAAGTTTCCTTCCAGACCTGAAATCCGTTCAATTGTTAAAGTAAGAGACCATATCCTGATTATCCTTTAAATACAACCCAACAGTCCTTAAACAGCCATTAAGGGTTTGATTTTTATGTCTTCTAGTTTAAGTAATGTCCAGATGTCCACAGAAGGTGCTGTGTTATTGGTCCAGTCGCTTTCGAAATGCCAGCGCACCACGACTGTTGAACTCAGGTAAATCATAATCCTCATCCAGCATTATTACTTTTCTTTTATAATATCATAACTAATTGATACGCTGTCAAGTTTGGTTTTTAAAATGAGTTAAAATGAAATCTATGTTAATTTATCATCTTTCTGAAGTTGTTGGTGAAAATCTCACCGTCCACTGGTTTACATGACTGGTTCATCATCCAGTTGTTTTTTCTGATTTTCAGACCTCAAGGAAAAGCTTTTATTAAGTTCCAGCGCAATAAGCCAGATACAGTGACCTGCAGGTGAGTCACCCAAACCATTATTATGTAAACATTTGTGAAAAAAATCTAAAATAATTAATAGAAAGACACACTTCTCCCTTTTCATGCAAATCTCTTCATTTCCTACTTGCATCAAGCCCTAAAACTGCAGCCTCATGTGAATTGTGGTTCTATTTGTTTGCTTGTCTTCCTTGTCATAGACTGACAGGTGCTGTCGCAATATTAGACCCATGGCCCTAATCAGAATCCGAGGCTTAAAAAATGAATGCATCATATGCGTATGCAGAAAAGAAAATAGATGTCAGCTCCAGAACTTACACTCTTAATTAAACTGAATATTAATTCTGATTAACAGACTGAACCAGTACAAGCTGAACAAAACCAGCATGGTGAAGTTGTGTGAGATTCTACAGCGCTGTTTTCATCTTACTGATCTGGAGTGAGTAGCATATGCTTCTGTTCTGTTTTTTCTTCTGAAATCCTTATTTGTTATAGATGTTATAGATTATAATAAGCCATTTTGAACTTTTTCCAATGAGTCTGAGGGTCAGTTGTTTTGTGTTTGGTTCAGTTTATCTGGTAACTTTATTCAAGACGATGGTGTGAAGATCTTCACCGAGTTTCTACCCAAACTTCATATCAGCCGATCAGTCAGGTCAGATCAGTCTTTCGTTCAGACCTGTATTGTTCATGTTATAAAAATCTTACTTGTTTTCTAATGGATGTAGAACATTTGTATTACAAAAGTAATAAAAAAAGAGAGAAACACAATAGTTCTTCGTTATAGAACATGCATGAATTATTTCAGATTATTAATTCTGTTAAAACAGAAAAGAAAATCATACAAAAAATAATAAGTTACACATTATTAACTAAGTATGCAAACATTGCTAGATTACTCATCATCACTGCATCACATTAACTCTTCAACTCAGTCTTCACTGAAAACAGGACAGACATTTTAGCACTTTATTAACTCTCCCCTGGAAATATCCACACAATGTAAACACTCATCTTAATCACTGAAACATTATTTATTTAACACATATTTAAATGCTATGTATTCTCAGTGAATCTTTGACACTAATAGTTTAATAAATATGTTCTGCAGTCTCGGGGATAATGACCTTCACCGAGGAAGGTGCACTGCATCTGGTGAATTTAATTAACTCCTGTGACAGAGTCTCTTCAGTGGAAGTCAGGTAACAGAACTGAACACAATGAATGGTGTAAATGGTTCAAATGGCAATACATCTCAAACTGAATCTGAACCTCAGAGAACTGCTGTGGAGGTTAACGAACAACGCTTTGTTACTGTTACAACCTACATTCACATAAAAATGGTTTCCATTATGGAGGGTGATTTGTAGAGCTTTGTCATTATGGATAGAAAAAATATTCAAATAAAAACAATAAATATTATTGTTTATTTAAATGAAAGAATTTTGCATGTGTACTTCAGGTCATACAGTTTCAGAATAGAGTTTATTTGCCATTTTTTTCTCAGCATTAGAGAGAAGGCGCAGTGTGTGATTCGCTTCATGCAGGAGAACGTGACAAGCCGAACTCTCAGGTAGGAACTCCAGGAGCTCTGTTCTGCTCATGATGTTTTAATTAATGGGTTTTTTTATCCTGTTTAATCACTGAAATCATATTTGTCTACAGTCTGAGATGTTGCTCTTTTGAGTTCAGCCATTTGCAGCAGTTATTTAAAATCCTCTCTAGAAGCATAACACGACTTCGCCTACAGTAGGTTTCTCCCTGAGGGATGTTTACTGTAAACTAAAACCTTTTTACATGTCTTTTAGGAAAAAGTAAAGTTGTGGCTCTCTTTTCTTTTCTCTTGGCAGATTCTCTTCAGTCTCGGTGCCCGATCAGAGTCTGTATTCTCTGCTCAATAACTTGGCTAGTTTGAACCTCATTGACGCTGTAGAGTAAGAACCCCAAGTCATATGCCAATACACATAAAATACATAAAATAGCCATAATTATGTGGACACCAAAGAATCATGCTTACCTTTAAAGACTAAAGAAAAATACTTTGTTTAGAAAAAAGCACTGTGAAAAAAGGCAAATTAACATTTACATGTTGATGGGTGACCACATTGTTTTTCATTTTTTTTAAAAGATAAAAGTTGCTGATTCATTTATAATGTATTAAAGTCTCTGTGTTCTTCAGGATGAGAAACAATGCTCTAAATGCTGAGGCCATCACACATCTGATCGGTCAACTGTGCGCTGATAATGGCCACAGAACATTCAGGTAGGTGAATAGAATCATTTATAATATTTAATAACAAATAAAGTTTGATCATCCTGCTAAAGCTGCACTGATTCTAACAGGATTGAGGAGCCATGGATAAGAACAGAGGCTGCGGTGAACCTCATGGCTGAGTGTCTGAAGTTAAATCCACAAATACATGAGCTCAGGTTTGACTGTCTCTCTGCTACAGAAATCCTGGATAACTTAATCCACCACAAAACCTTCACCTAGTCAGTTTTGTATCAAACGAAGTCATCAAATTATTATGCACAGTGGGTTATGAATCATGCATCTCAATACAAAAGCAAGGGCACCATATGTACTGTACTTTTGCTTTACCGGATTTCTGTCAGATGATGCCATCATACCTTGCATTTGGTTGCTGTTAGGTTTCTTTAACTTTATCTTAGGGTAGTCTTGGCCCATATAAATAAAAAAATATTTTAGAATATTATTAGAATAAGTCTACAATCGGTAGTTGATTAATAAATGACTGGTCTAATCAAATTTGATCTCTTATTTCTTCGAATCATTTCTTTTTCAGACTTGAAAAAAATGGCGTTGGTCTTATATTTGGAAATGTAAATACTTCTGGGTATGTTTCAACCTTTTCATTTTGATATATTTTAAGAAGAAACAAATGAAACAAATGCATTTTTTTATGTTTAAATGAAACCTAATGTTTCATTAACCCTCAAAATCCTCTATCTGTCAGTAGAACTGGTGCTCTTCCTGCTGTACACTGCATAAGGTTAGTGGTATGATGTCATTATGCAGTTTAAAAGGCTCGTTCTCCTTTATTCCTACATTTATTTAACATATGTATTCATGATCTTCTCCTCAGCTTAAATGGTTGTGATGTGGAGGGTCAGCACTTGTCCTTACTGCAGTCAGCGGTGCAGAACTGTTCCTTTCTGCAAGAACTGCAGTATGGCCACTATAGATATACCTTTCAGAGGTTATAACAAACTACTAATAAAATATAACAACGCAGTGTTTTCATTGGGTCTTCATTTTGTCTACAGCTTCTCTCAGCTGAAGATGGGGGCGAGTGGGGCAGAGTTTCTCTCCTCAGTTCTTCCTTCACTTGCAAATCTTAAGATTCTGAGGTAATAAATGAATAATTAATAATTCTTTATTTTTCATTATAATTAGTGTACATTACAGTAAATAGATTTATGTGGTATATGCAGCATAACTTATGTACATCTGCATGATTACAGTTATTAACAAAGGTACATACAAGTGAAAAGAGTAGCATTGTGGTTATTGGTTCATCATAATCAATAGATTCAAGTGATGATCAAAAGATTAATGGACACTGAAGATGCTTTATTTCTGAATTAGATCTTTGTCCAAATTGTACCATGTTATTGATTTCACAGTCTGAGTTCCAAAGCTGAAACTGGTGATGAAGCTGTTATATTTGCTCTGCGAAATGTACAAACACACCTGGAAAGTTTATGGTAATTTGATTGTTTTTTTTTAATATTGCACTAAAATCTTAAACATTAAATGGCATGATGACCATTGACTTTCCATCTGCTGTGTAATAAAAACGCAGGGTTTGTGAAATGCCATGAAGGTGCAGGCTCTGGGGTGGTTTGGGCAAAGAAAAGTTATAGTTCAGAACCATTTGTTAATTTAAATCCAAATAAAATGAATGTGTTTATGTTTTGATTTTTGTAGCTTGTCCCATCATGTTATTGGAGACGGTGCAGCTGCAGCATTGGGTAATGCTCTTGGGGTCTGGAAACAAATTCGAACCATTAAGTAAGGATGGTTTTTGGAGCTTTTTATTTATTTTTTGCCAACATTTTTGTAACACCTTTGTGTTGTATTCATGCTCTTTGCCCTTCCTTAGTCTCCTGCAGTGCTCTGGCTGGACCGAGACTGGTGGACTGGATTTGGTTCAGGGTTTAGTTCAGTGTTTCTTTTTAGAAGAACTACGGTAAGATGTTTCTACCACCACAGGTTCCACCTTCCCCCAAAAATCCTCATAAATAATGTCTTAATACTGATACTGAAGAATTGGCATTATTTTTGTACCACTGTGATTTGAAGACGCTAACTTGCCCATGTGGACATGAGAACATGTATGTGGATCCTGAATATTGCAAGACTTTCAGTGTCCTCTTTAGAAAACCCAGGGTTTAACAGGCAGTGTCAGATTGTGGAATGTAAATGTAAAGTCTGGAAATGGCATTATTTAAAACTAATGATAATTAATTAAACAATACATTTAATTGTGAGTTGAATTGGACTGTGCCTGTAGGTCCCTGGTTTGAGATTCAGCAAAAAAACAAACAAACTTGAAAATAGCTTTGTTGACCTGTAATTTTAGCATTCACTGTTTCTATTCAATTCAATTGATGTTTCGTTTCTTTCAGGCTGGAATCTGTGCTGCTGAATGAAGAGAGTGTCGCCTGTTTGGCTCAAGGTTTTAAAGCCTTGACTTCACTTAAGAAGATCAGGTTGGTCACACCTAAAGAGATCACAGGGTCTGAAAACAAAAGTAAAGGAGAAATATAGAATTTGTTTTTAATTTCATGTGGATGAATATTCATTCATTCATTATCTTCCGCTTTATCCTATAAAGGGGGGGGGGGGTTCCCCATGCCCATCCCCATCCCCATCCAGGGGAGAACGTTTCAGGCGCTGGGTAGACACACCCAGGACAGGGCGCCAACCTATTGCTGGGCACACACACACTCACACATACACACTCTATATGGGGCAATTTGGAGAACTCAATTGACTTGATCCATGTTTTTGGACTGTGGGAGGAAACCGGAGAACCCGGAGGAAACCCACGCGGACACGGGGAGAACATGGAAACTTCACCCAGATGGGGATCCGAACCGGGAATCCCTAGTGCTGAGAGGAGAACATGCTAAACCACTAAGCCACCGTGCCGCCGGTGGATGAATATATTGTACATTATTAAGTTCATTTTGGTTAATTCTTTAAGCTTATTCCTATTGGCTGTTGTGGTTCTGGTTAAGGTTAGGCTTTTTACATAAAGAAAAGAATTTTAGATTTGGTCAGAGAGAAGTTTGTTTGTATGTAAACTAGTAAAAACATTTTATTTCTGTTTGATTTTACATGTTTTTTTTTCAGTTAGAACAATCTTTAATCAGTCAGTGAAACAGTTAACTGAACTTCCTGTATGTTGTATGTCATGTTGTGATACTGAACTGCCAACTGTCTTGCTGCTGGTCTGCCGTATTTATCTTGTTTATCTCGTTTTTAGTTTTCTTAAAATGGCTGTATACAAGAGCAACATGGTTCTCAGTCTACTGACGGGTCTGCATTCTCTCAAAGAGCTGCAGGAACTCGAGTAAGTGCAGTTTCTGTAACCGTAATGTTTTACTTTACATGTATATGAGGATATCTCTTCAGTATGAGGTTGTTTCATTTGGCAATCGATGAGCATTTGCACCCCTGTGCTGCAGTTAAAGAAAATGTTTTGATATTTAGTTATTAAATTTTACATGTTGATGTTTGATGTATGAGGTGTTTCCTGGTGAAATGACATCCCTCTTTCACTGCAGGTTGGTGGGATTAAGAATGAATGATGAGGCCGTCGAGGAACTTGTGAAATCCATTCCTACATGGAGCAGCTTAAGAAAAATCAAGTACCTTAAATTAAGCTTTACCTACCATCCTGAACCATGTGTCATTTCTGAGAGCTGAGCATCATGTGTTCTGTGCTGTATTTAGTTTATCAGAAAACTTTGTGAGTGACCACGCAGGAGAGAGACTGGTGACGGCGCTGTCCCACTGCCGCGAGCTGCAACAGCTAAAGTAACACAAGTATTATAATAAAATAAGTGATACTTTCATGGTAGAGTAAGAAATTAAATGTTAATATATTTTGTGCGTGTTTTTTTTATTTTTTAGTTTGTCCAGAAACAAACTGGGTCCTGGATCCACTACCACATTGGGTCAGGTTCTGCAGTCTCTCTCCCAAATCACAGAAATAAAGTAAGTTCGAATTTAAAGCAGATCTAGAACCAATATAAATATTTTATTACTGACACTGTAAAAATGTCAATTAAGTCAGAGGTTTCTAGTGCCCTCTGGTGGACTAAAACGGTAACTACAAGTCGTGGGATTTTAATAATGTGATTATTACATTTATAATAATAATATATTACATTTACTTTTACATTTAGTCATTTCGCAGACGCTTTTATCCAAAGCGACTTACAAATGAGAGAACAATATTCAGCAACAATAATTCAGTAGTTAAAGAAAAAACAGCTACATTGTAGAATTTTTAAACCTGATCATTATCCTATTCTTGAACCATTTGGTAACGTTACATTAATTATTTTTAACGGAACGTACTATGACGTTGGTAAAAACCTTTGTATTAAAGTGTTAAATTAATACGCCAAAATAAACTCATTACAGTAATGCTAAATAAATCATTTCCGCGGTTACAATTAACTTGCAAATCCAACATTACACCACAAGAGGGCACTAATGTCCGCGCTTTTTCTTTTTATTTGCTGTCCAATCGCTTGGAAACCTGCGCACATTACGTATTAAAATTATGTAATAATTAAACGCGTATATATTTTTTAATGTTTCGTTAAATCACATAACATATTTAATAAATCAATTGCCAGTGGCTTAGGATGACGTTTACTTACTTTTACATAAACAATAATATGATGATAATATGATTTTATCTTAATAATAATATCTCTTTTATTCTTTGTAGTCGTTCTGTTTTTCTATAGGTTATCATACATTTTCTGCTCTTAAACAGTTCCGGTGAATTCTTTAGACAAAAGGCTGATAAATTTGTTTTTATGTTTTTGTGCTTACGGTTAGCAAGCAATTCAGTAGAATTTCAGAATTTTTAAAATTCTGTTGACTGCATTTTTGTCATTTAATTTCTAAAAGTTTATCTGAGAACACACTGGGTTCACGCGGATGTCTGGGTCTCTGTGACGCTTTACTCAGCATGAAGGCTCTGAAGAAGCTGCAGTAAGAAATTACATTCATTATGGGTGCAGTGTTTATGGCTTTGATAAGAAAGACTTTTATTTATTTTTATCTGGCATAAAATTTATTTATATGCAGTTAATAAGAAACACTATTAGCTTACTTTAATTAATCATTAAGATGTAAATGTATATTATTTGTTAGGAGCGAAACATTTTCTTAAACTATGAGTAATATAATGACACTGATTTTTTTAAAGGTAATTATTTACTTTTTTTGCTAAAACTGTAAATATCTGGAGTATTTAATGTTAAAATGCAGGTAATTTTGTATAAATGTCAGCTGCTGTAGTTTAAAATGTTTGTGTTGCAGTTTTACTTCTGTGGGAACCTCAGAATTGGTGGCTGTTGTCTCGTCCCTGAAACACTGCAACTCTTTAGAGGACCTCAGGTGAGCCACATGGTTTACATCTCTTTCCTCCGTCATATGAATTAAGTTTATTTTTATAATTAGTACATAATAAAAATGACATACATGTCGGGCAGTACGGTGGATTAGTGGTTAGCATATCCGCCTCTCAGCACTGGGGATCCAGGTTCAAATCCCAATCTAGGTGGAGTTTCCATGTTCTCCCTTTCTCTATGTGAGTTTACTCCCACAGTCTAAAAACATGGATTCAATATGAAAATTGTCCCTATGTGTTTTTATCATAGTTTGTCTCAAATTGCCCCTATGTGTGTGTGTGTGTGTGCATGATCAAGTGATGGATCACCCGGCAATAGGTTAATGCCCTGTCCTGGGTGTATCTGCCCAGTGCCTGAAACATTCTCCACTGTATGGTTTTTTTTTTTATATAAATATTAAAGGAAAAGTCAGTTTGTGTGATAAACACTGAAAGCATACCACTAGATAGAATAACAGAAATAAAAAAACAAGATTAACCTGGTAATTCTATAATAATATATAAGTTTGCAGGTGACAAATAACGGAGAGCTGATGGAAGCTAATTTTTATAATACATAAATATATAATACAAAATTATATAATATTATAAAATATTATATAATAACATGGCGGCACGGTGGCTTAATGGTTAGCATGTTCTCCTCTCAGCACTAGCACCCCCATCTGGGTGGAGTTTCCACGTATTCCACATGTCCGCGTGGGTTTCCTCCGGGTTCTCCGGTTTCCTCCCACAGTCCAAAAACATGGATCAAGTCAATTGAGTTCTCCAAATTGCCCCATATAGAGTGTGTTTGTGTGTGTGTCTGTGTGTGTGAGTGTGTGCCCCGCGATAGATTGGCGCCCTGTCCTGGGTGTATCTGCCCAGCGCCCGAAACATTTTCTCCTGCCCCCCCCCCGCGGCCCTAATATAGGATAAAGTAGAAGATAATGAATGAATGGATTATATAATAACATAATGCTAAATATATTCAATCAAATGTTTTTTTTATTGTAAATGCTATAATGTCTCTTTTATTTCAGCTTGTCATGGAATGAGTGTGGAAACGACGTGGTGCACAAACTAGTTGAGATTTTGCCTCAGTGCCGTAAACTCAGAAAAATAGAGTAAGTATTAGAGACAGCAGTGTACAATTAGATATGGTATCTATTTATTTCTATCACATTTTACCAGCTTTCAGACATATTTTTTAGCAGCTAAAACTTAGATAAAGTTCTTTTTCATGATCTAAACAGTTAAGCTTCAATTTATTCAGAAACCAAAATCCACCCTTAAAATTAGAATTAAATTAGAAATTTTATTAAATGCTAGTCCCTTCTCAGCCCGGTGATGACATTTTCTGCAAACGGTGTAAATGTTAATTTAAAAAGAAACTTCATTTTACTAACTGAGAGGTAAAAATTAAAAACAACAATCAAATCCACTTCCACATCACCTAAATATAAGTTTACCCTGCACACAATAGTACTTATCACTCTCTCCACCCAGCGGTGGTGTTGCTGCTTGAACCACGTAGAGGTGGAGAGACATCTTGAGCCGTTTTTTGTTGGTTGTACACAATATATAAACCTCTGCAGGGTCATGAAGAGTAAGCATATTAAATGTTGTCATCAAAACAAACTTTGTGGATTTGTATAGGACACACACATAATTTTGTCTGAATAAGGTTCATCACTGGACACTTTCACATAACGTTTCTTTTAATTTGCAGTTTAGAGGCCAATAATATCACAACGGCAGGAGCCAGGACACTTGCTGTGTGCGTGAGGTCATGCCCCTGGGTAGAAATCATCAGGTACATTTGGGTATAAAACCACTATGCTTCTTGCACTGATCACTTTTGTCAGTCTGATAACAAGTGCTTTGTTTTATAAAGGCTATGGAGAAATCCAATCGTGAAGGATGATCTGATACTAAAGGACCAAAGGCTGAATTTCTCCTCAACCTAAAACCATTTGATAAGCACAATTCTTCTTGTAGTTCTTTTTCATTAGTATTGTTTTCGAGCATCACTGTGTTTTTATTTTTTTTTGTTTACACGGAGAACACATTACCTCACTTATAATAATCACCTCAACAAACAGCTCAGTTTAACTAATTGTCCGGGAATCAACAGTTAATGGGCAAGATGCAAGCCATGCATTTTTACACACGAACCCGCCGCAGCAGAGTCACACTTGTACATCCTGCTTATACACCAGAACATTTGAACTTCCTCCATATTTAATTGGATCTCATCCTTCCAAAATGATGAACTTCAAACAAAACTTCACTAATTGCAGAGAAACCTGTATTAGCATTCACTTTTAAAATAAAGTGAAATAAAACAGAATGTGCAGTTTGGCAATGGACTATTTGATATTAAAGTTCTCCTGAAATAGTCATGGAAACCTTAGAATATTTGGCTGTGTAAATATCCACATCTTTGTTGGATTAACAAAGCGTGTTTTGAGTCCGTTTAGTTGAATGATGAATTAAGTGCGTGTTTTGTATCCTGATAGTGCTAATGCAAAGACAAGCTCGAGCAGCATGGCTTATAATATAATCATTACTAAGTCACATTTATGAAATTTTAAACTACATGCACTAAACTTTACAGCTCAGGAATGTCTAAATATCTAATGTAATCTAAATGTAAGACAAACCTTAGTTTGTAGCTGTGTATGTGGACAGCCTCTGTTCTCCTATGAACTTTTTTCACACCCTGTTTCACAAGAATGGCCGTTACTATGCAGTTCCTCCTGTTTGCAGTTGTCCCTCCTCTAAGGAGGTTCAACTAGTCTGCAGAAATGTGTGGCCATTTAATCTGTACAATAATTTGTTTGCCAGATTGAAGTCATGCACACAGTCAAAGACATGCTGCATTAGGACAGACGCATGTTAGATTTCTAAGTTCAACTTAAAATCTCAAATTATTGTTCAGGAGAACTTTAATATCTGGAAACAGGCAGCTAATAAACAATCGCATTAAACAGTCAAATTCATTACCGCATCCCACTATTAACGTTCCTGGACAACTATGTGTTGTGTTCTCCTGAAGCCCTCATATTCATACCTGTTATCATTTTCTTTCTTTTTTTTTTCAATTGTGGTGTTACATGTTTAGTTTAGTTTAGTTTAGTTTTTGAAGGGGAAGCCTGATGGGCAAATGCTTTGCACTAGAGAATGCTGTTCAGCACCTAATTGGTAAATGCCTAAATCTCCTCTGATTATGTTGATAAAATGTCACCAGTCCATTTCAAATATTTGATTTGGTTTTTAATTGATTGTTGTAGTTTAACCATTGTGAAAATGTTATGTTGTACATGTGCATGTATATAATTTTCAGCACATACATTTGTTATAAGAATAATAGTAATATAATAATAATTAGCTGTCTATATAATAAGCAATTCCATCATTGAGGCAGTCGTAGGCTTGTGGTTAAGAAACCAGCTTTGCTTTTGTGATGGTCCCCGGTTTAATCCCGATCCCATAATGTATGAAATACTCAAACTAGTCCATCCGGCTCCAGCAGTCTGTGAACAGATGTGAACAGAATGATGGCACATGATTTGATGATTAAATCATTCTTAAGTAAGATCATTCAGTTAATCAAGTCCTTAGATGAATGTACCTTAAACTAAGGAGGATATATTTATATATTTACTCAGTGTTATAAATCGTATTCTGATGCACCTAACAAATGTACACAAAAAACAAAACAGTTCATATAATACACAGTGGAGATAACCAAAAAAATTGAATAAACAAACTTCAACCAATATCAAACTCAATGATATGCATTTCTAGAGGTGTTTTAAAAAGTAATTATGCACTAGCACCCAAAATTCAACTTCAACTTATTCAATATAACTTTAGGTCTGACAGAAGGACATGTACACTCTTGCTTTTAGCTACTGCACTTCTTTTAATACAAATAGAGGAACAAGCTGTTGTTTTGGGTATATATGGGTGTGTATGTATGTGTGTGTGTGGTTTACAAATGGGTTTTATATGTATAAATGGCAAATAAATTACTTTCTTATAATTGTGGGGTTTGTGTTATTTTTAATGTTATGATTGGAAGTGGTAAATCTGAATATCCAGTGTCTAAATGTTTTTGCAATCAAATATTTTCCAAATTAAGATCTAGTGTGCAGTTTAACACCTTATCTTATTTTGTGTAGCTAACATGGTTTTGTAGCTCAGTGGTTAGGGTGTGGGGCTATCAATCTGAAGGTTATGCATTCAAATCCCAGGTCCACTATAAACACCAATGTGTGGGTCCTTGAGCAAGACTCATTAACCCTCATTGCTTCAGGGGGGCTGTGTACCCAACTGTGTAGTTGGGTTGATTTGTAAGTCGTCTGTAAAATGACCAAATGTAATGTAAATCTAAAACACAATGTTAACAAAGTTTTATTGCAGTGGCATGGCATGATTGCTTTGTGCTAAGTCATTTTCACAGGCATTATCCCAAATAACTATCCATCCATCCATCCATCATCTTCTGCTTTATCCTCTATTAGGGTCGCGGTGGGGTTCCTCATGCCCATCCAGGGGAGAACGTCTCGGGCGCTGGGCAGATACACCCAGGACAGGACGCCAATCTATCGCTGGGCACACTCACAAACACACTCTATATGGGGCAATTTGGAGAACTCAATTGATTGATCCATGTTTTTGGACTGTGGGTGGAAACCGGAGAACCCGGAGGAAACCCATGCGGCCACGGGGAGAACATGGAAACTCCACCCAGATTGGGATTCGAACAGGGAATCCCTACCACGTGCCAACCACTAAGCCACCAAATAACTACTATGTTTTCTATAAAAATTAAAAATAAAATAAAAAGGGGGGTGGTGCAGGATCATATAACGATCTGAATTGATAATTCTACAGTGTAGCTGGTTTTCTTCATAACTACTGACTTGTGACGTTCTCATTTGTAAGTCGCTTTGGATAACAGTGTCTGCTCGATGACAGAATGTAAATATAAATGTAAAAGAGGTTCTTTACAGAAGCGGTGTTGTTCTTTGAAGTTTACTAGGCGAACAGGTGGTTGGGGTGGGTTCGTTGTGGTACAGTGTGAAGCATCACAGCGGGGTTTTTTGAGTCTTTTGGTAGCCGGAGCGTTTTTTTTTGGTGCAGAAACGGGCAGAATGGGTGCGAGAGTGTGAGATGGAGTGAGAAAGTGTGTATGAAGTGTGTATGTGTTTGAGAGAGAAACCGCAAAGCTGCGAGGCTGATATTTCAGAGTGTGCGCTCCGTGTGAAGCGCTGCTGTCGCGGACTCTCGAGCTCCGGCGCATCAATGGAGAGAAACCAGCCAGGGCTCTGAGAGGAACTTCGGGAGAGCGGGGGGGAGTCTGAGGGAACCCTGATAACGCTGAAGTACGGGAATCAGAGCTCGGGAAGCAGAGGAACCGCGGGGTCGCAGCAGTGGTGAGTACGGAGCGCTTCTGTTTCAGCCGTGCGGTTAGCGGGGAGAACGCGGGAAGCGCGCGGGGAACGCGGGGAGCGCGGGAAGCGCGTGAGCGCCAGTGGCGCGTCCACAAGGCGTTGGCAGCGGGCGCGCGCACCATCGCTCAGCGTTCGGTCGCATTTTTATTCTCATTCAGTTTTAGTTGTTCATTTTAGCCAACAAGTGAATATGTAAACTCATTCTTTTCTCATTTATTTATTGTTATTATTATTATTATTATTATCATCATCATCATTATTTTTTACAAAGAAACGTCAACAAGCGGAACCGCAGGTAAAAAATAAAATTGTCTTTAGGATGCGTTAATGGCTTTAAAAGTGCTCCTTTGCTTGTCGAGTACCTCCCCGTCAGTAAACACCGGATTTGATCTAAACTTTAAGTTGTATGAGCGACGCGTGGAAAAGGTATGTCCAGAGTTTTTCAATTGTCTTTCTGCGTTGTGACGTCTGACTGACGTGTGTATGCACAAAAAAAGTGTGCGTACCACCGTTACGAGGTTACACCCATTAAAGGGGCACCGTGCGGACTTCGGATCGATTAATCGTCTCCGTTACATTAGAGCAAACGCTGATCGATGAATCGTTCGTGTCACGTGGTCATGTTTCGAAGAGCATTTGTTTGACAGTTGAGCACGTTAAAACACAGGTCGTTCCCTTTTATATTACACATGATGTAAAAAAAAGGGGCTCAAATATTAAATTTGATTTAAATTTAGACAAGTTATAGCTGTGACAACTCGGACCTAAAACTTGGAAAGTCTTGATCAGAAATTGTTAGTTCTGGCAGCCATGACGTCATAATGACAAACTGTGTAATAACTGAGTTTTTCTGTTAATGTGGTCAGACAGACCCACGCCTATCTATACGTTTTGGGGCAGGTCCACATATATATATATATATATATATATATATATATATATATATATATATATATATATATATATATACATACTTCAGCAGAAATGTGCCACCTTGTGCCATCTTTATACTGTGTATATATATATTCATTCATTCATTCATTATGTCCCGCTTTATCCTCTATTAGGGTCGCGGTGGGGTTCCCCATGCCCATCCAGGGGAGAACGTCTCGGGCGCTGGGCAGATACACCCAGGACAGGGCGCCAATCCATCGCTGGGTACACACTCACACACTCAAACACACTCTATATGGGGCAATTTAGAGAACTCAATTAACTTGATCCATGTTTTTGGACTGTGGGAGGAAACCGGAGAACCCGGAGGAAACCCACGCGGACACGGGGAGAACATGGAAACTCCACCCAGATGGGGATTATACAGTATAAAGATGGCACAAGGTGGCACATTTCTGCTGAAGTGCCCTTGGGTAAGGCACTAATCCCATTTGTTTTCAGGATCAGGATGCTGTATACAGTGCTGCTGAGTGCTCTGGGCACGAGTGCTCACTTCACTTAAATGTGGAGAACAAATTCCTCTGTGTGTAAGCACTGTAGGCAAAAAACATAACTTTTTTAACCTAGCCATTCGGGTTGTATTTATCTGTGCGCTAGTAGTGCTTCCGAACTCGGATAAATAGGAAGATTCTACTTTTTTCACACTTTTTTAGTGAAAAAAAAAATTGTATTACAGATGTTTTTTTTCCATTCTGTAACTGAACAGTCTGAAGTGCGCAATTTGAAAATGTGATAAATGATTGTAAAAGCAATTCTAATAAACTGCTTTGGAAGTCTTAATAGAGACCTCCAGGAGGTCCAGCAACTCAAAGTCTTTAAGACCCCGGGTGCAGTGGTTAGCACTGATGGCACACTGCTCCTGGGTCATTTTGCAAGCCATTACAAAGCCATCAAACTCACATCGATGAAAAAAACTAATTAAGGATAATCACTGTTATATTGTTATATCACAACTGCCTGAAACACAGTGAGTATAATATTTCAATTATGGCTGAAATGTTAAAGACATTGAACTAAAAATTTAATTGAGTTTTTTTTTATATCCAGGTGAGGTTAGAAGAATGTGTTTGTTTAATGGGTTGCACATTTAAGGTCATATTTATGTAAATTTTGCATCTTGCCCTCAAATTCCATTTAGTCTATATATTAATACATAGTATGTTCTTTCTAATAATTTAATCCTGATATTAAGAATAAGACTATTTTAACCCACAACAATGACTTGGTTTACAGTAATAGTGGACCTGCACTGAAGAATAATGCTGCTAAAATCAGATCATCTACTTGTTGATCCTTAAAGTTTCCACTTTCAATTACAAAGCTTTAGCAAAACAAAACTGTACAGATTTGTTGGAAAATACTGGACTCATACATCACTTATGACCCGATCTTTATTTAATGTTGTTTCACTGTATCCTTGATTTTTTGCACCATTTGTGCAAAAGGAACAGTTGAGTAGTAGTGCAGTAAGTAGATAATCCTATAAATGCTGTTTATGGTTTCCCCCCCCATTTGAAGATCATGAGGCAGAGTTTCCACTCTACCCATTTTAACTGTACGTATGTGTTTGTGTCTTTTTTTAAGTCTTCTTTTGTGTCTGGAGTCTGGGATTTAGGGCATCAGCTGCATATTCCATGACGTCAGGTTTGGAAGTAGATAGTAAGGAGATGTATGATTACGCTGAGAAATGAGAACTGTACTTAACTCGGGGCTGGTGTATAAAAACACTGCTGAGTTGCTGAGATACATAGTCTGTACTACATATACTGAATGGAATTATGGGATGTTTGGGCACAATGGGTGAGTATACCCATTAAAATCCTGCTAGCAGTTTGTGTTAGAATGAAGATACATTGCAGGTCACTTTTGTTCTTTTCTGTTTTCTATTTATTAATTTGTTGACCCATATTGGCCTGACTTGTCGCTTCTTTCTTTCTGTTGTTTTGTGTTTAACCGGTTCTGGTTTTTGACACTGTGGCTAGTGGGCTTATAATATAATATTGCCTTATTATGTAGGTCACTTAGGTAGATGTCAGAAAAAAAAGTCTTAAAGGGTTAGTTATATGCTTTCAAAGATTTTCCCATGTGGCTTCTATCAATGATCATGTAATCAGTAGGAGTCTCTTTCTAAAATGATATGGAAGTGTGGGAGCATAAACAAGTCTGAATGGGTCCTGCAGTGATTAAGGGGCTTTGATGGTTGATATATAGAACCATTATGGAATACTCTCATATGTAGTTAGTTAGTTTTGGCTAATTGACCTTAATGTGGTTAACTGGTTTTATTTTTACCTTGTGGTCACTGAGACCAAAATAATTCGTGGTCTGGGTCAGTGGAGCAATTAAACAAGTTTGTTTTTGAGTGATTTTTTTTGTCAGTTTTTTTTTGCCCCCAAAAATTTGCCTTTACGCCTAATGCTTAATTTCATTTGGCACAGGTTTGGGATGTGGCATGAACTAAATGTAGCATGGAAATTAATCAGTTGTATTAGCATTCTCCATGTATGGTGGTCAGAGCCTATTTATGGTTAGTGACACTAACGTGGAGAGAAAAGACGTTAGTACATCAGTCTCTTAGCAACAGGAGCCCTCGCTGTGTTCCTCACGTCCTGGCATGACGTTTTTCTTCAGCGTGGATGTACTGTATTCCATTTGTTAGAATGAGAGAGATGCAGAGTGACAGAACACATGTTCAAGTATATTTGTGTTTTAGCAAAAAACACACATATATATATATATATATTAGACATTTTATTATATATTTATATATTTATATATTAGACATATATTTACATTTACATGGTACCAGTTTAAAATAACTCTTTCTTCACTCTGTAAGGCACCGTACAATCATATATTGCTGTAGTTTTGAATTTGTAGGGTAGTTTTAGGTTTGATCACATTTCATTTAATCTCAGAGCTGTTGGAAGAGATTGAGGTCAGAGCTCTGTGCAAGCTAGGAAGGTTCTTCACCACTAAACTGTGGAAAGGTTTATTCCTCCATAAGTTTCAGCATGAGGGATTTTGGAACCATGTGGATTATAGCTGGATTGGCCTGCACATAGTAAGTAAAATTTATCACCAGTACCAGAGCTCACTGATGCTTCGGTTTCTGACAGATTATACATCCCAGTGATTCCATAATTTAAACCTGTTTTTGTGTAGTTGATGTTTATAACCTTTTGTGTGTATGTGTGCGCATGCTTGTTTTTGTACAGACTGTAGAGGAGGTGGCACTCCATTCGGTATGGCCTACACAATGGGCTCAGGGCCTCGTGAGGGCCCTGCTGTCGGTCCCCAGCACTGTGTCACTAAGGTGGAGCTGTCCGTCTGCTGTTCCAGCCTACTGGACCGCGATGTTGCCTCCAAGTCTGACCCGTTCTGTGTACTCTTTCAGGAGGTGGATAGCAGTTGGGTTGAGGTACAATAAATGTTCAACATTTTTACATGTAATGTAAAATCTACACTCTAAACACTCTAATATAAAATACTTAAATGTAAGTATATGTAAAGTGAAATAAGCAACGTGTGTTTTAGATTTTGTGCGTGTGTGTGTGCGCGTGTGTGTGTGTGTCTGTGTGTGTTTGGATGCTGACGGTCAATAGTGCAAGCTTGAACATGAAATGAGTATTTCTCAGTGTGCCATTGCCATGACAACCATAGTGCAAACACTGGAAATGAAAGTCTCCTGCTTTTTGCACTGTGGCAAAAAGAGGTACGAAAAGTGAAATGGTTAAAGAGGGTTAAAGAATAAATTAACTATAATGATTATCTGAAATCTGTACAATGATTAATATAATAATTAAAAAATAACTATAATTATTATCTTGCATCTGAATTTTTTATATTATTATAACATTAAAAATTGTCAAAAAGGTTAAATTCAAACATAGTCTGAATTGAAGTCTTCATTAAGATTAGATACCATTGCATTAATGAATGTGAATAAAGATCTCTGTGTTTGTGAATGCAGCTGGGACGGACGGAGACGGCGGTGAACAATCTGAATCCAGTGTTTGGAGTGAAATTCCAGGTGGACTATCATTTTGAGGAGGTGCAGAAGCTGAAGTTTGCCATGTTTGACGAGGATAAGTGTAGCAGCCAGCTGTATGAGCACGACTTTCTAGGAGAATATGTCTGCACGCTGGGCGTGGTACTGTATCTCGGCTTTTTATCTTCTCACCATAACCCACTTTTAGCATTTTAACTGATTAAACAGAACCAAACTGTTGTATCTGATACTCAGCACTGTAAAAAAATCCATATTTCACTCAAATGCTTTCAGTAAAGGAGGCATTAGCTAATGAACCAATGAACCAATCTGATTGTTCGTAGTGCTCACTCTGACTCTCTGGCAATTAAAGCTTGATTTGATAATTCTTTATCCGCCTCAGTTTGAGCTATTTAACCCGACTTTCCTGTCACCTCGCAGATTGTGTCCAATAAAAGCTTCATCGTCCTTTGACTTTGGCCAATGGTAAACCAGCGGGAAAGGGAACCATCACAGTAAGACCTTAGGACTTAATCTTTACTTGTGATCAAACCCTATAAGCCTGTTGTGGAAGTGTTTGGAGTGTTCATAAGCTTTATCTTTGTTCCAGATAACAGCCCAGGAGTTATCAGACAACAGAATAATTACTCTGACCATGTGTGGCAGGAAGTTGGATAAGAAAGTAAGAACCTCACTATTTGTTTAAGTTGTATTCAGTTTAGCACAAAATACAGAATTTGTTCAGACCTTTGTTATTTTTTCTAATTCCAGGATTTTTTTGGTAAATCAGATCCCTATTTGGAATTCCACAAACAAGGAGAAGACGGAAAGTGGATGCTGGTTCACAGAACAGAGGTGAGATGTCACACCATCCCAACGAAAGTATTATTATTATTATTATTATTATTATTATTATTATTATTTATTATTATTAGCACCTCTGAAAGGAGGCAGGGACAAACATCACCCATTCACAGACACACTTTTTAGTAAACACATTTATCCAAAGATGCTTAGAAGTATCTTTCCAGCACACCTGGAGCAATGAGGGTTGAAGATCTTGCTCAAGGACCCATATTGGTAATGTCAGTGGACCTGGGATTTGAACCCACAACCTTCAGATTGACAGCCCAACACACTAACCACTGAGCTACCACACCCTTACCCTTCCTTCTACCACACCACACCTAAAATATAGAAATTTAGAATCAGAATACATTATTAATCCTTGGGGAGACTGCAGTTTTTGCAGTTGACCATTCATAAAGTTGTAGTGTAATACAGTGATAAAAATAAATATGCAAATATACCCTAAGATATTTGGAAAGCCACCTCAAAACATGACTGACATGGAAAACTATATTCCTTTAAAGGCGTTAGTAAACACTAAAAGCATGAAGATTTCTGTATTCACTGCAGTTAGTTTGGGGTCGAAAGGGTTCAAGACCATGTAAGGTTCAAAAATCTTAAGAATTGTGCTTTAATAATAGGTTCGGCCTAGACCCTTTTTATTCCAGTAGAGGGCTGAATGCTGTAGTGCCAGTCATTTAAGGCAGTTGTATACAATTGTTCCTTTTCCTCTTCCAACAAAAATGTTTAAAAATCAATTACCAAGTATGCCTTTATGCAAAACAGTCTGGCCATTTTTCAATTCCTTATACATTGTGCTTTTTCAGTTTAAAACAGCAGTACAGATTTTACATTACTAGTAGCATTATATAGACATTTATAAATAAATCCATAGTCATGGTGTTGTACATTAAGTACATTATTTGCATTGATATTTATAATTATTCTAACTTTTTTCCAAAAGCGTGTTATTCTATTATATGTACATCACATGCATCCTATCCTTTATTTAGTATAACATTTTCCCAAATGGTCCTATTTTAAAAATATATCTGTATAATTATGCACATTCTGTGTGTTTTTGTGTGTGGGGGGGTGTTGTAGGTAATCAAGAACACTTTAGATCCTGTGTGGAAGCCTTTCACTGTGCCCCTAATCTCTCTTTGCAATGGAGATGTTGATAGAAACATTAAGGTGGGTTTTTTCTCGGTTCAGATCTATTGACTGGAAGACTGATGAAAGAAAGATGAGTCCGCTCACACACTGTACACAACTCATTTCAGGTGATTTGTTATGACTATGACAATGATGGAGGACACGACTTCATTGGAGAATTTCTGACCACAGTCACCAAGATGAGTGAAGCACAGAACTCACTGGAGGTGAGACCTCATTGATAATGCTTATTGATATTATTTATAATGAGGTAATATTTTTATGCTGTTTAATAATGTCTTGTTGTATTTATGTGTCTTAACTAGAATTTAAGTTCTATTTTTATACTGTGCTTTGATTGAGTTTTTTTTTTTTAAGATGTGAGTTTAAACAAAGAGCTGATGCATGCAGAAGGGCTTTATAAGATCTGTTCCCGAGAATTTTCAGTACATTCTGAAGATGAGCTATCAACTTCTATTGACCTGATCATGGTTTAGCAATGTCCTGGATCTTCAGTTATTCTGATTGATTATGATTAACCTCTGTATGGAACACCTGGACTTCGCACCAATGAACAGAGAAGATAGCAGATGAAAAATGATGGCTAGGTCTCACACTCACACTGGAGATGGTCTTCTGACAGTGGAAGGAAATATTATCTCTTTCATTTGAGACACTGCTTTATCAGCTGGAAACGTTGTTTGAGCTTGCTTAATATGGTTGAGGAAGCAAAAGAGAGAGAAAGAGAGGGTGTAAGGATGTAAAAGTAAATGAGATAAATGAAAGTGTATGGGATGGAGGAACAAATAGAGAAGGCCGTTTTCAGTTTTGCATATTGTGACCATGTTAATGCTGATTGGTATCTTGGCACTAGCGTGGTGCTGTGCTTGTTACCACTATAGATGTGTGCATACAGGAAACAGTGGGAGGATCATGCTACTTCACTGTGTACTTGTCGTGTTCAGGCAGCTTTTAGCCTGATGATTGCAAATAATTTTAGACCTCGACATGGTGCTTCACACACACAACTGTTGCTCTGTTTCCTCTATTAAAACCAGAAATGCAGCTCGCTCAGAGCCACAGTCATCAATGTATCTAATATTCTTGTCTTAAAATAAATAATGAAGAACCGTATTGTTTGTTATGGTTAAAAATGATATTCCATATAGACATAATTTGATATATCAATTGTGTATAGCTGACCTCACCCTCATCATGCACACAGCAGACAATGGGTTTATATGTGTCTGTTATGTTGCAGGTGGAGTTCGAATGTATAAATCCTAAAAAACAGAAGAAGAAAAAGACCTACAAGAACTCTGGGATCATTGTTTTAAAATCATGCAAGGTACAAAGTGCTTCACCTTCCCATGTTATCTCTTTCTCTTTATCTTGCTTATTGATCTAACTTTTAATAACACATACAGTACAGCCATCTGCAAAATAATCCTGTTAATCCTCAAACTCTCAGCATTAAGATGTGGCTGGTCAGAAAATTGGGCACATGACAGTTATCTGTAATAATCAATACTGATGTTATACCTGCATGTGCAGACATACACATGTGTTATCTGGCAAGAAATTTAAAACATTTTTTATTTGAATTTTTTTTAGATCAACAGAGATTACTCATTTTTGGACTACATCCTGGGCGGCTGTCAGCTTATGTTTACGGTAATTTATTTCATTTATACATATATTTATTTATTTGTTCTTGTGTCACAGGTGCATTTTGAAATCTGTTGTTCAAGCAGTTGATGAAGCTAAATGACTCATTATCAGGAGGCAGGTGTTGGAATTACTGTAGTCAGTGCAGTGCATTGTGAATGTGTAATGTATGTTATACACACTAGTGCACATCGTAGACAATTAAATAATGCTTTAAACATTTTAGGGAAGGTCCTTATAGCTGTGCACAAAGATTGTCTGGCCACGCAGAACGATGATTCAAATCTAATTCCTAACATCAATCCCAAATTAGATATAGAATGAGGAAGAGTTGACTTTTTTTAGCTACTGTTTTTTTTATTCAGCTCATGAAGGTGTGATGGTTCAGTTTCACAGATTTTGGCTTACTAGGAATGTGTTTCCACATTTTTGCTAAGATAAGTCTTCCTGCTTTTCATCTCTAACCCCTGCATGTGCTGAACGGTACACAATTCTTTGTGTACCAAGTGAAGCGTCTGTTCACTGTCTTTTATGTAACTCTAAAAACGCAGAAAGTGAGTGAGAAGCACAGGTTGCTATAGTGACTGCACTGTGCATTAGAAGTGCCATGACAGACAGAGAGTGATTCAGAAAGATTCTGCACAACGTCTAAAAGCACATACAGTCCACAGGGACTGACCGCCCAGGATTACCAGCCTACTTAACTTCATAAATCTAATGAATTGTATTAGATGCTGTGCCACACAGCTCATTTGAAAGAATAACAATTGTGTCATAAAGTGAAAAAGGCTAACCTAAATCCATGACTCCTCCAGCAGCCAGCATTATCTTAATGAATTATCCTGCTTTAGTAGCTCAGGGATGGATATACTCTTGTAGGAACTTGCTTCCCAAATCCCTTCTCTGCTCCTCTAATCTGCTGCTGTGTCAGACAGAGGGAGGGAACACAGTAGATAATGTTTCTGTAACTCCGTGAGAGGATGCTTGATTTTGTGTTTACTTGATGCAGGCCTACTTGGCTTGTGTTATTAAGAGTGCATCATCCTCAGTGTGGGAGGCAACAGGTTTGCAGGTCAGCAGGTAGGAAATCAGACCTGAACAAAAGGTCTTGTGTGGCTCAATAGAAACAGCTGAGTTGGTAGGCATGTGAAACCCTTCATTTCCAGTACCATAAGCATAAATTTAAATTGGCCAAATATTTCAGATTATGGAATATTACCAAGGTTGGAACAGAAACAAGGGTTGACCAGTCTGTCTTTAGTGTTATAATTACGTTTATAAACATTACAATTAATTAATTGTAAAAGTGTCTTAATTTTTTTGCAGCAAATTTTGCAACACTCTTTTTTTAATGATAACACTCTTTCAACACTCAAATTATGGTGTGTGATTTCCCTGCAAACAAAAAATGCAAAGTGCATGTGGGCTTGTTACACTGTCACTGCAAAAACAATCTATTTTAATATCTTTTTTAATAGTTGTGGTCAGATTAAAAGGTTGTTGACACAGCTGATTTTTTTTACTTACATGGATTTGCACAATTCCTAACCTCCTCTGTCTTTATGATCAAGGCCTATTGCTGAGTTTTAAAAAAAAACAGTCTTTTATAAACAGTACCTGTATAATTCAGCTCTTAGTTCTTCACTATTCAATTCAATAGTGATATCCATAGACGTGTAGTGGTTTTTCTATCTTGTGCATGTTCATGCTTCATAGATACAGGTTCTTGGGTAAAAGAAAAACCTTCTACTGAGTAAAATTACTTACATTAAATGATACAAGGCATCAATTTAGCAGAATTACTGCAAACACATATCAGCAGCCAAAATATAAAAGATGACTGTGAACAGGGACCCCATGAGCATCGGAGACAGGATTTAACAGACACAGGAACGGGATTCATTCACACAATGCATTAGATACAAAATCTGTCCCTGGTTCTGCTGCATTCTCTCTTCACTTTCCACAGCTTTCATTTCTTCCTGAAATGAATGAAATACCTTCCCAATGCCCTTGGTTTTGTCTCTCCCTTTGAGCCACATCCATTCATCCACATTGCTGCAATAAAAAAAAAATCTATTAAGAAAATTATAATCTCAGAAAATGTGAGTTAGAAATAGATTCTAATACTTATTTATGTTATTTATACGGTTTCTGTTACAGTATGTTTAGTGTGTGAGCAATATTCTGTACATTAGCAAGTGCTTCACTTCAGCTGTTTGTGTTGATGTGTTGATGTCATTATCACCTGCAGGCTAACACAGCACCCTCATTCTGTCATCCTCCATTATCTTTTTTTACTCCATTCTATTAAACCACTTATTTATTCATTATAATAGTCATCATTTTGTCTGTTCATTCATCACACAGACAGTTATCAATTCATATCTATCCAATTATTTAAATTTAAATTCTTCTACACATCAATCAATCCAAATGATCTGGTCTTAGCTCCAAACCTGACTGTTCAACACCGGCACTAAACCAGCCAGAGATTTAAAGCAGTTTAACAAGCACATTGTTATGGTGGTTAGATTTTCTCCTGCTTTTCTTGCTTAGAGTCTCACTTTATTCTGTCTCACTCCCTCTTCACTGTAATTGACAGGCTAGCAGTATAGCCTCAGGCGTGGTGCTGATTTTGTACAGTAAAAGTGTGTAGTACAGATCATGACGACTTGGTTTGGCTGTGCTCTCAAAGTCAGTTTGTAAACACTGCCTGAGGACAGAGCTGTCAGAACTCACTCTTAGACCTTTCATAACAAACACAATGTCCATGGTTCCAGCATTTATCCCTCCTACACCGAGGAAGATTCACCCAGCACAGTGTGTGTGTGTGTGTGTGTGTGTGTGTGTGTGTGTGTGTGTGTGTGTGTGTGTGTGTGTGTGTGTGTGTGTGTGTGTGTGTGTGTGTGTGTATGTATATGTGTTTAAATGAACATCACAATATGTAATACTCTGTTTATTTTACTTTAGTTCATTTTTTTATTGAATTCTAAATACTATCGCATCACCAGCAAGGTTCAGCTTATTGTTCAGCTAATTGTCTTGCAGATTACACTTCTATAAAGACACCCAATAAGATTAGTTGTTCTCCTTTTGTTTTTCTCGACAGGTTGGCATTGACTTCACAGCCTCCAACGGGAACCCTAGGGAGTCGTCCTCTCTGCACCACATCAACCCGATGGGCAGTAACGAGTATCTTTCCGCCATCTGGGCTGTGGGACAGATCATACAGGATTATGACTCGTAAGCACAAATCAACAGATTATTTGGGATATTTTATTCTATACCAATGGCACAGAAGCTAATGATGTAATAAAAACACTAATTTGTCCCATTATGGGATACAGGTGAAATAAACATGGAACTGTATGTTAAAACTGTGCTGACACCTCTTTGTGTAACTGCACATTAATGCTGCACACTGATTGAAACTACTATAATTTAATTACAGTAAGTTATTTGAATGTAGATTTTTTTTTTTTAATTGCTTACAGTTTATTATATTATAAGCATTTATTGTGAACACTTATGAGTAGTTATTATATTGATTATTAGGTCATTACACCAATGTTTCGAAATTGAGTTAGAGCTCGGATATCTGGTGAGGTGATGACAATTTCACGTTTTTTTTTAAAGTTGTTACAATATTTGGTGTTGTTGCATGATTGGGCACAAAGGAGGCTTCAAAAAAGCACACCGTTTGATTGATTTTGATACATAAACATAATGTTGTTCTATGTTGTTTATCCCACAGAGACAAGATGTTTCCAGCTCTTGGATTTGGGGCTCAGCTACCGCCAGACTGGAAGGTGCGGAAGTGTCTGTGTGGGTGTGCATGTGTGCATTTAATTGTGTCTGGAGTTGTTTGTTTTTGTAAGTAGCTGTGCCTTTCACTCACTGTAGAGACAGAACTTGAGTAAGCAGTGAAGAGAATCGCGTGGAAAGGCAAAATCAGAAAGCGAAGAATGAAGGCACGAATGGAAAGTGGCAGAAATTACAGAAATGGCGAGATGAAGAAAACATATAATGCATGCATATCCCAGTGATTACACAACTGTCATCCCATCTGGGTTGCCATGGCACTGCAGTGATGAAAAGGAAGAGAGAAAAATGGAGGGAGAGAACAAAAACAGTCTCATAATTTCACTTTATTCTCCAATAATGATGAAATATCAGATGAATGCAATATTACCTGCCATCTGAATGTAAGAAATCCGTAGGCATTTCATTTAACAGTTAATATGTTTATACCTGCTGAGTAGTGGTCCTGACCTAAACAGAGTAAAGGACATAAAGTATATAGAGAAACAGATGGACATCAGTATGTAATTGTAATACTACAAAGTTCATATGGTAGGTGGAGCTGATAATAAAAATAAAAAATAAGTGTGAAATTAGGAGGTGTACCATTATCATAGTACAGGGCCAGTATAAAATCAAGCCAAACAGGCATGTGCCATCAAACACTATTGAACAGGAAGGGGCCTTTCCCAGACTGTTCAATAGCATTCGATGGCACATGTATGTTTGACTTGATTTTATATTTTATTGTGGCAATAAGACTGAATAAAAACACCTGAATTTATTTAATTAACTAAAATTCTAATTATTTTGTTCACATTGCTTATCCGATGTATAAAAAATTAATACATCGGTTCTTTTAATACCTGCCTTTAAAAAAGTCAAGTTTGTTTGTCTTTTGTTTTTTTATTTTACAGGTATCACATGAATTTGCAATCAACTTTGACCCTACAAACCCATTCTGTGCAGGTAAAATGTTATTTATTGTATAATAAGCCCATTATAATTAGCTGCATAGTAAATTATATGTAATGTATGTATTTGTTTTGGAAGTAGGGTTTGTACTGTGACATATCTGTTTTGAGTATAGCAGTAATAGATGTAAGCGCTTTGGGTTTGATTTGTCTTCAGGTGTAGAGGGAATTGTTCAAGCATACTCCAACTGCTTACCTCATATCCGCTTTTACGGCCCTACTAACTTTGCACCAATCATCAACCATGTGGCTCGCTTTGCATCACAGGCACTTCAGCAGGACACGGCTGCGGTGAGAAAAAACTTATGTATCTTTATAATGGTGTTTTACCATAACTGTTCATTATTATTACTTATCACTATCATAAGGCTTACATACAGTAAGGTTATATAGGTTATAACCAACACTTATAACCAGGACTGGTAACTAAAAGGTTTTGTCCACATTAATGGTTAGTGTTAATGCCCCCTATTCTTGTTATAATAGAGAAACTAAGTCAATATAGACCAATTAAATATTTCTATTTTTAAGTTTATCGTTACATGAACAGTCGTCCCTTAAGGTTAAAACATAAAAAAAATGGTTAAAATAATTTATTTATCTCTGCATGTTTCAGAGAGATTAAATCAGATCATTCACACAGCAATGATCCTTTCGTTTCATTAAGTTGTTACAGATTTATATCTGGTAGAAACACAGAGAACCAAGACAAAACGGAATTCCACCCCCACCCACCCCACCCTGCATAAATCCCTTCAGCCATTTTCATACTTCTCTTCCTCTGCAGGTAGAACAGTGCTGCTTATTGTACTGGGTCTGTAAAATGTGGTCAGTGTGCTGGGTGACTTTCCAGGAAAAAAAGACTTTTCTCCAATTGCAGCAACACATTACACAGCTGACTAAAAACAGTGCGGCTCTGTTGGCGAGATCCACAGCACACTGTGTGGGTTCTGAGCGAATGTGTGCGCAGGCTGGCAGATTGAGATTCTGATGTGCATTTTTTTGTGTTTCATAAAACTCATTCTAATTGATAATAGTAAACATTTTAAAAATAATTTTTAATTATTTACTTATTATTTTAATTTTAATTCTGAAACAGAGAAACAGAACGTTAATACAATTTTAACACACACGTCTTTATATAGTGGTTTTGACATTTGAACATTGTCTTGAAACAGTTTTACAAAACTTTTGTTTTTTATTATCTGATGAGCATCACATACAGATATTTTTCTGTATAACCTAAAAAGGCACTTAGATTTTAATTATAATATAAAATAATTGGCAAAGATGGAAATATTTTTTATGAATGAACACATGTATGCACTATTTTTGAAGGGTGTAAAATACATCATTCGTGTACCCTGAAGTAAACAGGCTTATTAGGGAAAAGAATAATGCTTTGGAAGGATGACAATAACTGTATATGGTACTATAGCACATAAATATGTATGTGACCTAAAAAAACTAGTAAACTGAAAAAAAGCTAAACAAATGAGGGAGTTGGGAGCAAAACAGATACAATAGGAATAAAAAGGAAAGAAAATAATAAATATAAGCGATGATAAACAATAAACACAGGTATCGGTAAAGACACAGAACATACCCAACATTAACAAAAGCTGAAATCATTACACGGGGTAAACTAGACTTTTATCAAAATAAACTACTTGCATGCCAAAATATCACTGACATGTAATTTAATGTAACGCAGTATTAATGCATTTGGCTTTATAATATACCCAGCAATCTATATATTTGTAATCATCAGGCATTCCCATATATCTGTCTATATAACGCACCTATGTGTGTTTACCTTCCACAAACAGCCCTGAATCTATACTGCCTAATTGCTCCTCAGGATAGATCCACAAAATGTGCCTCTAGTTGTAAGTTCAAAGTCTACTGAACCACTTTGAAGAAGCTCCTTCTCCCGCGTCTATTATCCGCCCAGTGGAGAACAGCCATCAAAAATTGCGCTTCAATTGAAGATATATATAGAGGCTGATTCAGCCAACAAATCTTAGTTTGGCTTTTCCCCCCTGTTGTTCACGGGTTATAATGAGTAACGAGGCAGAGACCTGAGGTCAGCTTTGTTTGCTGCCATCACATTCAGATAAAGATGAGCAAAGGACAGGAGGATGTTTTTGTTGTTGTGGAGCTGCAGAACGCATGATTATAGCCAGAACGCAGATAAACAGTATGAGCTTCTTGATTATGGCTTTAGACCTGGCATGAGCTGTAGACTCTGGGTTAGCAGTTGTCTGTTCTATGTTACACGGTCATTTGATGTCGGGCCTGTGACACTGACCTTAACGTGTTAAGTAAAACTTTATTACAGTACTTATAACAGTACTTTTTGACATATTGCGTACCAAATTCCACATAGATGTGGAGAGACTTCGGAAAATTGCGGATGGTCTAATTTCTAACAAGCTCATATAAAAATGCTAAAGAATTTGTGAAGTATATTTAGGAAAACATTGCTGCAAATGTAAGATATTGTTTTTTTTTAACTAAAAAAGCAGCAGGTTTGCTTTAGGTTAAATGTAAAATGTTATATGCATCTTGTGCAGGAACACACAAACAACACATGCATTATAATAATATTGGTTTTTTTTGCCACTCGGTAGGAGGACATAAGCGAATTATAGTTATTATGTACCCCCTTTTATGAAAGCCTTGCTGCTTCTGGTCCCTAATTGTACCCTGTCACAAGCAGGAGATAAAAATGGAGAAAAGGCGAGTATTAGAAAGTATGTGTGTGTGTGTGTGCGAGAGAGAGAGAAATAAGAAAAGAATATGATTTTGCACAGTAGCAAATAAAAACAACCTAGACTTTATAACAGAGAAAAACTGAGTCAGGAAGAGAACCAAATAGAAGGGAACAATTTAAATCATCTCAGAATTTAAAGACATTTTTAACACATTGTCTTGTACATCATAATGTAGGCGGCTTTGTTTTTCTTAAGTTTAAGAACCTAAATTGCAAAGTCTTCTTTTTATTTTGCCAATTAATTTTTATATTAATTATTGTCAAAACAAATCTGTTGAATGGAAATTAAAACGAAGAGGCAATTGTACTGTTGTCTCCAAAAAACATTAGAGTGAATTATTATTATTATTATGATTGTTTTGCGTTAAAAATGGCACGTTAATTTAGTCATTTTGTGGATTTAATAGATGGTCTGTGGATTATGTGGAAGCATGCCCATTCTCTATATAAAAAGCTAGCTGAGTATCTTATTGGCATTCATATGCCGTTGCAGAAGTCATTTACATCAGACTAATCAAACCAGCTGATGCTTTTTTTAAACAAAAAGACAGATGCACAACGAAGGCGCAAAGTCTTTCAAAATGCATCATCATGTAAAGGTAAAGGCTAAAGGTTTATTTGCTGTATCCCTTTACATTTAGGAAAATGAAGGAAGATCAAACCATTGAAGATGAGCATTCACACACATTTACCCCTGGATAACAGGAATATTAAATGCAGGGATTAAATGATTAAAAAAGGGAATGTGAGGTTTCAGTTATAGGCCTGTGATATTAAAGCATTAAGAAGTAATGACCGGGCATGACCATATCCTTTCTCCTGGGGAAGGACAGAAGCAGGGGAGCTTTGACATTGTGCCTAAGGGAACTATTCCATTATCACACTAGGGCAGGGGGCACAGATTTGGTTCACTCTGTAGTTAATTTTTACATTTGACATGAAATGTGAGCGTGAACATTAGTAAAAAAAAAAATAAAAAAAAAAAGAGACCACGTGTTTCATTTCATTTCATTTGTTTCATTTGCCAGACCAACTTGTCAAGCATGTTTATATCTTGTTAGTATGTGAGATCCCAACCCCCATTTGCCCTGTTTAATCATAATTTTGGGCAATGGCCAAGCCTGAAAAGGAACACACTCTGCTCTGACAAATCCACATGGCTGAGTGTGTTAGTGTTCATTAGAATCCTTGCTGTTGCTTTGCCCCAGGACTGTGATGAACAAATGCAGTCATTGTGCAGCTGGAAAGTTGATTTATTAAGTTTGCATGCTGAGGAGAGGCAAAGCTCCATGCTCACTTTTAGTTCCAATGATGTGCTGCTGTGAAATAAAGTGTGACAGTATAAATTCCCTTCTACTACTCTTCTTTACAATTACTTCTTATTTGCCAGACTGTCATACACTGATAATGGAGACTAACAGACAAATAATTATAGGCAATATTATGTATTGTAACTCACAGTTGGGTAATTTATGTTCTGTAATGGTTTTATAATTCCTAATTTAACATAATAAAAATAGAACCACTCTGTATGTACTAAGCCTGAGGCCTGAAAAACAGAAGGGCTATTTGGGCTCATTTAAACATCTCTAAACCAGTCTATAAAGCTTAATAATGACCACCATGTTTCTGATCTGTCCATATGCTTGTTCCTTATGCAATGCTGTTTTCTGCCCTTGGCCTTTACAGCAATATTTCACGTTGCTGATTATTACTGACGGCGTAATCAGTGACATGGATGAAACACGGCATGCTGTAGTGCAAGCTGCTAAACTGCCAATGTCCATCATCATTATTGGTGTGGGAAATGCTGACTTCGCTGCAATGGAGTTTCTAGATGGGGACAGTAGCGCACTGCGATCCTACACGGGCGAGGAGGCAGTCAGGGACATAGTGCAGTTTGTCCCGTTTAGGGATTTTCGCAATGTGAGTTATTTTCTTTGTTCTTTCTATTGCTGCATTTTTCATCCATCTTATTATGGCAGTGACAGTTCAGCGGACTGAGTAATAAACCATCAGAAGGGTGAGGGTTCAGGATCTGGCACTACTACGCTGCCCCCACGGGGCTGTTAAACGAGGCAGTTATGTTGCATCATGCTTTAGATAGCAGTTCCCTGCAAACTGATGTAAATGTAAATATCATACATGCAATTATTGACTCATCAATTGTTTAGTTATGCAACAAATAAATCAAGACGTTAATATTATCTTGTTTTTAGACAGTTCACTGCAAAATCAATAATTGGCTACGGTTTAGTTTAAACTGATTTATTTAAGGCTAAATGTAGAGTACTAGTCTTATAAATCAGCAGCAAAGCTTTCCGTAAAAGTGGGTGTGGTTATCCCATGTTGTAGTATGCAGTGTTATATTTGGGTTATTGAAAGTTTATAATTTCTCCAGGAACCATTGAATCATTCATATGCATGTATTTGATTATCCGCTTGTTTTTTTTTTATTGTTTCAGGCTCCAAAGGAAACTTTAGCCAAATCAGTTTTGGCTGAACTGCCTCAGCAGGTCACTCAGTACTTCAAACAGAGGAACCTGTCGCCTAGAAACACGATGCCGGAGTGAAAACTAGGCTCTGGAGTTCACACTGCATGTTGCCAAAAGCTACTCACTGTTTACAAAAAGAGTCATTGACCAATTTGAAGGACAAAGCGCATGCTTTTTTTCTATAATTTATTGTTTAAAAGAAGTAAATGTTTCTATTTATTGGTTTACATACGCCAGTTTGTAACTCCAGTCCTGAAAGAAAACAAAGACATTCACACTAAGCCCCCACGGTGATTTTATAAACCATTATAACAGAGATTTTAGTTCTTGCAGTATCATTGATCATGTCTGAGCAGAGCAAGACTGATGGGTACATGATTTTAGGAAGGAATATAAAGAGTTATGTCTGTATGTTTTTTGTCATTAAGACATGTAAAAATGTCAAATGTGTAAAAGTGATTCTCCTAAAATATGATTTCAGCATCAGCAAATTCCCTAAAATTTTTCAATGGTATCTTTGACTACCCCCCCCCTCCTCGCGAAAGCATTAGGACTGGAGCTAAGTGTCCATGTTTGAAACCAGAATGCAATGTAAGAGTGTTTTTCTCTGTGTGACTGTCAGTCACTAAGTCCTCTAATGCAGCAGGTGTGATTTTACACTCCAGTTGGCAGATAGTGTCCGAAGTTTTGCGAAGAGGTTTCGTACCTGGCAGAGCTGTGGATGCTGAAAAACGGAGTAGAGAAGTGTGCTCTTTTCACTGAATGTAACTTTCTATATGTTAACAATCTGATATTCTCTGTATTATCTGTATTTCTGTAGTGCTTTGCATTTTGTGTTGTACAGTAACAGTTAAAAGTAATGATGTAGTTTTTTTTTTTTTTTACAATTCCGTCAGTTATTTGTTACAGTACTCAGGTAAATAAATTTCACTTGATGTGATGCTAGTGGTGGAGCTACACTTTACAGACCAAGCTTCAAATTAAATTAAATGCAAGATAATTACAAGATCATGCTAAAACTAAGGGTGGCCAAATTCCAACTTTGATTTGTTTATTTCAAAAGGGCTGTCAGTTCTGGTGGTTAATGATTAACATGTTTTAATGATGTAATCTAACTTTTCCAAGGCTTTCACGAGTTCAAATCGCAATTTGGACACATATTTTTGCTCATTGGCTTTAAAAACTGTAACACAAAGATGGGAAAAGTCAAATATGGTAACTACCTACTGATTTGTTTTGGTTCAACGCGATTTCTTACATGCCTGTGAATTTATAAACTGTGACTCTCCCCTTCAATCAGCAGATTTGGTAACGGAATACTACAGAGGTACGCTGGACCCCCCGTTTATAGAACCAGTGTGGCAGGGCGCATCATAACCAACAAAGCAGCTATTAGTAGGTGCCGTTTAAACCATTGTTTCTATGTAGTGTAGATTTGTTGTAGCCTATCTGTCTCAAGGCTGAACATGCTGTGATTAAGAGATGTTTTTAGTCACTACATGATTTCTCCTAAATGAAGTTCATCACTGCACAGTGTAGTTTCTGCTGAAGGTTTTCAGTTTTAACTTCACTATGCAGATGAATTTTAAACAGTTTTGCTACCAGCTGAGCGTCGCTGTTATGAAGTCTGAAATCAGCATCTCATAAACAGCATCTGTGACAGAATTATATAAAGTTTTTGAAAAAGAGATAAAGGATAAAAAAAAAATGAATCAAATGACAAAAATATTTTACCCCCTTCTGGCTTTAATCACACACATTCATCTCCTTATGAGGATCAATTCATAAAAAATCCAGCATTTTCTTCATAACATAATTTAAAAAAAACTTTTGAAATTAAAGCAAGACTATTCCACACGCAGCTTGGCAATAAAAAGTTCCTTTATCACAGAATCTTTTCGTCGTCTTCCCTGTAGTCCTCGGACATCAGGGTCTTCATGCTGCAGAGGCAGGTGGGTGTCGTCTCCAGGTTTTGGTGCCAGGTATTTAAACTGTATAGAATGTAAAAGTAGTGTGAAGGTGGGAACATCTGTCAGCGCACAACATAGTAATGACCACGATGCCAACTGCAGTTATAGAAGCCTTTAATTCGATAAAGCAGATGAGGAAACGATTCTAAACAGAAAAATGCAAGAAGCAGAACCAAAACACCGGGCTTACTGAGATCCGAACGTTTCAACACATCGACAACACAACAAAAATGCGCCCAAATGGGCTTCAGTGAGGAAGAAATGTGAGCAGACTGACGAAATGGTTTGCAGTATCAGTGTGTTTATCTGAGGAGCCTGTGGCAGGTGCGAGAATTGGATCCGTCCATGCTACCTTCACTGTCGCTGCTCGATTCGGAGTCGCTGCTGCCTGAATAAGCTCCGAGACCTGGCAGAATTCCCACGCACATGGCCGCAGAAGGTCGGAGGAGCGTGCCCCCGCGTGCGGAGCAGGGTGCGGCCTTCTGCTTCTCCGTGTCCTGTTCTGGAAGAAAACATGCAGAAGACTATTAAAAAAGGAGCAGGTGCTTTATATCACCTCAAACGGGACATAACATGGGATGTCTTTGAAATCATATTGGGAATTGCCAATTTTTTAATGTTTTACTGTAGCTCAGTCAAAGTGGCCTCTGCTCACCTGTCTGCTTTCCATCTACAGCTGCTGCTGCCGCCGTTGTGTCTTCCAGTTTCTGCTTTTTGTTGCTGTCTGATGACTGAGAGGAGCTATGTGCCAAAAAACAAAAGAACATCAGGAAAAAAAAACATACATGTAAAGAAAAGTAAGCTTTACAAATCTCATGTCAAACATTCATTCATTCATTCATTATCATCCGCTTTATCCTCTATTAGGGTCGCAGAGGGGTTCCACATGCCCATCCAGGGGAGAACATTTCGGGCGCTGGGCAGATAGACCCAGGACAGGGCGCCAATCCATCGCTGGGCACACACTCACACAGACATACACACTCTATATGGGGCAATTTGGAGAACTCAATTGACTTGATCCATGTTTTTGGACTGTGGGAGGAAACCGGAGAACCCGGAGGAAACCCACGCGGACACGGGGAGAACATGGAAACTCCACCCAGATGGGGATTCGAACCGGGAATCCCTAGCGCTGAGAGGCGAACGTGCTAACCACTAAGCCACCGTGCCGCCCCTGTCAAACATGTTGCATGTATTTCTTAGAATTTATCAGCAATAATACAGAATCTCTCATGTGTAGCTCCACTGACCTGCGCCGCTTCACTGCCCCGGCCAGCAGGTGCGCTTGGGACAAGTGGCTGGTCTTTTGTTCTGGTTTAGTTCCAGCTTTTTTCTCCGGTTCCTTTTTCTGACTCTCCGTAGCAGCAAGTTTCTTTAAAGCACTGTGAGCCTCAGTGTTAAGAAGCTTGCAAATACATTTCAATTCATCTCAACCTGTGTTCAATACGACTGCAAGTAATTAAGCATTGAACTTCACTAAACCTAAATGACGAAGCCTGAAGTAAAATAAAGAATAGAGGATTTTATTAAACACTACCTGGAAACAGTAAAGGTCCTTTATATATTACTGCTGCTTTCTAGTATAGAAACCAGCTCCCTGTCCTGAAAACCTAGATAAGAAAAACTTTCAGTCCCAGGAGACTAAGCCGCTTCAATTAGCCTGCACTGAGAGATTCCACCAAGGGGCAGAACAGCAGCCATCTCAGTGGAGGCGACAGCGCTGCTGCCACCACATACCGCCAAGGCTCCTCAGCACTAAGAATGGAACTGGCAGTAGAACTTTATCGACCGTGCTTCATTTGTCTTTATTAATAAAAAAAACACATGAAGCCAATCTCTTTAATGATTAAATTATGTTGTATAGAATGAGTCCACAAAAACAAGGGCTTCAGCAGCCGCAAAACTAATACTCATTCCATTTATTTCAAGTCCAGTGACAGCTTCCATTTGTCCATTTAAAAGATTTTTAGGCTATAAATTATGTGACCTCACCTCATCTCTGTTATGTAAAGTGTGTGCATGAGTCATTTCTCAGACACCTAACAGTGCCATTCTGCTTTCCAGGGGATTTTTTTTTTTTTAGTTTTTCAAGGAAAAAGGGGGCATTGTGGGTAATGCACCAATATCAAAATAGAATGATCTCTCATTGTTCAACTCTCCAGGCAATGTGACGGAACAATCCAAGATAAATAAATTGGCTTTTCAGTGTGCCAGGAAATCTCTGTTTTTTTTTCATGGACAGAGTACAAGGATCCGGATACACAACCCTGAAAAGAATGTGATAATGTCAGACTGCAGATACTAGATACTCAGCCACCAAATGTCTACTGTCAAAGGTTGTAAAGAAACAGCATTTTATATGCATTTGTATGTGGCAGATTGGTGTTGTGTTTACAGAATAAAACCTGAAACAGGACCAGATCATCCATTTGGAAAGTAGCAAATTTAAAAAAAAAAAAAAAAAAAAAAAAACCTAACCCTAACCATTCTTTGTTCTTTCTTTTTTGTTGTTTTTCATTACTCAGACATCAGTATGAACAGCAGGATCTGAGAAAAGGACACTAAATCACACGACAGGTTCTACATTACATTAAGTTTAACTTCTTAGTAGAATCCAGCATCCTTAGTTTTACACTAAGGGCCATTTTATTCACTCAAATTTCATCAAACAGTTCCCACAGAGATCTTAATAAATTATCTCAAATAAATTTGTACTGGACTGATCTCACTGGTTATTACTAAATTATGTATTCCTTTTCCTCCCTTACAGATTAACCGAACCATCCTGCAGCAATATTCAAACGAACAGAGACTAATTAGCCACAGTAACCACTTATTGACATGACTTATGCCAAACTTATCCAGACTTTCTTTTAAACTTCAGCTGTGTTACAGTGAATCTGAAGCACTAACAAGCTGCAGTAGGCTGCCTCCGACCTGACAGCCGTGTGTTTACCATCAGGAAAACAAAGAAGACTAAGCACTGACACGCAGACCCCTTCTTCTCAGACATCTAAAGTCGTGCAACGAGGCTCGATATGTGAGTACAAATACGAAGGTAAAAGGATATCCTGTATTCCTGGATCTCCAACTTGTCCTCATCTCTCCTCTGTTTTTCCACCAGACACTGTTGCCGTGAGACCTCATCTAGAAAGCTGGCCTCGTCGTCATCCAAGCCTTTCACCATGTTTTCTACAATGGGAGAGGAGATCAGATGGGGCAATTAGAGCTCATCTAAAGAAATGACCTGAATCCTGATGGGAGGTAGTTCTGATTTTCATTCTTTGCTGGAATGTTTTTTTATTTAACACACATACCGTCATATTTAAAGAGGGACTACACAGCTAGGTGGTTGCTAATGCATCAGTAGGCAGGATGCAAGGATGTCTGTGAGTGGTTGTTAAGTGTTACTTTAGCCTGATTTTGGCTTTAAGGGGCCACTGTGTGATGGTTTACATACGCCCCTCCTTTAAACATATTATTTGTTTCCTTTGTTCTATTCATCCTCAAAGTGTTTTAACAGAAAACTCACATTGTCATAGCCAACATTCATTGGAAAATAGCAAATCTGCTGCAGCATCAACATGTATTTGCTCTATGCTTCACAGTGCCTCTTGGTCCTTTATAAAATGTCCCTCTGCAAATGAATGAGTTTAAGAGGAAACCTTGGCATTTGGTGTAATTATAAAAGGGCGTTTCATTATTACAGCCTGCGGTCTCTACAGTCTCACTGAAACGTTCTTTAGTACCAGCCTTTTTCTTCCCTACTAGCTGTTGAATGCCTTGTTATTACACAGATCAAGCAATCTGCCCTTAGATTAACTCTATGCTGAAAGCTAGGATAAGGAGCTGCTGGTCGCCAGGGAGACTGAGGAAGGCTCGGGCTCCGTCTCCAGGGATACCGAGAAGAAGTGGAGCTGTGAGAGCTTCTCAGTCTCCTGCCAGTGGCTTCAACCCTACTGCATTCCCTCACTTCCTGACACTAAATACACCCGGAGTATAAATTAGGTCAGATATGGATCTATACAGGCTGAACCAAGCAGCACATGTGGGGGTTGAGAAAGAAGGAAGGTCTTACTGAATTTGAACTGCTCCTCGAACTCCTCCTGCTTTTTATCCTTCTGCTCCTGCAGTCTCTCAAATAGCGATCGAGGATCATACTCCTCCTCTGGGACCTCTGCAGGTGTTTACAAATAAAAGCACAAAGAAAGAGGTATTAAAGGTTACTTTTTTTTTTTTAAATCACCAAAATATGACTGCAAAACCACTATAACTATTATATTATATGAAGATGTTTTAATAACTTGGCCGTTTTACTAGAAACGCTCATTGATTTGATCAAAATGATAAACATTGTACGTCTTTATCATTCCAGTGATGGTACCTTGAAAAAAAACACAGCTTACCTTCAGGATCATCTGGCTTGCGCACCTTTTCCCATTCCTCCTGTCGTTTCTTTCTCTTTTCTTCCAACTCAGACTCAGACACAAATTTTCGGCTGAGGTCCACACCATCTGCCATGATGGAATCTTCAAGAAAAACACATAACTAGACTGATCGATCATGAAGTCATCTAATGATTGTTGAGCTGAAAAAGTTATCAGAATTCACAAGCTACAGTTTCAGAGTGAAGTGCAAGTGTCTTGAAGAATTAAAAGCCAGGTTATGGTAGGAGAGATATTGATGAGTAACGATTGAGAAAATGAAAATCAGTAATGATAATTAAGATCTAAACCTAAACAATTTTCATATTTAATAATCCTGAGCATAAATGAGCATAAAAGCATAAATGTGATGAGTGGAAGAGTCAGAACTCGAACCTATGGGAATAAATATTAACGAAAGCCAACACTAGCATGAATGGTGAACACTGCCACCTCGTGGCAGCTTGTACTGTTTTTTTTTTTTTTTTTTTTTTTTTTTTTTTTTACATTAGTGACCAGAACTGTAAGGCAACTGTAACAGAGTTGTTAGGTTTCGTTACCCCTATATACCTATATACAAATGATGCAACTGACTTATATCGTGTGTATATATATATATATATATATATATATATATATATATATATATATATATATATATAGTTACACAAAAAAGGTGAAATTTTAGGTATGACATTGTTTAAACCATTTATTTACACAATGAGTTTCTACTTCTACAAATATGTTGTAATAAAGTAGATCATATTGTGAACTACTACATGGAGTTTAGTTTGGTTCAAGATTCTCCTGCCAGAAAACAGTTTGGTTAACAGCAACAGAACTAAAATCTCTCTCCTTTCCTAGGGCTGGACTCCACGATCTATCAAGATTATCATCATTCTATGTGTGGGTTGCAGCACAAACATTAACATGTCTTTGGTGGTATTATTATTATCACAGAATAATAGGATTAGGTCAATACAGAATCACTGGTGATATTATGACAAGAATAGTTAGAAAAGATTAAGTTAAGGGGTGATTTTAGTGTCTCTGATTTACCTGTCTTCAGCATGTCTTTGAAATGTAGGGAAAAAAACTAAAGTACAAGGACACCAGGACTAAACCCACTCAGGCACAGAGAGGTCTACACATGCAAATAAACTTGTCTTACACACCTGGAAATCTTAGGAAAGAAATGTACTGGTATAATGCACTATAACTCGGCTCTATGAATAAGATTAATTTAGCCATTAATTATCTTCTACTAGGGTCACATGCCCATCCAGGGGAACGTTTCGGGGACTGGGCAGATACACCCAGGACAGGGCGCCAATCTATCGCTGGGCACACACTCACTCACACACACTATATGGAGCAATTTAGAGCATTCAATTTACCTTGAACCTGTGTCCATGAATAATATTATTATTATTATATGATTATTGTTATTATTTTAAATCTTGACAGAGAGGCGGCACGGTGGCTTAGTGGTTTTAGCATGTTCTCCTCTCAGCGCTAGGGATTCCCGGTTCGAATCCCCATCTGGGTGGAGTTTCCATGTTCTCCCCGTGTCTGCGTGGGTTTCCTCCGGGTTCTCCGGTTTCCTCCCACAGTCCAAAAACATGGATCAAGTTAATTGAATTCTCAAAATTTCCCCATATGGTGTGCATCTCTGTATGTCCTTCAGTGATAGATTGGCGTCCTGTCCTGGGTGTGTCTGCACAGCGCCCGAGACGTTCTCCCCTGGATGGGCATGGAGATAAGGAATGAATGAATGAATCTTGACAGAGAATGACTTTTAGTTAACCTACCATGTTTTATACCAACTATATTAACTGTTACGTAACGTGGGGGGGGGGGGTAGTGTGACACTCTGTGACATTTAACAGAGTCCCAACTGTTTAAAAACCCTGTAAATTCACAACCTAAATAATAAAATGTAAACGTTTTCATTAAGCTTCAGTAAAAATGTCGATGCAATTGCGATGAACAGTTAGAACATCATAAATACAGATGTTTGGATTTCCTTCAGGAGAATGTACATTAAACTCAAAGCAGCTGAATCTGACGCATAACGACGATCGATCGCGAGTTCTGTTCAAAAGAGAAGTTTAATACAGTTTTTACTTTTATTCTGCAGAAGACATGCAGATCTGCGAGATCATGCAGCTACAGTGCTATTCAGCAGAGACTGTACGCGTACAAACAAAAAACACAACAATAAACAACGTCTGATTCAGAGACGACGTTAACGATCAATTAGAAAGCTCGTTAATTAACACGATTACGGCGATCACAGCAGTAAGAAATATATATTTACCATTCAAGCCTGTGTCACTGTAATATCGTCCGTGTGGTACTGCAGCTCACAAACTCTATTCCTACCCACGATGGAACTGCGAATCGGCAAAATTCATCTAACTAATTATATATTCTTTATATATATATATATATATATATATATATATATATATATATATATATATATATATATATATAAAGTATTATTATATTACACTTTATTATATATTATTATAATTATATTATTATATAATTTAATTATATATATATATATATATATATATATATATATATATATATATATATATATATATATATATATATACATATATATATATATATATATATATATATATATATATATGATTCATACTTTGGGCCAAGTATGAATTACTTGGCACAAATAAAAACGAGTACATGAGGTTGAAATGACAATAATTAATATACCCTGCAGCTGAAACGTTCTTCCCTGAATGGGCATGAGGAACCGTATCATAGAATCAAGCAGAAGTTGATGGATGGATTTGTTTAATTGTGGTATTGATTTGTAAATTTTCTAGAGCCCGTAGTTCATTTTTAAAGGTTAAATGTGTTTTAAAATGAGTGTTTTTTTTATTTGCTATTTGCTTTAACATTAACTAAATGAGTTTATCTATTTACTAAATAATAAAATATAGTACGAAGATAGTAATATTTCTATTTTGCTATGCATTCTTATTTATGGCAGGTTGTTTATTTATGGGCGGCACCGTTGCTTAGTGATTCGAATCCCACTCTGGGTGGAATTTCCATGTTCTCCCAGTGTCTCCCAGAGTTGTGGATTCGAGGTATATTGAATGCTCTAAATTTCCCCATATGGTGTGTATCTCTGTATGTCCTTCAGTGATAGATTGGCGTCCTGTCCTGGGTGTGTCTGCCCAGTACCCGAAACGTTTCCCTGAATGGGCATAAGAAACCCCCCACCCCACCCCGCGACCCTAGTTGAGGATAAAGCGGAAGATAATGGCTGGATAATTATAGATTATAGATAATGAATTTTTATTTATGTTAGAGAGAATGTCAGCAGTGTATATATATACTTTTGTTTTGTTTATTTTAGCTTTTCATTATCTTCCACTTTATCCTCTATCGGGGTCGCGCGGGGGGGGGGGGGGGGGGGGGGGGTTCCCCATGCCCATCCAGGGGAGAGCGTCTCGGGCGCTGGGCAGATACACCCAGGACAGGGCGCCAATCCATCGCTGGGCACACACTCACTCACTCACTTACTCAAACACACTCTATATGGGGCAATTTGGAGAACTCAGTTGACTTGATCCATGTTTTTGGACTGTGGGAGGAAACCGGAGAACCCGGAGGAAACCCACGCGGACACGGGGAGAACATGGAAACTCCACCCAGATGGGGATTCGAACCGAGAATCCCTAGCGCTGAGAGGAGAACATGCCAAACCACTAAGCCGCCGTGCCGCCCAGCTTATTATTATTATTATTATTATTATTATTATTATTATTATTATTATTATGTATAATATGTATATTATTATTATGATATGTTGTTGTAATTATTAAAATGATGTTTATATTAGGAAGGAGGAAGGGCGTTACGTATTAGGCTGAGCTTATGACGTCACGGGGCAGGGCTCTAATTGATCCTGTCCAGAGAAACTGAAATTAATGAGAGAACCAGAGGCGCGCGCTCACATCGTTATTAACGGCACTCCGCGCTGTTTGAGGATTAGTTTTCGGTGATTTAATTCGGAGCTGACGCCGCCGCGGTGACGCTCTCTTCATGTTTCGTTCTCTCTCTCGGGATTTACAGCTGGTGTCACGCTAGCACGTTGCTAACGGAGCGCTAGCTAGCTTTAGCATCCGTGCTAACTTCCTGTGGGTCGCGAAGGCCCGGTTCCTCCCCGGTTCCACCCCGCTGTTCGCTCACCCGAGCCGGGCTGCTGTCCTGCGCGGTCCCGGGGAACTCTCCGCTTCTCTCTTTAAGCTCGTAAAACCGTAAGTAGCGCATTGCTCACTCCGCGTTGTCCGCCCGACCGAATCTGTGATAGCGTCCTGATGAGGAGATAAACTCACTAATTAACAGGTTTCTCATTAACTCCACATTAACACGCATTCTCGTTATTAAAGGAATAAATATAACTTGTCATATCAGAAGGGAGGACAACTTTAATGGCGTAAATAGTCCGTACAACTGACTTTGTTCTACTCTCTTTAGTGGAACGAAACAGCTGCCAGTCCAGAGGATTTAACTGATTATTTAAATGTAATAATATTGTAATGATGCTGCTTTGAAGGAAAATAACTTATTTTATTTGGAACTCCGTTGGTGGAAGTGAGAAACCACACGGACCAGAAACGTTGTTTTGGCTACGGTAATCCGTACGCAATACTGTATGTGACGTCACTGCCAGCATCGGGCCCAAACTTTTTACATAGACAGATGTTTTATTGATCCCGAAGAAAAATACAGGGCAACACGTATATTTATCATATTGCACAAATTTAGATACATTACAACTATAAAAACAAACTAAATATGGATTCAGTATAAGTTGAAATATGACTGTAAAATGATTCACACTATGTTAAAAGCACAGATATCAGATATAAAGGCAACTTTAAGTCAATTTTAATGTCCTTTATTCCCTTTTTAGTTGTGAGGTTGTTCAAGTCTGTTTTATGGTAGAAAAAAAATCGACCTAAGCGTAATGACATCAGCGTGTATGTGTTTTATGTAATGAACAAGGGTTCTAATTTTCATTTATTTTCAAATTTATGCCTCCTAACTTTAAATTTGCTTAATAAAACATTCAAAGCTCATTCAGCACTTTTATTTTATTCACATTTATGCCTTTTATTCTTAAGACTGAATGTGAACTATTTGTTTAAATAATTTTTCTATTACATATTACCGTACAGTGTACTGAAATGGCATTTAAAAACCTGTTTGAAGGGTTCAGTGCACACGTTTTCATTAATGTGACAGGAGTCTGATCCATTTTTTTATTTATTTTCCTTTTACCATTGCCTTTTGCCTCTGGCAAATTTTTTGAATACTAGTCATTCGTTCCTCTCTTATAATCTAGTTTACACAGACCGTCATCTTTAACAGTAAGTATGGGCGGCTGCGTACGCACCTTAATGGAAATGGTGCCACCCTCATTTGAACTAATGTGAGGAGTCGAGCCACATGCTGAATTATGTCACTAATTAGTGAAACAGCTGTAACCTTAATAATTTTATGTCATGGAATATCAAGTGATAATATAATGTGCATATTCCCGAAGAAGTTGTTTTCTTTTTGACATTTTAACACATTTGGCTCTATAATTCTTTATTCATGAACTTTCTATATTGTTTAAATGAAAGGCTAGTTTTAAAAAAAAAAAAAAAAAAAAAAAAAAAAAAAAACAACTTGTTTTTGCTCTAAAATGATTTCCTTCTCATAAATTTCCCTCGTTTTATTTACCATAAGCAAAAAGATGCACTGGTTTTACCTGTTTGTTCAATGTTATCTCAGCTATTCTGAACATTTGTCTTACCCCTTTATGGCTTTTTTTTTTCTCTGTTGTGTGTGTTCGTTGTTTCCTTCTTCAGCCATGCACATCTTACTGGGTTTAGTGCTTGGTAGTAAATGTGCTTAAACCACTAGTCAGGCTGTACTGAAGGTCTTTGTGAATTGTTATATCTGCACCAGCCCCTGTGAAATTCAATTGTATATTTTTTAGTGTCATGTCCAGGAATTATCTTGTTTTGCAACTGATATAATTTAATATAACTTGATTTCATTTTAAACTGCTGGAACGTTCGGTTGCTTTTTATCCCCTGAAGTAACGTTTATACGATAAGCGCATTTTGACTCCGTCTTGTCCTTGTTATTGTGAAAAACAAACTGGAAGTTGTTAACATTTTCTGCTATATATCTGCAAAGTAATGTAATACGGCAGATTTAAGGTTAAAGTCTCATCAGCAGATTTTCAGAAGTTAATTTCTTACCGTGTTGTTAATGTGCAATGGATGATCAAACTCGTGGTTATGTAATTAATTCCACCTACATAAAAACAAATAAGCAATAATGACCTTTAATTGAATTTGGAGCTTGTCAGTGCGATTAAATGGGTTAATACAAAGGGACGTGATGTAACAGCATTTATGTAACTGAAGCACAATTAGAGATGCTCATCTCTGTATTGTAATTTGGGGTGTAGATTACTGATACCAGCTGTTCTGTTCTTTAATGCTTTACCTGAACCCTGCTGTCGTAGAGTATTATTTTTAATCTTTTGTTGGTTAAAGAAAAGGTCTGATATGCTGTTGAGCAGGTTTCTTCTGTTTGCTTTGTTACCTTGATCTCTCTAGAGGAGTAAAGGAGGTGTGCTTTTCTGCATAGGATGCTCATCGGATGCGTCGCTGAACCCTGTGGCTCCTCTCCGCTCGGCCGCTGACGCTCCAGGGTAGCGAGATGATCGACGCGCCCAGTCCCTCGGCGCCTTCACAAGTCCTTCAAATGATATGATCGTAGCCACCTGGATTGCATTCTATGCCAGCAGAAGCCTTGTGCAGGTTCTGCAACTGACCCTTGAACAGCTGCCATCTGTTCAGTTGTGGCAGAGCCCAACGGGTCGTGGCACCATGGGGAACAGCTGCGTGTGCCGAGAGGATAGCGACGTGGAGGATGCAGCCGCACCTCGCAGGCAGCTCCGGCGGGTGGAGAACTCTGAAACCTCAGAGGCAAGGAGCATCCGGCCCAGGGACCCCGTCCGGCCCCCCAGACGAGGTCGCGGACCACACGAACCACGTCGGAAAAAGCAGAACGTGGATGGGTTGGTGTTGGACACGCTAGCTGTGATCAGGACTCTTGTTGACAAGTGAGTGAATGTATATGTGCGCTTAAAATTGTAGCATGTAAAAATAATCCTGAATTTAAATAAGAGAGAAGATCGTCAGCTCTCTCCGCAGCAGTCCGCTTCAGTTCCTCTGTAGTCTTAATGATCGCCAAATAGTATTCATTTATTCATGCATCCAAACAGGATGGCAATAATTGAATGCTGGAGCCTGGACTGTGTAAGGTGTTTAAAATACAGCACTGTTCATATTTCTGTATGTTTTCACACTTTTCCTACGTTGACAACCTGCAAGGTCCAAGAGCCTACGCATGATATTTAAGAAAATGTTGCATTGGTCACTAATCATAGTGCTTTCAAAGCCTTGTTCTTTGAATTCATACTTTAGGTTGTTATTTATGTATTTATATATTTATATATATATATATATATATATATATATATATATATATATATATATATATATATATATATATATATATATATATATATATAGTACATATACACACACAGACACACACCAAGCACTGTTTTTATACTGCCTGATCAATACTGCATTAGATACAATTACACAGCTGCTGATATCTTTGTCAATTTAAAGACGATAATATCCTTGTAATAAGAATCAGAGGTGTGGACTGCTGAACTATTGGCGCTAATGCATTACAGTGATTCTTATTAGAAGTACTCTTTGTTTTGCACTTTGGTATGCGTTGTAGATGTTATTATTTATGTTCAACCCAATGTCATGATTCATGCAGTGAAGGGTGTATCTTATGTTCCCAACGACGAGGAGCTTACTGCATCAGTGACCTCAGGTCCTCACATGGTTCTTAGTCATCATGTTCCGATACTTTAGAAAATGTTTAATCTTGGTAATTAGCTCCTCTACGCTTGTAGCTCTTGAGACGAAGATGCTTTTGAGGTTTGTGGGGAAAAAGAAAACATGTGGTGCTTCAGCTCCATCCTGTTTGTGCTGCGTGATGTTCTGTTCCTGTAAAAGGCTTCCTCTGAGGATGGTCATCTGTCAGCATTAAGATTTACTGCTCCATTTTGCCATCATATCAGCCAGAGCAGCACCAGAGTGGGTCTCTAACTGCCCTCCAGCAGCCATCTGTCATTTCAGTTTTATGAGCCTGGTTTATAATTACAATGTTGTGTTTTCTTTACGGACATCGGAGAGCAGCTTGTAAGATAGGATATAAGATATCTATTTAAACATTTTCTGTTTGTTTTAGTGACCAAGAACCTCCATACTCCATGATTACACTGCATGAGATGGCTGAAACAGGTGAGTAATACATGGGAGTGAATGTCTGACGTGAAACTAACAATAAGATTATAATTTGTAAGAGTTGTTTGTCAACTGCTCTGTTCATTCATTCATTCGTTTATTTGTTTATTATCTGCTAAATCCTCTATTAGGGTTTTCCCATCCAAGGGAGTACGTTTCAGGCGCTGGGCACATACACCCAGGACAGAACGCCAATCTAACGCATGGCACACACTCACACAGACACACAAACACACACACATTATATGGGGCAATTTAGAAAATTCAATTATTATTTACTTTGAATCCATGTTTTTGGACCCGGAGAACCTGGAGGAAACCTATGTAGACACAGGGAGAAAATGGAAACTCCACCTAGATTGGAATTCGAACCGGGAATCCCAGCGTGCTAACCGCTACACCACCATGCCGCCCGCTTCTGTGTTAGTTCTACTAAATAATAATGTAAATACATTTAATTTAGTTCAAAGTATTAGGTTAGATTACAGTATATAGACCGAGCCCCCAAACTGTTTTAGGGCCTTCCATCAATATGATCTTTCACACACACAAAAGAAAAGGAATTTGAAAATTTATTTATTTCCTATTTTTATTGGAAAAATAGTTTAAATATCGTTCGGATATTTTGCCTTTCTGTGACCTTTGGCACATGTTTGAGGAGAAGTCGTCCCCAAGTGCAAAATTATGATTTTGTACATTTTAATTCAGTTTACTGAGTCCACATGTAAAAAATGTTAAACTCAGCATTTCCAGTTTCATGAACCCTTTCTTTAACTGCTTGTAACTCTGGCCTGAGCTGATGGTCTTCAATACCACATGACTGTATCTATTTCTCTTTCTTTTTGTATCTCTGTGTGGCTTTCTTTGTGTTCTTTCTCTCTCATGTTGCCAGGGTTTCTGTCTTTGTGGATGTTATTTATACACACGTCTGTTGTGTTGGTTTGAGGCTGACGTGATTAGGTTCTTAGTGGCGTCAGGTGGCTGATCACAGATTTGTGGAGGAGTGTGCCATGGTGATCTCACTTCAGCACGCAGTGTAATGTACTCCAGTTCATGCTGTTGTTGTCCAGCCATCTTCAGGCAAGCGAGTAAAGCGCTAGCGAGGAATTTTAATCTCATTGTACTTGTGTATACCAATATACAGGCGTTCTAATATTAAAGTGAAAAGAAAGAAAACTTGATGCTTTCATTCATCATAAATCAGTTACCAATAATTGGTTAAGTCGTAGGATTGTGGTTAAGGAACCAACCTTGCGATCTGAAGGTCCCTGGCTTGATTCCTGGTACTAAGTACTATGGCTGAATTGCCCTTGCCCAAGGCACCTAACCCCATTTGCTCCCCCGGCGCCATGTACAGGGCTGCCCACCGCTTCGTGTGTGTATATGTGTGTTTTAATGCACAGATGGGTTAAATGTTGAGGACAATTTTTTTTTTTTGTAAGTACAGTAGGCAAAATAGATCACTATCACTTTAAAACTGATGGATTGTTCAATTATGCATTCAAATAATATATGTATATTATATTATAACTATGATGATGATTTTTTGATAAACAAACTTTGGACTCAAGGTTGGTTTTAAAAATGCATCTAAAATTGAAATTATTTCTATTTTAAAAAATATGATCCCTATTTGTGGTCAATAAATGATCATCTCCCATTATTAAACTTGTTATTAATTCAGCTTTCAAACTGCAAAAATCCAACTTGAGTAAATCGTGTGTTGTGTATGCAGATGACGGGTGGCTGGAGGTGGTGCAGTCGCTGATTCGAGTAATCCCCCTGGATGACCCGCTAGGTCCAGCTGTGATCACCCTGCTGCTGGATGAGTGCCCCCTGCCCACCAAAGTGAGTACTGAATGCCTCATATACTTCATCAGCGCGATGGTTTACAGTAAAGGAGATATTCCTGAAATGAAGCATGTCGTTTATCACTCAGTGAGCCAGCAGCAGTTCTCACACGGTCACATTCTCTTGCATCATAACGTCTTTAACATGCCAGAGGGTGGCCTGTGGAACTGTTGTAAAGTTGCAGTTTATCTCTTACAGGATGCATTGCAGAAGTTATCGGACATGTTGAGTCTGAGTGGAGCTGTGGCTCACCAGGATGCTCTTACCCCCGCTAAGCACCGCAACACCACCGCCGTGCTGGGCTGCCTGGCTGAGAAACTTGCCGGTGATTTTTACCTTTTAAATTATTATATTTGTGTGTGTCTTCTTTTCAGGTATTAACTGTTATACTATTAATTCATACTGTTAACTACGGTTAATTTATTGTACCCATTTTCAAGACCAGAATCTGTAATAGACAGCACAGAGTACTTTATCATGACCCACTAAACTTTAACCTGTAGATTAAGCTTTACTTATAATTAATATTCTTTCTCTTGCAGGTCCAGCTAGCATTGCACTTCTCAGCCCAGGTACCCTGGAGTATTTACTGGAGAGCCTGGTGAGATTATTATGTACAGGTTGTTACACTATAAAAACACAATTATAAATAAAGCCTCTGTCTGTTTCGAAGTTTTTTTATTTTTTTTTTATGTAGTAATATGATGAGCTTGGACGTTGATGAGGGATGATGAAGTGTCCTGGTGGGGGGAGGGTATTTTTTTGCAGGAATTTATAGTTGGAGTATATATATATATATATATATATATATATATATATATATATATATATATATATATATATATATATATATATATATTTTTTTTTTTTTTTTTTTTTTTTTTTTTTTTTTTTTTTTTTTTTTTTCCCCTGTTTCTGCTTGCTTGGTAATATTAATCTATATTAAAATGAACTTACGATTCCTGAATTTAGAGAAGATAGACAATGTGCCGAAACACATGACGGCTGTTAGAACAGATAAACAGTGAGTGGCGTGTACAGAGCTTGGTTAAGGGTTTGTTAAAGTCACATTCATGGTTGGTTGATTTCACTTTGTTTGTGTTCCCAGAGTTCTGAAGCTCACCCGACAGTAATGCTCTTTGCTCTCATCGCTCTGGAGAAGTTCTCTCAGACCAGTGAGTCACTTTCTGCACTTGTTTACATTCTGAACTGTCAAATATACAGAAGGCTAAGTGATCCTGAGTTATTGATCGTTCAACGTTAGGTGAGAACAAGCTTACTGTGTCTGAGTCATGTATCGGGGATCGACTGGCTGTCCTGGAGTCGTGGGCAGATCACACGGACTATCTGAAGAGGCAGGTTGGCTTCTGTGCACAGTGGAGCCTGGACAACCTTTGTGAGTGCATCCTGGGAAATAGCATATCCCATGTTTTGTGTATATTTAAGATTGTCTGTTGAATATTGAATAGTATTTAATGTTTTTTGTGAGTAATTTATGCTCCGTTAGTTATTTCTAGTGATAATAGATCTTGTCAGTATAAGTAATGTCCTGGCTGTATATTTACTTTATATATTTTCAGTCACTGTTGAATGAACCAACAATCATTACATATACTTTTGACAACATTTACAATACGAAGACAGGGGACAGCACTGCATTCGTTCAAACTTTACATTAACTCTGCTAAAGAAAAATTAGGTTTCAAGTTTTCTGATTCAGAGTCAATTTTGTATGTGGCCCTAGGGATTTAAAAACTCTAGGATCTAAATGTATTTGGCACCCTCCATCCCAACATCATCGCTAAAACAACCTGTACTAACACCTCTCAGTCTGGTTGGTTTGCTATTTTGTCTGTTTTAATAACAAAATGGTGTGTTTTTATTTGATCATCAATATATCTCAACATCAGTAAGCATGTGTGCCATTTTGGGGACAATTATGGGTCATTTGCATGAATTTAGGATGTACAGTCTGATGTCTGACCTAATGGTCATCAACCTGTTCCTGCAGTTCTAAAAGAGGGCCGACATTTTACCTATGAAAAGGTCAACCTGAACAACATCAATGCTATGCTTAACAGCAATGACGTCAGTGAATATCTGAAGATCTCTCCTAGTGGACTGGAGGTAAGAGCGGATCATGAACACGTCGAGAATTACAGCCTCTGAAATGAAATCCACAAAACTACGGCTCTTCTTTGTTTAGGCTCGATGTGATGCTTCATCGTTTGAAAGTGTGCGCTGTACCTTCTGCGTAGACTCAGGGGTTTGGTACTATGAGGTCACAGTCATCACATCTGGAGTCATGCAGATTGGCTGGGCCACTAAGGACAGCAAGTTCCTGAACCACGTATGTATAATTATACTCATTTAAACCAAATCGATCGTGAGCGTGCCGATCACATTTACAGTGGTGCATGAAGGTACTTCATAAGAAGATTTTTGTCTGTATTAACCCACCATTGTGTACAAATGCATAAAAGGTTCAGGTTTTTATATGATAAAATTATAATGTGAAGTTGCATAAACTTTTAGATACCACTGTGGACCTTATTTAAAGAAATGAGCATAGTCTTATGTGTGTGTGTGTAACAGGAGGGGTACGGTATTGGAGATGATGAGTACTCGTGTGCGTATGACGGCTGCAGGCAGCTGATTTGGTACAATGCGCGCAGTAAACCTCACCCTCACCCCTGCTGGAAAGAAGGTGGGTACAGTCTTGGTGTAATTGCAGTTACACGGTGATGCAGCAGGTAATAACAATGCTCTGAAGATTTGAATTTGAAGTGCAGTTACCGTCTCTGAGAGATCGAACCTGTGGGTTAATGTTGAGGTAATGTGTAGCAGTAGTGCTGAACAACTGAATTTACACGGGTGCAATCTCTAAAGAATAGAATCCTTCTGATGGATTTATAATTCGTTTGATAACCACTAGAGCTGAAATCAGATTAATGTTTTTTTATGAAGGAAAGGTTTCAAGGTGATGGTTCAAATAAAATACAAATGAAGTGTGTGTGCTGCCTACCATGGGCTTAGTTTTGATTTGTTTATTTTAGGTTTTTAATGCGTTCTTATTTTGCAGGTGATAATATTGGCTTCCTACTGGATCTCAGTAAGAAGCAAATGATTTTTTACCTGAATGGTCACCAGCTTCCTCCAGAGAAGCAGGTGTTCTCCTCTGCAACGTAAGCGTACCACTTTCTCCTTTCATCTTATTATCTTCTACTTAATCCTATACTAGGTTCACGAGGGGGGGGGGTCCATTTTGGGCACTGGGCTGATACACCCAGGACAGGACACTCAGATTACTCACATAGATACACACACAGACTATATATTTATAATTATTTATTATAAAATAGGTGGCACGGTGGCTTAGTGGTTAGCATGTTCTCGTCTCTGCACTAGGGATTCCCGGTTCGAATAACCATCTGGGTTTCCATGTTCTCCCCGTGTCTGTGTGGGTTTCCTCCGGGTTCTCTGGTTTCCTCCCACAGTCCAAAAACATGAATCAAGTCAATTGAGTTCTCAAAATTGTCCCATATAGAGTGTGTCTGTGTGAGTGAGTGTGTGCCCAGTGATGGATTGGCGCCCTGTCCTGGGTGTATCTGCCCAGCGCCCGAGACGTTCTCCCCTGGATGGGCATGGGGAACCCCACCACGACCCTAATAGAGGATAAAGCGGGTGATAATGAATGAATGAATGATATTATAAAATATTATTTATATAATTGAGAGCAGCCAGTTTACCTTAAATCTATGGTTTTTAAATGTGTGAGGAAACTGGAGAAACCAAAAAAAATCCATGGCAACACAAGAATACACTGAAACTTCATCCAGATCAGGATTTGAACCTCGATCCCCAACACTAGGGGTGGATGAGCTGACCACTAAGCCATGGTGCCACCCGCTTAAATTTTATCTGTTGTTTTTATTCAAGGCTAAGTTTTTATAATTTTTCAGCAAGTCACCGTTGTGCAGTCATCTCACATGTTGTGTGTTCCGCTCGTTCTGTTCACACCACTGTTCTCTGCTTCCTCTTTTGTAGCTCGGGCTTTTTTGCAGCTGCCAGTTTCATGTCTTACCAGCAGTGCGAGTTCAACTTCGGCGCCAAACCCTTCCGCCACCCCCCCTCTGTTAAGTTCAGCACTTTTAATGAATTTGCTTCTCTGGCATCTGACGAGAAGATAATCCTGCCAAGGTGGGTCCAATAGCTGGACGCTCAGTCGATAGCTCTGAAGCTGTAATGTGAGTAGAACACAATGTTCTCATATGACCCCCCCCCCCCCCTGTTATCGGTGCGTTCACACAGACATCGACGCCTGGCGCTGCTGAGACAGGTGAGCATCAGAGACAACTGCTGCACCCTCTGCTGTGACCAAATGGCAGACACTGAGCTAAGGCCCTGCACACACAGGTACGTAGCACCACATCAGATTATCTAATGAGCACATTTATATATACCAACCTTTTGTTTTTTGTAAAATACTACTTTTATTTAAATTATTAACTTTTTGGCACTATTTGGGTGTGTCTTAAATTTTGACTGGTGCTTTATAGGTGCGAGGGCCAGCTGTCCACATATTTTTGTCTGTGTAATAAAGCTGTGGATGTGTTTTTCAGTGTCTTGCTCTGTGTGTTTTTGCGCAGTGGTATTTGTATGGAGTGTGCCTTACAGCTGGAGACATGTCCGCTGTGTCGCCAGGACATCCAGTTCCGAGTCAGACTCATCTCCCACGTTTCCTGACACCAACTCCAACAGAGACACAGACACGCCCCCTAGCTTCCATCTGTCTCAGAGCAAATCCTGACCTGTACACTCATCACATGGTTCCAGGTCTGAAGCGGCTGCAGCGTAAAACGCTGTGAGAACACCGGGGTAGCGCCAAACTTTCTTCAGAAGAGCAACTAATGGAGGCAGGAACGATGAGGAGGGGCTGCAGAAGACCCTGAAAATCTAAAGCTTTCTGGAAAGTTTGAAGAGTTGAGTCCAGATTCACACCGATTAATAATCTGACTGCTTTACGTTCTCAGTAATCTGCCCAGGTCCGGCTCTCTCTCTCTCACACACACACACACACACACACACACACAAGGTCCTTTGCATCTGTGACTCTCCTCACGTCACATCGGTTCCCCACACTTCTCTGCAGGAGCCATAATATATTTATGTATATTTTTTGTGCCCCCTTGATGTTCGGTAAGTCGTTCACATGACCGATTAATGAGCTGAGATGTTAATTGGACATCGACGTGTCCAGTACAAAGCCCTTTTATATTTTGCACCTAAAAATGCACACGGTTCAGGATGCAGTTTAGTCCTTTGTCTCATTTTATTCTGGTTCCCTCGAGAACACTTTCATATCTGTGTGATGAGAGCAAAACAGAAATCTTAAACGCTCCAAAGATTGTAAAAGACTGAACTCAGAATTATTATTATTATTATTATTATTATTCTGAACTGTGATGTTTGTAATAAATGTCTGATTTATGTGTTGCATAATCTCCGAATCATTCACTGTTTGGTGTTACAGCCGTAGTTAAGCCCCGCCCACTCTGTCGCTCTGTATGTGGTGGGGAAATCTGTTTAAACAATTTTTATATTTGGATTTTTAGATCTTTATTTTGGCGGCACGGTGGCTTAGTGGTTAGCACATTCGCCTCTCAGCGCTAGGGATTCCCGGTTCGAATCCCCATCTGGGTGGAGTTTCCATGTTCTCCTCGTGTCTGCGTGGGTTTCCTCCGGGTTCTCCGGTTTCCTCCCACAGTCCAAAAACATGGATCAAGTCAATTGAATTCTCAAAAATTGCCCCATATAGAGTGTGTCTGTGTGAGTGGGTGTGTGCCCAGTGATGGATTGGCGCCCTGTCCTGGGTCTCTCTGCCCAGCACCCGAGATGTTCTCCCCTGGATGGGCATGGGGAACCCCACCGCGACCCTAATAGAGGATAAAGCGGGAGATAATGAATGAATGATCTTTACTTTATACCAGACTGTTTAGTCTTAGCACCGCCAGTACCACAGGTGGCGCTACACACCGCAGAAAGCCGAATCCTGTCGACAAGGATGAGCGACTCCACTGCAACGTTTTTAATTTTTTGGTTCTAATTTATTTTGTTTTTGATTAAATGGAATTCACATTGAGTCGTTTCCACAACGCGATCATTCCGCGTCGACGGTAAGTTGCTTTTTATTTTTAATTTGCGTGATAATTTTATCTACTGAATTTGGTAGCGTCGGAGTTGTGTATGAGTCGATTCGCTGTTTTGAACAGATTTAAATGTTCCAATTAAATTTAAAAAACTTTAATTTCTGTTTGTGTTCACGCCGGATTTAGTTCAATAAGACTTAAATAAAAATGTTAAACAATTTCACATCAAACGATCAGAACAGAAAGACATTACTAACGGAAAATTGTTTGTTTTAAATCAAAGTGTCGGTTCGTCGTTAAGATCGGTTCTTTACAAAAATCAGCCAAACAGGTGAAATGTTCAGTTTTTATAATTAAAGAAACAAAAAATTTAATTGAAACGTTTTTTTTTCTGTAGATTCGAACGCAAGTCGTTTAAATATCAAGTCGACGTGTAAATATCTGAACGTGGCCAAAGTGCGATGATTAAAACAACTATTTAAATAATGAAAGTTTGGAAGCGCTCCTGATTGTTAAATTAATCTGATCCACAGATCAATTAGTTTTTATTTTACTTTCCAAACGTTAAAATATAAATATATAAATATTATAAAATATACTAAATACTATAATATAAAAATACTAAAATTATAATATTAAAAAACACGCCGAAAGTTACATCTCACTCCCTAATTATGTGCCCTACCTAGGGGATGAATCGGGATTATTTAGGTCTAAATATTAACACTTTGTGTTCTATTATAAAATCTAACAAACCGCTTTGAACCGCCGTGAACAGCACGAGCGTTAACTTCTCAGTACATGCCATTACAAGATGTATCCACAGGGTGGCGCCAGAATTCCTTTTCACGTATGTGAATGCATTAGCGACTGAACCTTTAAAAATGTAATATCAGATTAAATAATACTATTAATGAACACGTTCGTGAATCCCGTGTTAATATTTACTTTGTAAGTTTAAAAAATATTCTATAATTAAATATTTGGAACACAAAGCGACATGAGGATACAGTTAAACCCTGATAGGCTCGAACCGACCGAGTGTTTAATTATACAAATAAAATACTTGAATATTCGATCGGTTCGAAATATAATGGTTTTTTTTTTCAACTTAGAGCTTAAAAAGCCAAACTTAAAAACAAGGTTAAACGGATATTAGTTCGACATTTACACGAGGTATAATTCTAATATATTTTAAACACGTATTTTATCTTTTATTATTTCAGCCTTGTATAAAAACACGTGTATTTATTCTTAATAGATTTTTTTAATACTGAATATACATTCTATTTCCTTAATTAGTTTTCTAATTACCTTCTTTGTTTGAAATAATTCAGGAGCTGTACTAAATATGGCTTTATTTCGATTCTGGTCGTATAAACCTGATTATAAGTGTTTAAAATGAGAGGATCGGATCAGCCCCAGGCTCCTGATTTCGGAACGTTAAGTAAATTTTGCCAGTTTTAATAAAATCTGATACAGGATTCAGTCACTCACTGTTTTATAGATCCGTGTTTTTAGTCGAATATGAACTTTTCCTCCGTTAAACTGAATTATTCTTGAGCTTTAAATGAAGGAAACTGTGCAGAGTTGAAACGAAGCCCACAATAAAATCAGCGCAGTGTGTAAAACATAATGAACTTTAATAAATCACACGGATAATAAAAACTCAAGATTAAGGCAGACGAGCAGCGGAGCCTCAGCCGCAAGATGAACAGACCGTCAGAACAAATACATACAAATAGAAACGTTACAAAACTGTAGAGAGAACGTTGGACTGGTGCAGCTGTAAAGCGTGATGACGGAATAATAAATAAACAGGTTAATAAACGGGACTGTCTGTAACTGAACGTTTTGTCTGACAGTCTTTAGATCTCCAGCTCACTGATTGGTTAAGAATAAAGCCATTTTATGACGTGTTTAATTAACGTTAATGATCAGCTATTTATTTCACAAAACGTGAGAACATCCAGTTTCGTACTGTATAAGCAATTCCACTGCTCCGCCACAAGGCGTCGCTTTATCTTCTAACGAATGCGCTTCTACTGAACGTGTTGAGGTTTGTGTTTACACTCAGCGGTTCCTAAATATAAAATTAGCAACTTTTTAGAACAAATCTAATTTTAACTTTAGTTTTATTTTAGACTGAGTACTAATCCTAAAATTACATGTAGAAGTCGTTTGATCACACAATGTACAAAACAAAATGGGTTAAACTATATAAAAATATTGAATGAGGAAGATATTTTGTTTTTAAATTTAGTTGTTTAAAAGTAATTTACTGTGCAGTTTAAAACCATCAGTTCATGATTTAATACACAGAACTATATAATGCGCGTCTATAAAAAAAATCAGTCACATGTATAAGAATAAAACGATATATGTATAAAATATTTCTACGTGTCTCAAAATATTAACATCTACAAAAATTTATAATGAGATGATTTTAATTAAATTAAAATCTGATCGTGTTAAAGGTTGTTTTATTTAACGATTGGGTGAGAGGTCATCAGGACACTTCAGTGTCAGGTTGCGGGATTTCATTTGCATTTTAAGAGATTTTTTAAAATGTATAAATGTAAAAGTTGATAATTGATTATAATGAGGTGAAAATCTGCATGAAGCCGAGCGTAACGTATCTGTTCTGTTTTTTTTTTTAACTCTCTTAAAGTTTTGCTTTATTCGAACCTTTATTTAAACATCTGAGCTGCTTTTAGCTTTTAGAACATTAAGCTTCTGCTCTCGGATGGGAAGAAAATAAAATTCTGTATTTGAGGAGGAGATTCTAATCTGTTCTCCACCCGCAGATTACCCCTCGTTCACCTCACGCCTGTTCACTTTATTAACAATAACTCTAATCAATAAATAGAAATTAAATCTTTACTCATTTACACATTCAATAAATCCATTACAGAGTAACACGACTGTGACATCACACTGCGAACACCGACAACAACAGAACGTGTGACGTCCAGCACCTTAAGGCTTAGAGAACAGACTTAAACCCAGATTAAACCCGGAACTGAACCTAATGATGAAGATTGTGTGAAGATTGTGTGATGCAATATAAATATAGGCAATACTTATATATATATTGAGATATATATACTTTTTTCCCTTCTTTTTTACTTACTTTATCTATTTATTTAATTTTTTTTATATGTGTGCACAGCACGGTGGCTTAGTGGTTTAGCATGTTCTCCTCTCAGCACTAGGGATTCCCGGTTCGAATCCCCATCTGGGTGGAGTTTCCATGTTCTCCCCGTGTTCGCGTGGGTTTCCTCCGGGTTCTCCGGTTTCCTCCCACAGTCCAAAAAACATGGATCAAGGGCAATTGAGTTCTCCAAATTGCCCCATATAGAGTGTGTCTGTGTGAGTGAGTGTGTGCCCAGCGATGGATTGGCGCCCTGCCCTGGGTGTATCTGCCCAGCGCCCGAGACATTCTCCCCTGGATGGGCATGGGGAACCCCCTCCCCCGCGACCCTAATAGAGGATAAAGCGGGAGATAATGAATGAATGAATGAATAAATGTGCACTGTAATAATGATGCTACTGGAGACTTAATTTCCCTGAAGGAATTACCAAAGGGATCAATAGTTTTATCTTATTTTATCTCATTTTATCTTATGAGGAGGATGAGGTTGGATTCTGGTTTTCAGTGCTGATGTGTTGAATGTGATTTAATCTGGGTTCTAGACTGATGGTTTTTGTGTCTGTTGGCATTAATTGCAGCAGGACTATTCGGAACGAGCAGGAACATCTCATCTGCTGCAGAGCTTCACAGAGGAACATAAAGACGGACAGCGCAGCCGCTGGTAAGTGATGTGCATGACAGCCGGACACTGAATGTGCAGCGCGTGACGTTCGATCCTGTTTCCACTCGGAGCTCTGACTCTTTCACGTGAGGCGTTTTTTTTTTTTTTAACGGTGTCAGTTCATCAAACTAACACTGGGGCAACTCGGCCAGGTCACCTGCTGAGGTGTTTACGGAACCTGCAGAACGGTTCCCTCTCATCTGAAGGTCTTTACACAAACTGCACCAACATTCATTCATTATCTCCCGCTTTATCCTCTATTAGGGTCGCGGGGGGGTTCCCCATGCCCATCCAGGGGAGAACGTCTCGGGCGTTGGGCAGATAGACCCAGGACAGGGCGCCAATCCATCGCTGGACACACACTCACTCACACACACACACACACACTCTATATGGGGCAATTTGGAGAACTCAATTGACTTGATCCATGTTTTTGGACTGTGGGAGGAAATCGGAGAACCCGGAGGAAACCCACGCAGACACGGGGAGAACATGGAAACTCCACCCAGATGGGGATTCGAACCGGGAATCCCTAGCGCTGAGAGGAGAACGTGCTAAACCATTAAGCCACCGTGCCGCCCAGCACCAACATTTAAACCAAATATTAACGCAGCAGCAGCAACATTTATACTGAACACCTCATCATCACGTTGACGTTATCCAAGACTTCTGAATGCCATCCAGTGGGCAGCAGGGGAAGTGGTTCTGCTACAAAGATCCGATTTAAAGTGAAGCGTCTTAAATAAATCTTGTTTTTTGTTTTCACCTTTATTATTTATCTCTGAAGGTGAAGCTTTAGTTACTTTAAATTAAAACCCTCACACAGCAGACATCAGATCAGTCCCTGATTGATCACTGTTAACGGAACATTGCTTCTTCTGCCCTCATCCTTAAGGTTTCATCATTTTTGTTGTTAAACTGCAGGGATTTAAATGTGAGATGAATTGGGACCTCGACATCCTATTAGACTCTTTGTCGGGATTTACCGTTCTAACGAAGGATGCAACATCACCATTGTTCTGTCTTTAGTGTAAAACCGATTCTTTAAGGTGCCGTTTGTGTAAACGAGTCAAATGAGGCTTTAAAAAGTTTTTTTGATTCTTTTTTTTTTTTTTGTAAACTTTATTTAATTCTAAATGATCGAATCATAACCCAAACTCAGGAACGCTTTGTGTGATCAGATCTTAATCAGATTCTCTGATGCATTTCAAACAGAATGTGGAAGCACCAGGTGTAAACAGGACCGCCCCCCTCACCCCCACCCCCTCACCATCCCCAGAGAGCCCAACCTCCAGAGGACGTACACGGATAACGGAACACGAGAGAACCAGGTGATCATTCACGGTCTGGTGTGTCGAGGACGTGTGGCTTTGGCGCTGTGCTGTGGGTGCATGCCCTTCGGGGGGGGGGGGGGGGGGGGGGGATACGGATGGGGAAATGGGGTGAAGGCCTCAGCAGTGCTAAGTCATGAGATTAGGGTCAGGATTGTGAGATCAGGTTAAGGCCCATGTTCTTCATCCTCTCGCAGCCCCTCAGCTCAGAGCGAGGAGGAGGAGGAGAAGCGTCTCACTCAGTTTTCTTGGCCCAGGCCAGATCATCACTGCGCGGTTTCTGCCCCGTTAACGCCTCCACCAGACTCTCCATCCGCCTCCAGAAGCCCAGCCGGTCCAGAGGGTAGTTCAGCCAGCCTAAAAGAGGGCGCCAGAGCAGAAGAGTTAATATTAATGCTGTGCATCCTGTTTATTTAGTAAAGTATTTATTTCTTTATTTTGTACACTCTGGACCTGACCCGGCGGCACGGTGGCTTAGTAGGTTCGACTCCCAAACTGGGTGGAGTTTCCATGTTCTCCCCGTGTCTGCGTGGGTTTCCTCCGGGTTCTCCGGTTTCCTCCCACAGTCCAAAAACATGGATCAAGTCAATTGAATTCTCCAAATTGCCCCATATAGAGTGTGTCTGTGTGAGTGAGTGTGTGTCCAGCGATGGATTGGCGTCCTGTTCTGGGTCTATCTGCCCAGCGCCCGAGACGTTCTCCCCTGGATGTGCATGGGGAACCCCACCGCGACCCTAATAGAGGATAAAGCGGGAGATAATGAATGAATGAATGGACCTGACCCCTCAGTTCGTCACAGATAGCAGAAGGTTCATTAGGTTTAAACTGAAATAGAGAATGTGTTCATGTGTGAAGTCCATCACAGCGTTAGATTAACGTTAGACGTCTTTCTGATCTGACTTTGCAGTGAGGGATCTGAGTAACCACGCCCACTTACAGCTGAGCCATGTTTACAGAGTGACGTGGGAGAGAACTGCAGAGTGTAAACACAGCGTGGGGTGATCGTGATGTTCTCTGGCAACAGAAGCGAAAATAATGAGGTACCATCACACTCTTGTTTTTTTTTTTTTGAGTAAAGCATGTCTGTGAGCAGGTGGCACAGTGGTTTAGTGGTTAGCATGTTCTCCTCTCAGCGCTAGGGATTCCCGGTTCGACTCCCAGTCTGGGTGGAGTTTCCATGTTCTCCCCGTGTCCGCGTGGGTTTCCTCCGGGTTCTCCGGTTTCCTCCCACAGTCCAAAAACATGGATCTAGTCAATTGAGTTCTCCAAATTGCCCCATATAGAGTGTGTCTGTGTGAGTGAGTGTGTGCCCAGCGATGGATTGGCGCCCTGTCCTGGGTGTATCTGCCCAGCACCCGAAACATTCTTCCCTGGATGAGCATGGGGAACCCCACTGCGACCCTAATAGAGGATAAAGCGGAAGATAATTGATGGATGAATGAATATAAACTTGCAAAACAAAACAAAACAAAAAAAACACATTTAAGATGAAAGGGCGTCCCATCAGAACACTGATTTTAATCGTTGCAGCGTCGCTGTAGCTGCGAATTCAATCACCTTCGGGTGGCGGCGGCAAGTCCCTGTGCAGGTACACTGTCTACACTTCCCTCAGCTCACACGTCAATCATCTCCATTCACACACACACACACACACACACACACACACACACACACACACACACACACACACACACACACACACAGTCCTGTGGCCTGTCCCTCACTGTCATGTGTGTCTCTGCAGTGGTCCTCTCGGTGCGCGAGGTGAGTGTTGTAGCCTGTCTCGTTGTTTGATTACTCTTCTTTGTGTCTCTGTCTCTCTTAATCTGTCTCTCTCCATGCAGACCTGTTTGTTAGCGCTGACAGCAGGTTGGCATTAAATATACATGCCGATTGTCAGCCTCCGTCGCGCACAAAGCCGAGCGGCGGGTCACGGGGAGCCGGTGACGAGGGGGGTGGAGGAGACCGCGGTGCGCTCGGAGGCCTCCCTCACGCTCAGAAAAACAAAAAGGGAACACTGACCAACAAACAGGACGAGAGGTACGAGAGACTAATGAGGCTGAGACCGAATTAACAACAACAAAATAAAAATAAAAACAGAAATGGCTGAGGTGGAAGTGAAGAAGCTCGCATTCTCTTCCTCCATCTCAGACACAGTGGCACATGCTCCACCCCCGCACTCACATCTGTTGTCCACAGGGGCACAGGGTGACGCACGAGCGTCCCTGCTCAGTGCTCCCTCACACACACACACACACACACACACACACACACACACACACACACACACACACGCTGCATACTGAGTGCTGGAGCAATCACAGGGGTTTAATGTCTTTACACACAAAGTGGCTGCGCTCTACTATTTTTATCTACAAGCAGCAGCTCGGCTCACTAATGTTTCTACAGCCAAAAGAATTAAATATTTATAGCTTACAAGAAACAGGACCGAAAACAACGGGAGAGTAAAGGACGGCTACCGAACCCGAAACCCGCCGGAGTGCGGGGTTATTCTTTAAGACAGAAAAGTGGAGCTTCACGTTTGGGGTTGTTTAAAAATAACAAATGCAGGGTGAAGGAGGGCGAACGACATTCCAGAAAACGTTTACAGGATTTGTATCTACATCACCGACTAACGAAAACAACGCCAACACGGATGTGAGAACACTATACTGTACATGATGTCATAACCCAGCATACGGACAAATACAGCTTTATCTGCTGCATGCTGTGATGCAATCATGAATAAAATGACTTCAACATTGTGTGTGTGTGTGTGTGTGTGTGTGTGTGTGCATAAGCAATAGAAACAGTTTCCAACAGTATGACGAAATGCACATCCTTGGTTCTACACCTTTTACACTTCGTTCCACTGATCGTACAGATGGACTTTGTAGTTCTACACGTCCATTCTGTAGTCCATCTGTTTCAATACAAACACTGTGGTCCTCTTTACTCTCTTCTCTGATGATCAGGACCCCCATAAGCAATATTTTAGTGGTGGACGATGTGCAGTACTGCAGTGACAATAACGTTGTGGCGCTGGAGCAGAAACAGATTACCTCCTGTCTGATTCCACATGCAGAAGGTGGAGAAAAGCAGTTAGTGGATAAAAACTACAGCTTCCATTAGTACCTCACTACCATCACCATACCAGTGTCACTGCAGAGCTGTGTATCGTTCACCACCTAAAAAACAACAACAACCCTGCTCTGTGGGAGTCCTGAACATTAGAGCACAGAGGAGCAAGATGTAAAGGAAACTGAAGATGAGCTACAGTCTGTGATTGTAGAAGAACAAAGTGCATGTGGACACTGTATGTGGTGTTAAACGTGATGAGTGTGTCCTCCTATACAGATGTTCTGAAGTGGACTGAAGGTTTAGTTTACAGTCCGGTCGAAATAAAACACAAAGACCTGGCGTGATTACACAGACACGGTTTAGGAAGACAATTGAAGACGTCAACTGAAAGACAGCTTTTAACATTCTGATTTAAAGTCATGATTTCTGATGTACGGTTGAGTTTGTAAAACAGGTCACTCGTTTAGAGTTAAATATGTCAGCGCTGTGGAATTGTCCTTAAACGCTCTGCCTTTATATCTGTGCTAAATATCATATATTATGGTCATTTAATATAACATGGTAAAAAGAGGGCGGCACGTTCGCCTCTCAGCGCTAGGGATTCCCAGTTCGAATCCCCATCTGGGTGGAGTTTCCATGTTCTCCCCGTGTCCGCGTGGGTTTCCTCCGGGTTCTCCGGTTTCCTCCCACAGTCCAAAAAAACATGGATCAAGTCAATTGAGTTCTCCAAATTGCCCCATATAGAGTGTGTCTGTGTGAGTGAGTGTGTGCCCAGCAATGGATTGGCGCCCTGTCCTGGGTGTGTCTGCCCAACGCCCGAGACGTTCTCCCCTGGATGGGCATGGGGAACCCCCCCACGACCCTAATAGAGGATAAAGCGGGAGATAATGAATGAATGCAGCTTTTTGGTGAAGACACATAAAGCTAAACAAGGTCAACTGGGGGGCGGGGACGAGGACATAACCCGTTCTAAAAACCTTTAATAATGGAGGTAAATTCTGGAGTGGAAACTTATGTAAACGTAATAATTTGAGGTGTAAAATACTGACTGTGTGTGAAAAAGGCCTTTACTGATAAAGCACGGAATAAAGGAGCTTCACGGTTGAACTCCAAAACCGCAAGTAACTGTATGTTGTAAATTCATTCATTCATTATCTCCCGCTTTATCCTCTATTAGGGGCCCGGTGGGGTTCCCCATGTCCATCCAGGGAAGAACGTCTCGGGCGCTGGGCAGATAGACCCAGGACAGGGCGCCAAGCCATCGCTGGGTACACACTCACACAGCCACACTCTATATGGGGCAATTTTGAGAATTCAATTGACTTGATCCATGTTTTTGGACTGTGGGAGGAAACCGGAGAACCCGGAGGAAACCCACACGGACACGGGGAGAACATGGAAACTGGGGAAAAAAAATCCCCAGTGCTGAGAGGAGAACATGCTAAACCACTAAGCCACCGTGCCACCCTGTATGTTGTAAAGATTTCTTAAAATAGGAAAAAGTTTGTAAAACCTAGATTATCTTACTTTGAACTCTATTCAAATCAAAAACAAAGATTTGTTACTTTTTTAAAAGATTTTCTGACTTGTTAAGGTTTTTCGCAGTGAAGAACATTTTCAGTTTGCTTTCCTGATAAACCAAATGTACAGCAAGGATATAAACAGACATAAAATAATCAGGTCTCATATAAACAACTTCATGAAATCACGGGTAATAAAGCCTCGTTTCACAGCAGACATCACATGGCTGTGTTTGCAGGTAATTATTATAAAAATCACACTACAGGTTTCATTTCTTGCATCTTAAGGACACATTCTGCAGCAGATATTACAGTATACAGCGTGCAGCTGAGTGCCGCTGTAATCTATGCGGTCGGGATGAGGTTCTGAGGAGACTGTGACTAAAGTGCAATCCAAACACTGACGCAGCTTCACAGAGCGCAAAGACTTATGTAACACCAATTCAATACAGAACAGTTTAACACTGAAAAACTAATCAATACCACGAGAACATGTTGACACTCAGCACTAATGTGAGTGTAAGTGCTTGTAAATGTGTGTGTGTTTGTGTAAATCATTAAAATACAAGATGGAAACTACATGTGGAGGTGCATGTGTGTGTTGGTGCATGCATACCTGTGGTTATGCAGTAGTAGGTCTCATGAGGCGACACGTGGTGGATGCGGTGGTGTTTACGGGGCAACACTAGGTGGCAGTCCTGCAGGAGGGTGACCCATCGGGGCAGGCCGAAGTACGAGTGAGACCACTTGTGGATCTGATTGGTCATGGTCACAAAGACGGCCAGCGCGAAGACAAAACAATCCCACGGGTAAGAACGAGACAGAGTGTCTAAAAGAGAGAGAGATGCATCAGCAGCGGAAACTGAATCATCATTCATTCATTCATTATCTTCCGCTTTATCCTCTATTAGGGTCGCGGGGGGGTTCCCAATGCCCATCCAGGGGAGAACGTTTCGGGCGCTGGGCAGATACACCCAGGACAGGGCACACACACACACTCACACAGACACACTCTATATGGGGCAATTTGTAGAAATCAATTGACTTGATCCGTGTTTTTGGACTGTGGGAGGAAATGGGAGAACCTGGAGGAAACCCACGCAGACACGGGGAGAACATGGAAACTCCACCCAGATGGGGATTCGAACCGGGAATCCCTAGTGCTGAGAGGAGAACATGCTAAACCACTAAGCCTCTGTGCCGCGTTCATTCAGAATAGATTTTTAATAAAGATCTACACAGCATCTACAGGAAAACATCTTCCAATACACGGTGAAAGCATGTGGACCAGAGCATCACACACCCATGAGAACCCGACACAACTGGAACATCCTTTACCCTTCTGAGGTCAGCCACGAGATTTAGAAAAGAGAATGAAACATAATGAAAGTGTTTTCATCAGAAACAGAATACTGAATACAGAATATTTAATCCACGGAGGCAAATTGTTAGTTCTTACTCTGCTTCTGTTCAGAAATATCTGTAAAAACTGCAAAGGCAATAAAAATTGTACTAAAAAATAAAAATTTTGAATCATAATCAAGATTTTCCATCCATTATCTGCCACTTTATCCTCTATTAGGGTCACGGTGGGGTTCCCCATGCCCATCCAGGGGAGAATGTCTCGGGCGCTGGGCAGATAGACCCAGGACAGGACGCCAATCTAATCGCTGGGCACACACTCACTCACACAGACACACTCTATATGGGGCAATTTGGAGAATTCAATTGACTTGATCCATGTTTTTGGACTGTGGGAGGAAACCGAAGAACCCGGAGGAAACCCACACGGACACGGGGAGAACATGGAAACTCCACCCAGATGGGGATTCGAACCGGGAATCCCTAGCGCTGAGAGGAGAACATGCCAAACACTAAGCCACCGTGCCGCCCTAATATTTTGATATAATAATACAACATAAAAGTTGTATTACTGAGTGAGGAGTTAAACAGTTTAATGGTCACGGGTAAGAATGACCTCCTGTGGAGCTCTGTGGTGCATTTGGGTGGAATAAGTCTTAAAATGATTGCGCTCCTGTGTCTGACCGGTGTGTCGTGCAGTGGGTGGGAGGCGTTGTCCATAATGGCCTTCAGCTTAGACTTTTAAACTGTCTAAATATAAACAGCTCATATTTATAAATAACATCCCTCACACCCAATGGAGAACTTTTTTTTTTTTTTTTTTTTTTTACATAGCTGCAGGTAAATGTAGTAAATGAAGTTTACTCATTGTGTCCACCAGGTCATGTAGATCAAAAGGTAAAAGCTATAAAATATCCCTTTAGTACCTGGTGTGTAGAACATGAACTTGTAGGCCATGTGGGCGAGCGGCAGGATGGTGATCATGCAGTTATCGCCATTGGTCTCGATGAAGTCGTGCCGCGTGATGGCCGTGGGGTCGATGTGATGTTCCCGGAACGGTCGGATAAACGCCTGAGGACGAAAGTACCAAATAAAGAAATAAAAATTATTAAATTTCTTCATAACGCACTTTGCTGCACGTTCTCAAATATTCTCAATCTTCGGGCGCTGGGCAGATACACCGAGGACAGGACGCCAATCCATCGCTGGGCACACACTCACGCACACAGACACACACACTCTATATGGGGCAATTTGGAGAACTCAATTGACTTGATCCATGTTTTTGGACTGTGGAAGGAAACCGGAGAACCCGGAGGAAACCCACGCGGACACGGGGAGAACATGGAAATTCCACCCAGATGGGGATTAAAAACGGGAATCCCTAGTGCTGAGAGGCGAACATACTAACCACTAAGCCACCGTGCCGCCCCTTTTCTTTTTAAAAAAAAGCATATAATTGTTGATGCATTGATACATACATAATATTTAATGATTTTTTTTTTTTTAGTGTTGGATGTTTGCCATTGTTGTGGCACTTTGAGATTTTACAAAATGAAAAGTGCGTTACAAATAAAATCTATTATTATTATTTTTTATTATTATTATCTATAAAGTGATTAAAGAAAATAACGTTGAGTTTCATTAGAAAACCAAAGCAGTCCTGAGTGTAACTGGCAAAGCAGCCGCATTGTTATATGAGCCGAGCATGAGGGAGAGCAGAGCATCTCTGGAACCCTGTGCTGGTGCGTTTGTGTGTGGGCTTGATGCTGACCGATAGAGCCTAATGAAAGTGGGGGCAGAGGAGGAGGAGGGGGTGAGGGTGGGGTGGAGGGGGGGGCGCCGGAGTTCACAAGTTCTGGAGCAGCAAGATAAACCGGGCATAAAGCCGCACTTCCCCGCTGCTGCCGTCCTGCGGCATGAAAAAGCCAAAGCTCAGCGGTGCATGTCACTCACGGCCGCGGCGGGCGCGTGGGGTTCGCCTAATGAAAGACAGGACGCACGGAAATAATGTGCGTGGACAAAGAGAGGCGGGGGTTGGGGGGTGGGGTGGGGGTAGAAACTTGGAAAAATAAAAGTAATTTATTTGACCGAACAGAAAGCAGGAGTCGTTCGTCGGCGTGTTTCGGGGGGGGGAGGTCATTATCATGTGTTCCGTGGCTGAAGTCAATCTGTGCACGCGTGGTGGTGGGACCCGGCTGGAGCGCGGAGTGGGGGTGGGCTGGGATATCGGCTGATATTTCGACAATTATCTTCCCTCCTGTTCGCCTCGTCTCCTGCTCGCCCCTCGGGCCTGGCGCCAGATTAAACGTGCGCACGCGAGCGGACCTTCCGCCACGCCGTGGCCGCCCGACGTTTCCGCCGGGCGCTAATCCCGCACCATTTAACACCCTGCCTTCTGCCTAATCGCGGTGCCTATCGCCTGGCTCGCCCCGGCGGCGAGGCGGCGTACGGAAGCCCTGCTCGGTACCTGAAGCTTTCCCTTTGTTCACCTCCCCCTCTCGTACGAGATGCTCTTAAGAGCCCGTTTAATCACGCTCATTAGCGACTCCCCCCACGAGCGGACGGGATTGCGAGCTCTGAATGGCGTGCGCGGTCGTCCGCCGCCGAGTGCCGCCTTTAATCTGCACGCTAAAGGGTGTTAGAGCTCCGGGAGCTGGAGGAGCCATAAATTCCCCCGCTCTTTTTGAAGTCCGCTTCCTCCCAGGTGGCCGATCCCAATTATCCTTCGACAGCGAAGGGCCCGCGTCGGCTGCGGCGGCACCAGAAAGCCCTCGGTCCTTCCCTCCCATTAGCCGCGGGTCGGCGGATCGAGCCGTTTAGCAGCACAGACGGATGCTGATGAAAGCGAGGATTGCGCGGCCTCCTCGCTCCAGACCGCGGGGGGCCGCTGGGCACCATTTTCTCAGACTCCGACCGTATGTCCAAATCCACACCTACTCACTCTTTAGTGCGGCGCTGTAAACTTTCTCACAGTTTCAAGATGGAAAACGATTCCAAACGATCACGGCACAGAGTTTTTATACTCGTTGATGCCGCTAACGCCTAACGCGGCTAAAAAGACAAGTCCACTTTCATATGTATGGTAACACTGTCCCCAAAATGTCCGCGCTTAACAATAATCCAAAAGGAGGAATTCAGAAGAAATCATTTTCTTTCTGATACGGCAACTAAATTCAGAGAAGCACAAATCAAAAAACCTCTCAGCGCTAGGGATTCCCGGTTCGAATCCCCATCTGGGTGGAGTTTCCATGTCCTCCCCGTGTCCGCGTGGGTTTCTTCCGGGTTCTCCGGTTTCCTCCCACAGTCCAAAAACATGGATCATGTCAACTGAGTTCTCCAAATTGCCCCATATAGAGTGTGTCTGTGTACGTGAGTGTGTCCAGCGATAGACTGGCATCCTGTCCTGGGTGTATCTGCCCAGTGCCCGAGACGTTCTCCCCTGGATGGGCATGGGGAACCCCACCGCGACCCTAATAGAGGATAAAGCGGGAGATAATGAATGAATTAATATTACATTTGGTCATTTTGCGCACGCCGGTATCCATGGTGACTTACAGAATCAGAGATCAGAACACAGTTCGGGTGAAGGGTCTTGCTCAACCCACGTTGGTAATGTTTGAGGACCGGGGACTTAAACCCTCTGCTAGCCCAACACCCAAATCACTGAGGCTTATGGTCAGCATGTTCTCCACTCAGTGCTAGAGATCCAGGTTCGAATCCCAATCGTCGGTGTGGGTTTCCCTTCCACAGTTCAAAAACACAGATTTAAGTTATACTGGTTGCTCTAAATTGCCCCATATAGAGTGTGTTTGTGTGAGTGAGTGAGTGTGTGTCCTATGTGTACCCCCACCCCTGTCCCCCACGACCCTAGTAGAGGAGTAAACAGAAGATCCATCCATCCATTAGCTTCCACTTTATCCTATATTAGGGTCGCGCTTGGGGGGGGGGCATCCAGGTGAGAATATTCTGAAAATTGGGCAGATAGACCCAGGACAGGGCGCCAATCCATCACTGGCACACACTCACTCACTCACTCACTCACATAGACACACTCTATATGGGGCAATTTGGAGAACTCAATTGACTTGATCCATGTTTTTGGACTGTGGGAGGAAACCGGAGAACCCGGAGGAAACCCACACGGACACAGGGAGAACATGGAAACTCCACCCAGATTGGGATTCGAACCGGGAATCCCTAGCGCCGAGAGGAGAACATGCTAAACCACTAAGCCACCCTTAAACGGAAGATAATGAATGAATGAGTTGATGTTAAGGTTGGTGGGACTTCAACTGTGGGACGAAAATTGGGCGGCGCGAGCGACACAACGAGAAAAGCAGCCAATAGAAACTGGGGTCAGAACACACGGGCAGCCATGACACAGCAGCCCCGGCGCAATGAATGTTACGGGTCATGTCCTCGGTAACGTCGGTGGACCTGGGATTTGAACCCACAACCTTCAGACATTGATATTAAGGGGTGGAGCCAATGCTGATTATGAATATTCAAGCCAAACGAGACGTAGGATCGGGAAGGAGCCGTGATGCAACACAACAATCCAGCAAGAGCAGCACACCAGCTCATCAGTGCACCCCCCCCCTACCCCCCCCCACCCCATTTGGTGCTCAAAAGCAAAGCTTGGTGCCTTTTAATTGGGTGGACAGAGGGTGACCTTTTCTCTGATTGGGAGAGGAAAGGGCGACTATGGCCTGCATTAATTTGAGCCCCCTGGGTGTACCGCCCCCTGTTGGGTAGTGCGTGGGTGTGGAAGGTTACAGGTTGGAGTTTCAGGAAACAGAAAGAGAAAGAGGGCTCCCCACTGGGAGGACGTGGCATTTCCTCTTTATTCCGGTAAAACACAACAGTCCAATAAAAACGCGGGGCGGTGTGAAAAATTAAGGAGGGCAATTTGTTAAAATCAAAACACACTCCGGCACCACGGACCTCCGAGTCACCGAGAAGGCCATCTAGAACACCAGGGTGGGATGTTGAGTATAAAAATGCTAATAAAAAGAAATAAAGTGGAACTCCACGTGGCTGCGCCGTTACTATGGCAACCAAACAGGTATGACACAGGACAGGTAAAAACAGCAAATGGAAAAGCCATATAAACCCTATAAACGTTTATCAGTGCTGCTGGTGCTGCCTCAGATTAGGCGGGACACTTCATCTGAATGAATGGAGTCTGTAGTACTGACCTTCCCGATGATGGGGATGTCCACCGAACCCCAGGTATCGGCGGCCCAGTGCACCATGCCAGAGGCAAAGTCTGCCGTCACGATGCCAGCCACTAAGAAACAGACAGCGGCAGAGTGAGGACCACAACGTTTGTATAAATATTTAATGAAGCATTAATAATGGCATGAATATTTTTTTTATCAGAACGGCGTGTGTGGTTAAAAAGATAACGTTAAAGAATCTCTTCACTTGTAGACCGATTTAGATGTGTCTGTAAAATATGAAAATAAAAATATAATTCTGGGATTCAGTTATTCAGACACGACATAATGAGGTCAGAAAATCCTGAAAATGCGTAAAAATATATACAGAATGGTTTTTTTTAATAGTATAAACAATAAAGGCCACGTATACACAGTCTGAGGCAGGTCAGTTAAGTTTTTCGGCTTTGATTAAGTGTCTAATTGGGTTTACAGCGCAGTGATTTTTAGTTTTTTTTTTTTTTAAGTTTGTAGGCTTTTTTTCATGTCTGTGGTAATCCAGTAGTGCGTCAATGTTGTTTATTGTATATGCGGAACATTCTGTTAGTGTGTGTTAGGGGGTCGTGGCATGTTTCATAGGAGTGTGGTGGTTCCCCCTTTATTAGGTAAGCATGAGTGATTCTGGTGTGTCCGATACGGCGACTAGAGATGGTGACCTGGTCTGTTCTATGTTCAGGCCATGTCAATGTGATGGTGGTGCCATCCCTGTAGCTTGTTTCTGGTTTGTGCGCTCCATTCTGTTTGATGTATGGTGGGATTAGGTGGACAGCGTCAATTGTTAATCATTTTTGGGCTTAGCAGTTGGGTTCAAGACCCAATGCTTATTTAGACACAGTGCTGATTTATTTCCACAGGACACACGCCAGAATGAACACAGCGGACCTACTTACCAACTCCAAGGACGATCCTGCAGATGGCAACCGTGGAAAAGTTTACGATGAGGAAGGAGAGGTTGACAGCGAAGAGTGAGAGGCACAAAATGACGCAGATCCATTCCTGTAGACGTTTTCCTACACAAACACAACACACACACACACACTCAAAGTTACATTTGGCGAATAATAAGTATCCCAACTTGGTTTGGGTCAGAACACAGGGTTGGTCCAGAGCAATAAGGGTTAAGGGCCTTGGCCATAAGACCCACAACTTCAGAGGACCTGAGATTTAAAGCCACTACCTTCAGACTCATAGCCCAACACCCTACCACTGAGCTAAAACCATCCATCCATTATCTTCTGCTTTGTCCTCTATTAGGGTCGCGGGGGGTTCCCCATGCCCATCCAGGGGAGAAAGTTTCGGGCGCTGGGCAGATACACTCAGGACAGGGCGCCAATCTATCGCTGGGTACACACTCACTCACACAGACACACTCTATATGGGGCAATTTGGAGAACTCAATTGACTTGATCCATGTTTTTGGACTGTGGGAGGAAACTGGAGAACCCGAAGGAAACCCACGTAGACATGGGGAGAGCATGGAAATGCCACCCAGATTGGGATTCGAAGTGGGAATCCCAAGTGCTGAGAGGCCAACGTGCAAACCACTAAGCCACCGTGCTGCCCTGAGCTAAAACCAAACACATCTATAATCCTGATTTAGAGACGTGGTGTATAACTTGTGCGTTTCTGATTTTGTCACCCGGTAACAAGCATGGACCTCCATGCCCACTGTGGGTGGAGTGGACCACACCATCTCACCAGTCAGTCTGCAGTCTGGATCCATGTGCTTGAACTGAGAAATCATTATAAAGACAGCGTTTAAGTGATTAAGGTGCTTCTACATTATTCACTCTATCTGAACCCGACATCCAGCCACATCAAGACACCATCCTCATCTTTATTTTGCATATTCAGTCATCAAGGACAGGACAGTCCATCCAGCCGGCATCCTTCGGCTCACTCCGGTCCTCACTCTGCGGTGGAGTGAGCTCTTTTGAAAATTTAATGCCATTAGAGAATCCACGTCCAGAAGATGGAGGATTTCGATGACCGCTATTTATAGCACCACAGTCAGCGATCTCATCGCCTGCCACACCAGGGACTCTCCAAAAGTTTGCGCCTCACTACTGACTCCACCACTCATGATTATTCAATTAAAAGCACAAAAATAATACAGAAAAATAAACCATAAAGCAAAATTTGGCCTCATTTTTGCTCCTTAACATCAATTTGGAGCCACGGTTCAACCAAATATCAAATCGCCCAGAAATAACTATACATTCATGATCTAACACCATCTTGTTTATTTATAGACTGAAGGTGAAGGTCCATCCACCTTCCTTATTCCTGAATGGTTCTGTGATTTAGCAATCAAACATCTTCCATTTAATCCTTTAATAGGGTCATAGAAGGGGGTCCCCATCCAGGGGAGAACGTTTTGGGCGCTGGGCAGATACACCCAGGACAGGGTATCACTCCATCACTGGGCACACGCACTCACACTTTATAGGAACAATATCAGTGCAGCCAATTCACCTTGAATCCATGTTTTTGGACTGTGGGAAAAGTTCTAAAGAAAATCTAATGATGAGGGATTATTATTATTGTCAGAGGGATTATTATTATTGAAGATAATAATAAAAAAAAAAACATGATTATACATTCATTCATTCATTATCTCCCGCTTTTATCCTCTAGTAGGGTCGTGGAAGGATTCCCCATGCCCATCCAGGGGAGAACGTTTCGGGCGCTGGGCAGATAGACCCAGGACAGGACGCCAACCATCGCTGGGCAGGTCTTTTGCTGAATTTTATCACAAAATATTGAAATCTTTTGCAGATCAAAAGAAAACAAAAAAAAGTCATTTCCAAGAAGTTGTCTGCTAGTGCAACTTTATATAAATATAAAACATTAAATTTATATAATGGTAGAACACAACCAATCCTGATGTGAATACAAACCTACATTAATGACGCGTTCCATGTTTCTCTAAAGGACAATCAGATCGTCTTTATAACGTGTGTAAGTTGCTGCAAATTCTAAACTATATATACACCCCAAAATTTAACACACTAACTTACGGTTCCTCATGCTGTCCAGAACAAATGAATTTTAAAGTGTACAACGACACATCTACTTATTTACCTGTACATACCCCCACGTACTCGCTCATCCCGATCCTCTTACACAGTAATGGAGGGTCCTCTTTAGTACATCCTGTAAATCTGATCCTGAACCTGATCACCATCACCTCCTGCATGTCAACAAGCTTCCTCTGAACACCTGCATCAGCAGAACACAAAGCCACCTGACACCTGAGCCGACGCTCACCGCGTGAGACGACCGCGCTGCGCATTCCGCAGGTGCCACCGAGCTGAAATCCGGTCTCCCCGTGAGCCGTGAGCTCAAACACACCGAACGCGAGCGAGCCGAGATCAGAGCAGAGGGTGCGGGATCGACTCCCGGGCCATGTTTCACTGTGTACACTTCTGTAACTGCATTCAGAACTGTGTGGACATCAAACAACACCTGTGTGAAGCTGTGCAGTGGGGGGGGGGGGGTAATTTTTGTTGTGTTAAACATGGTAGTTGCCCAGCGATAGATTGGCGTCCTGTCCTGGGTGTATCTGCCCAGCGCCCGAAACGTTCTCCCCTGGATGGGCATGGGGAACCCCCCTGCGAGCCTAATAGAGGATAAAGCGGAAGATAATGGATGAATGAACATGGTCGTGACCCATCGTAGCGAGCGGTCCAGAAAACACTCTGAATAAACGCTTTAGTCTAAATTTTAAATCGCAAATTCACAGTTTGCTCGCCGCGCCGCTCCGTCATCGAGACGGAAAACCGAAACCTTATCAGCAGAGATCCAGAGTGCGAGTCAGGTGATCGGCATCGAATCCTCATGCTCCCCGTCGAGGGCAGAAACTAGGCCAGGCCTCGGCAGAGCCGCCATCGGCGCCGCGGTCCTGGACGCGAGAGCCGAGCCGCACGCTCATTAATACACTCCTGACAACGCCGCGCTCGCCAGCAAGCCACCGCGCCGATTGCTCACAGCCGCGGCCCCCGTCGCCGCTCGCTGGCGAGGGGAATTAACCTGGGACGGGGTGAAACGAGGGGGAGGGGGGTGTGCTAATAGGCTGAAATTAATCAACGATGCCTGATTCGACACAGAGGGGTGGCTGGAGTGCCAAACACCCTGTGCATGCTAATGGAGCTCCTGTTCACCTTCATCCCACTATTGGTGACAGCAGATGGAAACGCCGGCGCCGGCGCCATCCCATCATGTTCAGATCGCTTTATGTACACATCGTGTATGGATATCACCTTTATTACAATGATCTGGAAAATAGCGGAACCCCAGCAACCACTGAGGGGTAGTGAGTGCTATACTGATTCTTAGTCCTGGCTAATGGATGGATTTAACGGATTTAATTTTGGAGTTTAAAAAAAAAAAAAAAAAAAAAAAAAAAAAAAAAAAGAGAGATAAATGGTCACAAGTCCCCCTATAATGGGATTTTTGTGCTGGAGTGTCAGCGCTGCCACCAGCATGGTGGTGCTTCAAGGCAGAGTTGGCAGTGACTACGGAGTCTCCCTCGGCTGCTGCACCAGGTGACCTCAGCTGGCTGGCGAAGGCATCATGAGGGATATAGAATGTAAAGTGCGGCTGCAGTGGAACCACGCCGCTGGTTGAAGGAAAGAAAAGAATCGTGCGAGGTTCCCAAGTCCGCAGATGTTTTCACCGTAGCGATGCGAGAACTGGCGGGTCTCACTTTTGTCTAACGGCTTTGTCCGTGCAGAGAGACAAAACGATAACGGCCTTAAAGGTTCACAACAGACGACCTGAAGGCTGCCAATTAGGGCTGCACTCAGCAATCGATTTTCTATTAATCTAACAATTATTAGTCGATTAATCTAAAAACTATTACTCTAAATGTGAATGGAATTAAAACAACAACAAAAAAAAAACCTTTAATGTTAAAATATTTTCTTTAATTGCTTTATGGTTGGCATGTTCTCCTCTCAGCGCTAGGGATTCCCGGTTCGAATCCCCATCTGGGTGGAGTTTCCATGTTCTCCCCGTGTCCGCGTGAGTTTCCTCCGGGTTCTCCGGTTTCCTCCCACAGTCAAAAAACATGGATCAAGTTCAATTGAGTTCTCCAAATTGCCCCATATAGAGTGTGTCTGTGTGAGTGAGTGTGTGCCCAGCGATGGATTGGCGCCCTGTCCTGGGTCTATCTGCCCAGCGCCCGAAACGTTCTCCCCTGGATGGGTATGGGGAACCTAATAGAGGATAAAGCGGAAGATAATGGATGAATGAATGAATGAATGTATAATAGTAAGCACTTTAGAATGACGGTGGAATATTATAATATTTTACTAAAATGTCTGATCAAAAATACTGGACTTAAGATGTGTCAAATTTCTCAAATAGTTCATCCTTAAATTATTAAAATCACCAGGTAAAAACCTGCACGGACTGAACTTTGAGGCACATACAGTATGACATGACATTTCATGGACTACACATGTTGACTATATACAAGCACGGACATTCAAATTTATCTGGAAGTGAAATGTAAACGTGGTACATGAGCGGTATTAAGAAAAAGCTCAACACTGCTGCGCAGACATCCCAGCAGCTTTTAAACACTTTTAAACGCTCGTGTGTCAATTACATTACATTTGGTCATTCAGCAGACGCTTTTTATCCAAAGTGACTTACAAGGGTTAATCACAGCATCCCTGGAGCAATGAGGGTCTTGCTCAAGGACCCACACTGGTAACTTCAGTGGACCTGGGATTTGAACCCCCAACCTTCAGATTGATAGCCCAATGCCCAAACCACTGTCTCATAGCGGCTACACTCCGGATAAACCCATCTTTCCGGAAGGCCGTTGCCATTTTGTTGACGCGACGACACAAGGTCTGCGAATCGAAGTATTTTCGTAATAGATTACCACTGCCAATGCAGTCAATCAGCCGCTCCCTGCCCACTCCAACTCCCGCCGACAATGACAGGGCGTCGAGATGAGGCCAAAACGTGAGCCTCGTCCAGAAAAGCATTAGTGCGAGGCATGCGCACTTATTTCCCCCGGACAGATCTCGGTAGGCCCGAGACGTCAGACAGGCCGAGGAAGGGGATGGGGGTGCAGGGAAAGTGGGTCAGGCGCAGAAATGGAGGAGAGAGACAGAGAGACTCACAAAGGAAGGAAGGGAGGTAGAATTCCCCTGATCAAGACAAATGGATCAGTCACAGACCCTCATGCTTTCATCTGATCTCAGCGGAGAACTCAACCTGGGAGACTGAGACAGACACACACACACACACACGCGCACACACACACACACACACACACGGCCTGTCTCCTGTATTAAATTTGTATGTAATGTGATCCACTAAAGCAGAAAGCCAGCTTGATCAGCATGGAAACGTCAAGATTTCAACATAAAGGCAACTTTATATAATAAGAAAAGCGTATAGCCCCGAAATTATAATCTCGGTGTGGCATCCCTTTGCAATCCGACTGCCTTTTATGGTTTTTTTTTTTTTTGAGGAGATTTTGCTTATACCTCAATTAGACTTGATCTTCGGTTAAACTGCTTTATGACATCATCATGCTCTATATAAATAACACTGAACTCCGCTGATTAAATCATAAGCACTATTTAAACACTGTGTAATCAGCAGAGCTGGCTTCGGCTCCGGGCTTCACTCGAGCCGACCGAATGATTTTCGGATGATTTGCCTCTCTAAAGTACTTCTAGAACATCGCTGGATCTCCAGCGCCAGGCTTTGAAAACACGGGCTGTAATTGAAACCAGCGCGGTGATGAATGTGCGATTAACAGAAGGTGAGCTGCGGAATTTTTTACATATTCCATTATTCACAGTGGGGCCACGTCGCTGAAAGCGTCGGTACGGAGTAGAGCGCCGAACGACGAACACATGGGGAGTAAAAAGCTCGGAAATGGAATTCAGATGACGGTAATTATACAGGTTTCTAACAGACCCTCTGTCTCCACTGCCGCAAACGCCAATGAGGTTTCCGAGCAAAACCAACGCAGCCTTCCATCAAATATATTAATTACATAAAGGTGATGTCTAGTTTCATTTATTAAACTTTTTTTTTGTTAATCTGATAATAAATTATTCACAGATTAACCTCAGATGTGTTTATATATATATTTAAAAACTTAAAATACTCATTATTCAAGAGCCGTCCCTGTTAATAACTTTTAAGAAGTGCGTCTGCTCTAATTTATGCAAAGCTCCGGGTTATTCCGAAGGGTTTACAAACTTTTTCTTGTAAAACCGCAAATGTAAAGTGTTGTCCGTCCTGCTCCTCTTTCAGATCGGGCTGTAGCAGATGGGTGGTGTCGTCGCTTCCGATCGTCTCAGGTGCATGAAAGGACACCCGGACACTCAGGTGGGTCCTGACCCCTGACCATCTGACCCCGAGATGACGACTCTGGAGACGGTCGGACGTGTGTCGGTCAGCTCGGCAGTAAAGCGGCTGCTAAATAATGTAGCAGCTCAGATTCGGGATCAGACGGCGAGGGGATAAGAGAGCTCGGACGCTGGCGGAGGAGTGGAATTAGGATTCCGGGTTTTAAATCATGAGCCTAAACTCATTAAACTGGGGCTGGAGCCAGTTTCTACAGGTTCTGGTACGATTATAGACCCAGCTTTATATTCATGGGGTTTTTAACTGTCTGGTTAGAACAGTGTAGCATATACAGCATCACTGTGGTTATGATGTCGTAATGTATTTCATCTGCAACATGCAACTCTTCAGTGCATAAGCACAAAAAAAAACAGGGACTATAAGGATTTTCTTCAATGAAACACTTAATAAATATTATGAGAATTCCGTCTTCATCATGCAGCTGCCCAGGTTCTGCAGGAGCTCAGGTAAGAACAGCACAGCGGCCACCGGGAGGAACCTGAGAAACTCGAAGGCAGTCCTAGACTCTTGTTTACTTCCTGCCGAATCCATAAACAGGGATAAAGAAGCGCAAGAGACAGTCAGCGGTGCGTGAGACGCAAACATATGGTGCAAAGAGGCGTCCAGCTGTTCGGTCTGCACTGGGAACCGTAATGAGGTGGAGATGCACCAGAACAAACCAAAGCCTCATCAATCGCCTCTCACCCCCGAGTCCCGGTGCATCCGAATGCCATTCCAGCTCTCCGAAACCCAACACACCTGAAGCTCCAACACCGCACAAGGTTCTCAAAGCTCCTGTAAGCAGCACCGACTGATCTTCAATTAAAGCTCACTGACACTAGTTAAATAATACAGCAGTCTTTATGTCCCAGTGTTGCTTCACCGGGACGACTGGCTCCGTCTGATGGGGGAGGCCGGATTAGGGATTCCATCTTTAAGATGTGACCATGACTTTAAGATGTGACCATGACTTTTCTTGCAGCAGCAGATCAGACCTTCAGCAAATAACTTACTGTAAAGAAATCAGTCATGTCGTTTACTTCACGTAACTCTAAACCACCGCCCAGCGATGGATTGGTGCCCTGTCCTGGGTCTATCTGCCCAGCGCCCAAAACGTTGACCCCTGGATGGGCATGGGGAATCCCGCCAGTGAACCCGGAAGATAATGGATGGATGGAACTCTAAACCACCATCCATCCCTCCATCCCTCACATCATCAACGTTACAATGACCCTCAGAAAAACCAACAAGCATCTAAGCCAGTGGTTCTGAATTGTCCCCATTTTTAAATGTGCATGAACTTCAGCTTTGCAAACAGGAATGAAGCAGCCATATAAACGTTCAGCTTGACAGCAGCTGACATTAAGATGTTCCCAAAGCTCACGCACTCCCCCCCCCCCCCCCCCCAACCCTACAGCTGGTAAGAGAGAAATGCAGCAGCAGGTTTGCATGTTGCGCGTCACATCAGTACCGCTGGCTTTTGGATTCCCACAAACAAGTTACTTAAACTTCCACTTTAACACAGAATGCAGCTCCGTTCATCCAAATCCATCCACAACGTTGTTTTTTTTCCCGATCGACAGAAACATGTTAGAACATCACCTTATTAACCCTGACTATCTCAGTGGTGTCTAGTGGTGGAAGCACTATCATCATCATCATCATCACCAATGGCCCTACAATTTAAATTTAAATAAATACACAGTGGCTTAGTGGTTAAGCATGTTCTCCTCTCAGCGCTAGGGATTCCCGGTTCGAATCCCCATCTGGGTGGAGTTTCCATGTTCTCCCCGTGTCCGCGTGGGTTTCCTCCGGGTTCTCCGGTTTCCTCCCACAGTCCAAAAACATGGATCAAGTCAATTGAGTTCTTTAAATTGCCCCATGTAGAGTGCGTTTGTGTGAGTGAGTGTGTGCCCAGTGATAAATTGGCGCCAGAAACTTTCTCCCCTAGATGGTAAATTGGCCCGGCGCCAGAAACGTTCTCCCCTAGATGGGCATGGGGAACCCCACCGCGACCCTAATATAGGATAAAGCGGAAGATAATGAAGGAATGAATGAATAAACCCATGGAACCATCTACCCCTACATGCGGTCATCTCTACCCCGCAACCCTCTTTGCAGTTGCATAGGGACACGTTTTCATACTCGCACCTCAACATTAACCTGCACTTTTACATACCCCCCTCTACATGCACCTGTATCCCTTAAGTGATCTGTTATTTATAATGGGGGGTGTCATGTTCTAATGGGCACTTTAACGTATAGAAGTAGGTGATAAGTTGGTTGGCGCTTTTTAACTTAGTAAACGAGTTTAAAAAAATTTTAAATAAAAATGACCAGAATAGAACATAACATTTGGTCATTGAGCAGACGCTTTTTATCCAAAGCGACTTACAAGGTGGGTGCCAGGGTGGCTTAGTGGTTTGGCATGTTCTCCTCTCAGCACTAGGGATTCCCGGTTCGAATCCCAATCTGGGTGGAGTTTCCATGTTCTCCCCGTGGGTTTCCTCCGGTTTCCTCCCACAGTCCAAAAAAAAAAAAAAAAACAAAAAAAAAAAAAACGACCAGAATAGAACATAACATTTGGTCATTGAGCAGATGCTTTTCATCCAAAGCGACTTACAAGGTGGGTGGCAGGGTGGCTTAGTGGTTTAGCATGTTCTCCTCTCAGATCTAGGGATTCCCGGTTCGAATCCTAATCTGGGTGGATTTTCCATGTTCTCCCCGTGTCCGCGTGGGTTTCCTGCGGTTTCCTCCCACAGTCCAAAAAAAAAAAAAAAAAAACATGGCTCAAGGTGAATTGAATTCTCCAAATTGCCCCATATAGAGTGTGTTTGTGTGAGTGAGTGTGTGCCCAGCGATAGATTGGCGCCCTGTCCTGGGTGTATCTGCCCAGCGCTCGAAACGTTCTACCCTGGATGGACATAGGGAACCCCCCCCCACGACCCTAATAGAGGATAAAGCAGAAGATAATGGATGGATGGATGGACTTACAAGGTGAGCACAGGGTTCATCACAACACCCCTGGAGCAATGAGGGTTAAGGGCCTTGCTCAAGGACCCACATTGGTAACTTCAGTGGACCTGGGATTTGAACCCCCAACCTTCAGATTGATAGTCCACCACCCTAACCACTGACCTACCGCGCTAACGTAATAATACATTATATAACAATATATATGATTAATGTTAAAGAGTTTTAAACACTTCGCGTGTTGAAGCTCGGGGGTCAGCTGGACGCCGTTCTTACCTGGTGAGTAGAGCTGGGCGAGCTGCCGGGCCCCGGCGTGCTGTGGGCCCCAGCGGGGTGAGCTGCTGCGGGCCGCCGCTCCGTGCTCGTTTCCGTTCGGGTCCTCCTCCGCCATGGACCGCTGTAGAATTTCCGTCTCGGACCACAACGCCGCCGCCGCCGCCGCCGCCATGCTGCCCCTCGTCGCTCCGCCGTCCTCAGGTGCGGCGCATTAACGGCCGGCCTGCGGCTCGGTGCGCTGCCGGCGGGCTGAGCGTGTGAGGCCGGAGACAGAGCCTCCTCCCCGGGCTGCGGTCTGACTGCCGACGCTAACGGAGCTCCGGACAGCCGGAACCAAAACAGCGACGCACCGAACGGTCCGTCATGGAAACCGCCTCGTTTTTCTGCTTTTCATTTGTTTTCATTTATTTTATTATTATTTATTTTTACAATCAAATAAAATAAAATAAACATTCGATAAAATCGGAATTCGGCGTCTCGAGCGGCTCAGGTGTTTGTAGTCACGTGACCACCTTTACGGGCCGGGACGGCGGGACGTGTAGAGTTTAGGGATCGTCACAAAAACACCACACCGTGACGCACGCGCCGAGGCTCGAACAACAACAACGTCACAATAAAATCAATAAAGTCACAATAAACTAAAAGTGTAGTTCAAATATACATTTAAAATACATATCGATATCTGCACTAATGAGTTTTGTGATGCAGACAGGAACAGACTGGACAAATGTTCAATTCTGTTTTTCATTTCGTCTCCCCCTGTATTAAATGCCATGGACATAATTAAGTCGTTCATTCATTCATTATCTCCCACTTTGTCCTCTATTAGGGTCGCGGTGGGGTTCCCCATGCCCATCCAGGGGAGAACGTTTCGGGCGCTGGGCAGATACACCCAGGACAGGGCGCCAATCCATCGCTGGACACACGCACACAGACACACTCTATATGGGGCAATTTGGAGAACTCAATTGACTTGATCCATGTTTTTTGGAATGTGGGAAGAAACCGGAGAACCCGGAGGAAACCCACGCAGACACGGGGAGAACATGGAAACTCCACCCAGATAGGGATTCGAACCGGGAATCCCTAGCGCTGAGAGGCGAACGTGCCCAACGTGCGAATTAAGCCACCATCCAAGTCGTGTTTTTTTTATTGTATTTGATCTTATTTTGTATATACACTGAGCATTTGTATTACACTTTTTAAAGTACTTCTTGTAATAGATAAATTAGATGTATCTATAACTTTCCAAGGCGGCACGGTGGCTTAGTGGTTAGCACGTTCTCCTCTCAGCGCTGGGGATTCCCGGTTCGAATCCCCATCTGGGTGGAGTTTCCATGTTCTCCCCGTGTCCGCGTGGGTTTCCTCCGGGTTCTCCGGTTTCCTCCCACAGTCCAAAAACATGGATCAAGTCAATTGAATTCTCCAAAAATTGCCCCATATAGAGTGTGTTTGAGTGTGTGAGTGTGTGCCCAGCGATGGATTGGCGCCCTGTCCTGGGCGTATCTACCCAGCGCCCGAAACGTTCTCCCCTGGATGGGCATGGGGAACCCCACCGCGAGCCTAATAGAGGATAAAGCAGAAGATAATGGATGGATGGATATAACTTTCCCAATTAATGTCACTTCTGCTGCTGAGAAACGTTATCCTCTCCAAGGGTCGTGGGGGGTGGGGGGGTCCCCATGCCCATCCAGAAGAGAATGTTTCGGGCACTGGGCAGATACACCCAGGACACCTCACTCACACAGACACACTCTATATGGGGCAATTTGGAGAATTTAATTGACCTTGATCCATGTTTTTGGACTGTGGGAGGAAACCGGAGAACCCGGAGGAAACCCACGCGGACACGGGGAGGACATGGAAACTCCACCCAGATTGGGATGACAGCAGACCATTTATTTTAATCATTTGATTGATACATGCACATTTTAAAAGAACAAATGATGCGATCATAATAAATATATATTTTAATTCTCTTTATTAATTCTTAAAATAGGTCAGGTTTGTAACCTCACAGCCTAAAGGTGCCGTGTTTTGTTTCTGGATTATTCTCAATGTTCACGTTCTGCTCCTCGGTGTTTGATGTCGAGACAGCATCACTGGCCTCTTCCCAACAGGAACGTTACAAATGATACAGTAATGGGACAAATAATATGTCTCTAATTTCTCTATCACCATGTCTTTGGAACGTGAGAGGAAAGCCCTCAGACACAGGGAGGACATGCGGACAGCTCACAGAAATGAGCCCACAGTGTTCACCCACAACTTGGACTCAAACCCAGGACCTTCTCGCTGTGAAGTGGAGGTGTTAACTGCTACACTGCGGTGCCGCCTCTGTAATGGGGTAGTTTTACACTGAAACCTGTTCTTTTAAAAGATCAGGATCAACAGCTTACAAAATAAAAATGACTGAATGAATAACAGAATTAAATATAAATTTCTTTCTGGATTAGGGGCATGATGGTTATTCACTGCACTACGTCCTTTACACAATAAAAAAACTAGAATAAAAACTAAACAAGTGAAGTGTGATTGTGCGTAAAGGTGACATTGTAATATGCAATTATTGAATAATGTATTCATTCTAAAGCCAAATGCATCACAACTAACCTAAATACCGGATTTAAACATGCTTCTGCAAGAGGTTTATTTAAAGCTGGAGTTTTTAGAGATGCAGAGACCTCTGTTGTAACATTATGTAATTACAGTCAACCAGTTAAACAACTGCTTCTGACTCCCCTCCCCAACAGGGCTTTAAATATGTGGCTGATTTATAAAGGGGATCAATCTGTCAGCGTATAAATAATAAAAAATAATAACACAGTTCTGCGTGTTTTAATGTAAACAGAGTTCCTTCAGTTCTTGGAACTGGACTTTATTTGTGATGTGAGAAGAAAGCAGAAAGCAAAGAGAATGAATGGAATCCTTTGGAAAGAAATGTCGTCTTCCCGGCGGCGCCGACTCCGTTCTGCGGGTGGAGTAAGACACGAGACACCAGGGTTCCCTTTATTCATGATTCATTTATTTGTTTATTTTCAACTGTACTAGTTTTTATTGCAATCTGGTTAATTCACATTTAAAAAGCAGACATCATCCAGTTGAACTGAAATCCATGATATTTATTTATACAACAACCATAAGGCCCATGAACTGCAAAAATTCCATCCAAACCATTATGTATTTTTTTCTCTGGATTTGGGTGTTTTTTTGTCTTTTTATTTTTTTTTTACTGTAATTAGAAAAAAGAAAATATATATATATTTATATATAACAATAATAGAAAGGAAGAGAGTGATTACGACTGGCAAGCATTCACAACACAGCACGAGTACCTAATTACTGAGAAATAAAAAGGTACGGAAACCATGAGAGAGAAACAAAAAAGAAAAAAAAAAAAACATTTAGGAAAATAAATGGCACCTTATACAAAAAGCAACAGAGGACAGAGGGAAGAGTGAAGCATTTCTAGAGACTAAGACTGGAGACAGAGGGCTTTTATTTTTTCCATTTTTTTCCTTTTGTTCAAAATAAAGAAACGAAAGAAAAGACAAAAAAAAAAAAGAGAAAGAAAGAAAAAAAAAAAAAAACCCTAACATCATATCCTGCACGACCCAAACCCATACAGGATGCAGTGCCGATAAAAAATACTGCACATAGAATACCTTTTCCGTAGATTTCTCCTTCATCTGGTCCCCCCTCTCCTTTTCTTTTTTTAATAGCATATCCCATTAATATTCGTTCCCCACCGTTCGTAATAGCTGCGCCTGGTGGAGGAATCGTTAGAGTTTTACATGTGAGTAGCAAATGACACTTTGATTGGCTGTGATGTTGAAATGGGCGTCCCCCACCGGGCCTGGGTCGGGGTTCCGGGCTGAACCGGGAGTCCTGCGGGGCTCGGGCTCACTGCGCGTGCTGACTCAGTGTGTGGTTCTGCACGGGAAGACAGAAGAACCCATGAGGAGAGAAATAATAAGCTACGTGCCCACACCTCCATCCCCCCCCTCTCCTCCATCCCTCTCTCTCTCTCTTTCTCTCTCTCTCTCTTCAGCCACCTGCCAGGCTTGTCTGTCCATCTCAGGGCCTGTGCCCCCTTCTCTGGTAAGGGAGTACCTGCTCTCCATCCACACGCCTGCCTTTCTCTTTCCTATCGTTCTTCTTTTCTTTGCCTTTCACATTATGGCGAGCTCCATGTGTGCGCAGAGTGTCTTAAAATACACACATTCTTATTAACCTCACTGTGAAAGTCGGGAAAACACGGACCATATTATATTCATACGATGTTTGCTCCGCAGTGCTTCTCGGGCCGACGGCTCAAAGCTGCTGTTTATTTTCCTTTCTTACTTGTGAATATTTTACAGCATTGTCTCGACACCTTGTGAGACGTACGTCGTACAAGCCCCCGAGTACCGCATGGAAATGCACAATCACTCCTGGAGTACCTCGGGTAGTGCACTGAAGAACCAGATCCGGTTCCCCGAAGAACCGTCTGATGGATCGTCTATTTTGTTGGTGTCACAAGGAATAAAATGTTAATGCGGCTGTTTCGTTCTGGAGAGGAATAATAATCCACAGCACTCCAACCCTGACAGTCAACATCAAATGGTGGGAGTTGACTCCTCACAGGATAAAAACGACCGACGCTACTCAACATTTACTCAAACCAGTTTGTGAGTGAAGCAGGAGGAACCAGTAACACGGGGATGAATTACATTACAGCAGCACCGCTGCGGGTTTTTATATAGATTTAGGCTTTCTATCTGTCTGAATGTTGTGGATTTCGGCGCTGTACTGAATAAGAAAGTGCTTTAGAGGGAAAGTACCTGGTGTACTGTGATGCTTTTACTCGGGTTTCACTTAAGTAATAATTACTGATAAGTTGTTTGAGGGGAAATGCAATAAACTGCCAGTAAATGTACATTATTTCAGGGGGAAACTGTGTCATCGGGTCCTAAAGCACTTATTCCTCCTTGCTTCCCTTTTTCTTTTTCCTTCTGTCATCTCTGACCCCTCCCTCATGGTGGAATCGGGAGGTGAGTGAGGAAGGAGGAGGGCTCTCTGGTGAGGAGACGCATCTCTCTGGGAAACACTGACCCCATTATGAGAGCAAACCACTTTTCAGAGTTGCTTCTTCACACTTGCACTACCATCACCCAACAGTAGAGGTCGGCGTTGCCTCTCACTCAGCTCTGTCTCAACAGTGAGAGAAAATAACTGCAGGGACTGACCCCTTAAAATTAAATATATAAGATTAAATACTACTTTACAAAAAATAAACACTGCCAATGGTTCGATATATAACCTCTCAACGAACAAGGCCCACTTTGTACTATGTTTGCATGTTCTCCCTGTGTCTGCATTAGAGACATCCCATGTTCTAAAACATGCTATGAGGTAAATATATTTGCCTCAGGTGCTAGTGTGTGTGTGTGTGTGTGTGTGTGTGTGTGTGTGTTCCTGCCACGTATTGAACTTAAATATGTCCAAAGCATGTGGCATAGATAATGAATAAATAAAGAAAATGAAAAAACTGAGCTGCAAAAACAAAAAAAGTCATTTTTGCAACAACAAAAAAAGAGATTATTCTTTGCAGTTTATTATTTCAACATATTTATATGAGTTCCTTTAAATCTCTGACCAGCAAAACTAAAATACACAGGTGTTTACATCCTGAACGCGATCAGAAGCCTAAACACCCAGAGAGTGTTGCCCCCTACAGGCTGTCTATGTCATAATAAAACTATAGCAGCCTTAATGAGCACATTATTTTTAGGATGTACTGTATTTGAAATACTTTAAAAATAAAACCGTAAGTTGTATATTTTTCTCAATTATAATTTTTAAAACATTAAAAATAAGTGTCTCATCTTAAACCGATCGTATTAAGACGTCATCGTATCTTGTTTTCAACCGTTTATATATAGTTGAAATGTAACTCTGTAGCTCTGACTGCGGAGGTTACAGAGAGAGAGAGAGAGAGTTTAAAATAATAATAAAAAAGATCTGACTATTTCTTTATATCGTGCTGAGGAAGACCGTTTCATACAGCGAGTAATTATCAGATTCCGAGCCTCAGTTTTATGCCTGTGTGCATATGTGGTTGTGTGAATTTGTGTGTGTGTGTGTGTTTCTCCCCCAGGTGCAATGGGTTGTGTGGAGCTCTATTGATTTTTAGGAGGATGGATTGAGAGGCAGTGCTGCTCCCCGGGGTCCAGGGTTACACCGCAACTGCAGTGGCCTGATGGAAACTGCACAGTACGAACAGAGAGATGGAGGTGGCCCAGCAAACAAACATCACACACATGTGCACACACACACACACACACACACATGTGTGCACAGCCCAACATCTTATGGGTTAACACAAACCTACCCCTGTACAGCAGGACCTTCACCGTCCACTGTCCAAGTCGAGCACATTTCAGATCTACAGATGCTTCACTGTACATCAAATAATTCTGGTATAAGGAAGACGATCAGTGTACTTCGCAGCACTGGTGGGTGTTTTCGTGTACGTCATCTGACTGCAGTGTGTGTGTGTGTGTGTGTGTGTGTGTGTGTCTGTTGGAAATATCGATCAAGCCTCAGGCAATCGATCGGCGGACTGTTGTGCGTCTCTGAATCTGATAATGACTCGTGCAGTGACATCAGCGCTATGCAGCTGTAATTGATATATTCTGGGAGATATTTTAAAAAGTCCTGAATCTGCATCCTCATCCTTCAGAACCAGTCCTGAAAACAGGACCTGTAATCGTGCTCGCCTCATCATCACACCCACATGCATACGTCTGTCGGACACCTCATTTTAGAACCATGTCGGTTAGCACCCAGGACTGAGGCATGTCCACAAATCAATGAATCCAAGTGATTGGAAATGGTTTAGAGGCAATTTATTATTCATTCATTCATTATCTCCCGCTTTATCCTCTATTAGGGTCGCGGTGGGGTTCCCCATGCCCATCCAGGGGAGAACGTTTCGGGCGCTGGGCAGATAGACCCAGGACAGGGCGCCAATCCATCGCTGGGCACACACTCACTCACTCACACAGACACACTCTAAATGGGGCAATTTGGAGAATTCAATTGACTTGATCCATGTTTTTGGACTGTGGGAGGAAACCGGAGAACCCGGAGGAAACCCACGCAGACACGGGGAGAACATGGAAACTCCACCCAGATGGGGATTCGAACGGCAATTTATTAACTTATGAAATTATCCGCACGTGCTACCAGTCTGTCTCTAAATCCTCATAATGGTCACTCCAGAACTGCAGCAGGGGGGAGAAGCACGCCGAGCTACACAGCCTGCTTCCTCTTCCCGTCTCTGCTCATCTCCCGGACCGGTGGGAGGCTGCACGCTGGGCGGAACAGCCCCTCGGAGCTCAGTCAATATCTACGCTGTCATTGTTTTCCTAAACTGGTTATAAAAGAGAGGCTAAATCCTGCGGAGCTGCACACTCCTGGGAAATATGGCCCGGTCCCATTACTAATGCAGAGACCGCCAGACTGCTGGGCCCGCTCGGGGGGAGGGGGGGGGGATGGGGGCAGAGGGAGACGGGGAGAAAGGGAGAAAGGGAAAGAGGGGAGATAAAGGAAAATCAAATCTGCGTTTCCGAACACTGCCTCGTTTCACATATGAGCATGTGGACTGGAGCTGCTGTCATGTCACTTTCAATCAGGCCTCGCTACATGTGTGTGTGTGTGTGTGTGTGTGTGTGTGTGTGCTGCAGGGCCTCCGGTTTCTGGTTCTGTGTGGTCCCGGGGGGCAGTATGGTGTCAGGGAGGGTGTAATGGGTGTAAACTGAAAGATAAGCAGAGGGATGGAGGAATGCAGCAGGATGTGGTCTGAACAAAACTAACTCCACTAAACCCAGGCTGCTATCGCTCTGCCGCGTAGCCTACAAACTAAAGGTTAACGAAAGAACGATGTATTTCATCCTGGAGATATTTACATCCTGTTGCATTAAACAGTGAACAGTTCCTACCTTTAGGAGACGTACAGTAAGTTCTCCTCCGTATAGAACTCATTAAACCAGGTCTTTAGAGAACTCGCTCCCAGCACGGAGAACACGTTAAAACTGTGGGAGTCGAAACTGGTGGCGAAGTTGGGAAACAATCTGACCTGGTTTTAATTAATAACTGAATAAAAGATCTGAAATAAGTGAACTTTTAACAGAATGCAACACCGCGGCCGCATAATGTGGTTTTACAGCTTTAACTGTAAAGAACTGTATACACAGAGCATAACAATAACATAATAATAATAATAATAATAATAATAATAATAACGTAACAAAATAATTAGTAAAAAATACATAAAAAAATTATTTAAGCATAATTTTAATATGAGAAGTGTTTTTTTTATCATTTAAACGATACACTCTTATATAACGTTATTAATAGGACTGTAATAGTGATAAATATTTTGCCACACACACAGATACTCTGACTATGGGCTGAGATACTGGGCAGAAACAGGAATGTTGGCAGGAGAAAGGGCGGGCGGTGGGCGGGCGGAGAGCTGGGGGGAGGTGATGTGTGTGTATCTTGGTCTCCGGGCGCGGGCTGGTCCCACTCTGCTCCGTTTTTAACACAAAATGAAAAATCACCTTTGCCGCTTTGTGCACTTTGGTGTGGCTTATTTTTAGAGGCGCTTGACAGTCTTCCAAGGGCCGGAGACTAACAGATGGGCTGTCTTAAAGCTTCATATGCTCGCAGCTCTCACCTCCCAAAGACAGGAAACTCACATGGGAGTGGGCTACAAATAAACGGCCCCCTGCCCTGCCCCTGGATTCCCTTTCTTCATGCACACACTCAGCCCAAGCCTCTCCCATTCCCTGCTTTCCCTGTCTCTGCGGTAGTGTCCTGTTTCACTAGAGTGCACCACAACCTGCACCCTGCACACTAGCCCAAGGGGACTTTTCCTGCCCCTGCTGCTGCCACTTAGTAATAATGCCAAGAGTGGACTCCATATATAGAAACGACTGAGGAAGAGTCTGACCGACCGTCTGCAGAGAGCGGGACCTGAGCGTGTGTCCCCCCTCCTCCATCTCACACTGCTGCACGTTAAACCTCATGTGTTCCTGCACCTCCGTATCATTCGGACACGCTCCATCCAGTGATCATCCACCCAAAAGTCATTCAAACAGCAATAACACAACGAAATCACACATGTGACTTGGTTCTGATTAACCCACACACATGCACCGGATTGAGGTTTTGGGAAATTTGTTTCCTTGTAAAGCTGCAGTACGCAATCACAATTCAGAAACTGACGTAAGGACACCTTTGTGGCAGGAGTTTGAGGTGGGGCCTATCCCGTTCCAGCATGACTGTGATATGGAGAAGAAAATCAGCTGTATAAAGTCATGTGTGTGTTAAAAAAAACACTTTAAAGCTATTAGTGTTTAAGAGTGTGTGTGTGTATTTATATCTGATTGTGTGTATGATGGTATGTGTATGTGTCATTCCATGTGTATAGATGTGTATCTGAATGTATGTGTGTCTGTGTATCCATTTGTGTTTAAGTGTGTGGGCATGTGTATTTGTGTTTAAGTGTGTGTGTTTATGTGTATATTTATATGTCATTGTGTGTATGATGGTATGTGTGATCCTTGTGTACAGGTGTGTATTTGTGTGTATCTGTGTATCCATTTGTGTTTAAGTGTGTGTGCATGTGTATTTGTGTGTAAGTGTGTGTGCATGTGTATTTGTGTTTAAGTGTGTGTGTATGTGTATTTGTGTGTGTGCATGTGTATTTGTGTTTAAGTGTGTGTGTATGTGTATTTGTGTTTAAGTGTGTGTGTATGTGTATATTTATGTCATTGTGTGTATGATGGTATGTGTGATTCCATGTGTACAGGTGTGTATTTGTGTGTATCTGAATGTATGTGTGTACGTGTATCTGTGTATCCATTTGTGTTTAAGTGTGTGTGCATGTGTATTTGTGTGTAAGTGTGTGTGCATGTGTATTTGTGTGTAAGTGTGTTTGCATGTGTATTTGTGTGTAAGTGTGTGTGCATGTGTATTTGTGTTTAAGTGTGTGTGTGTATGTGTATTTGTGTGTAAGTGTGTGTGCATGTGTATTTGTGTTTAAGTGTGTGTGCATGTGTGTATTTATATATGATTGTGTGTATGATGGTATTTGTACAGGAATGTGTGTAAGTGTGTGTGCATGTATATTTGTGTTTAAGTGTATGTGTGTATGTGTATTTATATATGATTGTGTGTGTATGTGTGATTACATGTGTATATGTGTGTATTTGTGTGTATCTGAACGTATATGTGCGTACGTGTCTCTGTGTATCCATTTGTGTGTTGTGTGTGTGTGTGTGTGTGTGTGTGTCATTTACCGGGTGATCAGTGTTAAACTCTGTGTATAAACACACTGATTGATACTAAAGGTGTTTCTCTGGCCGTCTCTGACCCGATGCTCGCGTGCAGCGCGGTCTGATCTCAGAGTATCAGACACCTGCATGTACAGCACCCCCGTCCCACCGCTGTCCACTGAGGAATGCATCTTCAGCCAATTAATCATCCAATTATTCTGAACAAATGAGGGAGCTGAGGGACCCGAGTACCTTAAGAAATGTGTTTCCTTCCTAATAAGGAAGCTTTAAATGTCAACACACTCTGCAGACTTCCACGCGTACACATGCACACGTTTCCTTGAATGCTCTAAATTGCCCCATATAGATATTATTTGTGTGAGTCAGTGTGTGTCCGGTGATAGACTGATAGATACACCTGTCCTGGGTGTTTCTGCCCAGCGCCCGAAACATTCTCCCCTGGATGGGCATGGGGTAAGCGCACAACCCTGTTGTGAGGAATGTTTGGGATGACGATCGGGGCGGCACGGTGGCTTAGTGGTTGGCATGTTCTCCTCTCAGCACTAGGGCTTCCCGATTCGAATCCCAATCTGGGTGGAGTTTCCATGTCCTCCCTGTGTCTGCGTAGGTTTCCTCCGGGTTCTCCGGTTTCCTCCCACAGTCCAAAAACATGGATCAAGTCAATTGAATTCTTCAAATTGCCCCATATAGAGTGTGTCTGTGTGAGTGAGTGTGTGCCCAGTGACGGATTGGCGTCCTGTCCTGGGTGTATCTGCCCAGCGCCTGAAACGTTCTCCCCTGAATGGGCATGGGGAACCCCACCGCGACCCTAGTAGAGGACAAAGCGGAGGATAATGGATGGATGGGATGACAATCGGGCACAGAAACTGACCGACCCCCTGCATTCTGACCTCATGTGAGCGGTGGGGGAGGTTCTGTGTACTTTTGGCTCTATTGCATAAGTATGATGGAATGCAAATGAGGTTAGGGCATTGCGTACAAGCATTGTGTGTGTGTGTGTGTGTGTGTGTGTGTGTATACTCAGTGTGTAAAGCGTCCAGAGTCTCAGAAACAGAGCTCATGCTCGTACGTCACTGTCAAAGCTGTGACAGGTAGCGTCCCAATCTAACAACCCGCAAGCGAGACGACAGCATGGCACCCAGAGCGGTTCTGTAGTTCCAGCAAACAGCCCTGTTTCAACTGTCATGTCTAACTGGGACGCACGCGGCACACGGACGCCCGTCCAGATTGTCCCTCACCGTGTCTCCTGTCCTCATCGGCGAGGAACGGACACGTGCAGGACACACAAAAACACACCCAGAGCGCAGACGCCGCCGACGCGCCGGCCGAACGTGAGAACGCGGCCTACGTCGTCCCGACGCCTCCGCGGCGTCCTCGTCCTCCCGCTCAGCCCCTCCCGCTCCCTCGCTCTCTCCGCTTAAATGATTCGATTTAGCGCAGACGCCACGTCTCCCCGCGCGCCAAGCTGCCCGAGTTCGCTCCATTGCGCCGTCTCTCTTCTCATTCCTCCGTCTCCTCGCCCTCGCTCCCGATCCGCCGTCTCGACGGCGCGGTTTTCGGAGACGGGGTGCAGGAGCCCGAAGTCCATTCCTTTTCGCGAAAGCGATGCGAATTCACAAAGTGATGCAAACTTTCATCAGGATTCATTATCTGCGCGCAGACACACGCCGGTCCGCATGCGCAGGCGCATGCAGGGCCCAAACCGGCGTCCCGTGTCGGGGCAAAATGAATTCGAACGACTTGATTTTCTCTGAAGATTTGGCTTGCTGCATGGCGAGTGGGTTTGATTTGAATTCACCAGGCCCTCGGAGTCGCCGCCTCGGAGAGGACGCAAGAGCAAAACACAAAGCAAACAAGTAAACAACTTAAACACGCCCCCTACTGCGCCCGCATACGCCAGACATGAGCTGAAGTGTGTGTAAGTGCGTGTGTGTGTGTGTGTTCACGCAATGCTTCAACAAACCCTGGTCTAATTTTACTAATAACTTAATTTTGTTGAAAACATAAGACATTCGTCTGTATCATTTATTTCTATTTCTCATGGCTTGAGATTTTAAAATGTCTGCAGCCTGTAGGTGTCGCATTGTTATTGATAAAGAGGGAGAAAGAGAGAAGGGGGGGGGGGGTGAAACGAGAGCGAAGGAGTGTGTGAGGAGGAATTACTTGAGTGA
>JAFMOC010000314.1:322500-371168 GCA_019802505.1 Corydoras sp. C115 | reverse complement strand
GGCGTGGAATTCTAAGTGGAGGGTAAAAGCAGGTGTGTGGTCAGGTGTAATACCCCTGATCAGCCCCTGGGACTCTTCAGACGACCGGTCCCGCTGGTTTCGTTAGAAAAGGCTAAATGAAGGGCTGTCTGTAAATCACATGTTATGGCACGGCATTAAGCGCCGAGTCGTGACTCAGCCGTGAATCAGGCGACCTGTTGTGAGTCAAAGTTGGGGAAGCAGCTGTCTCAACACTGAGGTTCCAGTCCTTTAGAGCCTCCAGCTGAGCGCTCGTTCTCCCTTTTCGGGCCTATTTTCGACCTTGTGCAGTCAGCGTGATGGGTCAGACGTCCAGATTGCATGATTTACGCAGAGTGGAGGGTACTTTAATGAAAAAAATGGAACACAGAGTGCAACAACAAACGTTTCTATAGAGCGGTGATTCTCAATTATTTTCTGTTAAGCCCCCCCTAGAAAGAAGAAAACATTTTGCCCCCCCCCCCGTACATGACAAAATGGGATGAAAAAGTATTTATACACGCCCACTGTAGTATCATTTGTCTATAAATTTGTTATAAGTACAGCTCTTCCTTATTAACAATAAAGAAAAGAAAAAAGAAAGAAATATAGATCAACTTAGAACAAAGAATCATTTTATTAACTTTGCTTTTTAGTTTGTAACAGAAACGAATAAAATCCTTATTTAAACCAGAAACATTTTTGAACTGACTGCCATTTAATATTCATCCCTTATCTTCCGCTTTATCCTCTATTAGGGTCGTGGGTGGGTGGGGGGGGGGGGGTTCCCCATGCCCATCCAGGGGAGAATGTCTCGGGCGCTGGGCAGATACACCCAGGACAGGGCGCCAATCTATCGCTGGACACACACTCACTCACACAGACACACTCTATATGGGGCAATTTGGAGAATTCAATTGACCTTGATCCATGTTTTTGGACTGTGGGAGGAAACCGGAGAACCCGGAGGAAACTCACGCTGACACGGGGAGAACATGGAAACTCCACCCAGATTGGGATTCGAACCGGGAATCCCTAGCGCTGAGAGGAGAACATGCTAAACCACTAAGCCACCGTGCCGCCAGCATTTAATATAAATAATATTCATTCATTCATTCATTCATTATCTTCCGCTTTATCCTCTATTAGGGTCGCGGTGGGGTTCTCCATGCCCATCCAGGGGAGAACGTCTCGGGCGCTGAGCAGATAGACCCAGGACAGGATGCCAATCTATCACTGGACACACACTCACTCACACACACACACTCTATATGGGGCAATTTAGAGAATTCAATTAACTTGATCCATGTTTTTGGACTGTGGGAGGAAACCGGAGAACCCAGAGGAAACCCACGCGGACACGGGGAGAACATGGAAACTCCACTCAGATGGGGATTCGAACCGGGAATCCCTAGTGCTGAGAGGAGAACATGCCAACCACTAAGCCACCAGCATTTAATATAAAATCAATAAATAATAATAAATTCAAATTCATCAGCAACATTCATTCAGGAGCTCAATTTATTATTAACATTTTAACCTACAAAACTAAAATAAATATAATTTTTTTTTTTTTTTTTTTTTTTTTTTTTGATGATGTCAGAACTTATGTCTCCAGCGCGTCCGTTCTGCAGCACAGCTTTTCTGAAGTAGTTTTCATAAAGCGTTCTGATCGCTGCTCTACTCGTCACGTTTACCATTAAAAACTCAAGCGGTTATCAGAGTGATCGGCTTTAATGTCTTTAAGTGACGCCTTCATTTATTTGGCTTCACGCTGTTCACTGCCAACATTTAAAGACACAGAGGACACACCGGTCTTTCTTCATCTCCACCTCAGTTACAGTGAAGTTACAGTTACAGTGAAATTACAGTTACAGTGAAGTTACAGTTACAGTGAAGTTAAGTTACAGTGAAGCTACAGTTACAATGAAGTTACAGTTACAGTGAAGCTACAGTTACAGTGAAATTACAGTTACAGTGAAGTCACAGTTACAGTGAAGCTACAGTTACAGTGAAGTTACAGTTACAGTGAAGCTACAGTTACAGTGAAGTTAAGTTACAGTGAAGTTACAGTTACAGTGAAGTTACAGTTACAGTGAAGTTAAGTTACAGTGAAGCTACAGTTACAGTGAAATTACAGTTACAGTGAAGTCACAGTTACAGTGAAGCTACAGTTACAGTGAAGTTACAGTTACAGTGAAGCTACAGTTACAGTGAAGTTAAGTTACAGTGAAGTTACAGTTACAGTGAAGTTACAGTTACAGTGAAGTTAAGTTACAGTGAAGCTACAGTTACAATGAAGCTACAGTTACAGTGAAGCTACAGTTACAATGAAGCTACAGTTACAGTGAAGCTACAGTTACAGTGAAATTAAGTTACAGTGAAGTTACAGTTACAGTGAAGTCACAGTTACAGTGAAGTTAAGTTACAGTGAAGCTACAGTTACAGTGAAGTCACAGTTACAGTGAAGCTACAGTTACAGTGAAGCTACAGTTACAGTGAAGTTACAGTTACAGTGAAGCTACAGTTACAGTGAAGTTAAGTTACAGTGAAGTTACAGTTACAGTGAAGTCACAGTTACAGTGAAGTTAAGTTACAGTGAAGCTACAGTTACAGTGAAGCTACAGTTACAGTGAAGCTACAGTTACAGTGAAGCTACAGTGAAGCTACAGTTACAGTGAAGTTACAGTTACAGTGAAGTTACAGTTACAGTGAAGCTACAGTTACAGTGAAGTTACAGTTACAGTGAAGTTACAGTTACAGTGAAGTTACAGTGAAGTTACAGTGAAGTTACAGTTACAGTAAAGTTACAGTGAAGCTACAGTTACAGTGAAGTTACAGTTACAGTGATGTTACAGTTACAGTAAAGTTACAGTGAAGTTACAGTGAAGCTACAGTTACAGTAAAGTTACAGTGAAGTTACAGTGAAGCTACAGTTACAGTGAAGTTACAGTCACAGTGAAGTCACAGTTACAGTGAAGTTACAGTTACAGTGAAGCTACAGTTACAGTGAAGCTACAGTTACAGTGAAGTTACAGTTACAGTGAAGTTACAGTTACAGTAAAGTTACAGTGAAGTTACAGTGAAGCTACAGTTACAGTGAAGCTACAGTTACAGTGAAGTTACAGTGAAGCTACAGTTACAGTGAAGTTAAGTTACAGTGAAGTTACAGTTACAGTGAAGTTACAGTTACAGTGAAGTTAAGTTACAGTGAAGCTACAGTTACAGTGAAATTACAGTTACAGTGAAGTCACAGTTACAGTGAAGCTACAGTTACAGTGAAGTTACAGTTACAGTGAAGCTACAGTTACAGTGAAGTTAAGTTACAGTGAAGTTACAGTTACAGTGAAGTTACAGTTACAGTGAAGTTAAGTTACAGTGAAGCTACAGTTACAATGAAGCTACAGTTACAGTGAAGCTACAGTTACAATGAAGCTACAGTTACAGTGAAGCTACAGTTACAGTGAAATTAAGTTACAGTGAAGTTACAGTTACAGTGAAGTCACAGTTACAGTGAAGTTAAGTTACAGTGAAGCTACAGTTACAGTGAAGTCACAGTTACAGTGAAGCTACAGTTACAGTGAAGCTACAGTTACAGTGAAGTTACAGTTACAGTGAAGCTACAGTTACAGTGAAGTTAAGTTACAGTGAAGTTACAGTGAAGTCACAGTTACAGTGAAGTTAAGTTACAGTGAAGCTACAGTTACAGTGAAGCTACAGTTACAGTGAAGCTACAGTTACAGTGAAGCTACAGTGAAGCTACAGTTACAGTGAAGTTACAGTTACAGTGAAGCTACAGTTACAGTGAAGTTACAGTTACAGTGAAGTTACAGTTACAGTGAAGTTACAGTGAAGTTACAGTGAAGTTACAGTTACAGTAAAGTTACAGTGAAGCTACAGTTACAGTGAAGTTACAGTTACAGTGATGTTACAGTTACAGTAAAGTTACAGTGAAGTTACAGTGAAGCTACAGTTACAGTAAAGTTACAGTGAAGTTACAGTGAAGCTACAGTTACAGTGAAGTTACAGTTACAGTGAAGTCACAGTTACAGTGAAGTTACAGTTACAGTGAAGCTACAGTTACAGTGAAGCTACAGTTACAGTGAAGTTACAGTTACAGTGAAGTTACAGTTACAGTAAAGTTACAGTGAAGTTACAGTGAAGCTACAGTTACAGTGAAGCTACAGTTACAGTGAAGTTACAGTGAAGCTACAGTTACAGTGAAGTTACAGTGAAGCTACAGTTACAGTGAAGTTACAGTGAAGTTACAGTTACAGTGAAGTTACAGTTACAGTGAAGTTACAGTTACAGTGAAGTTACAGTGAAGTTACAGTGAAGCTACAGTTACAGTGAAGCTACAGTTACAGTGAAGTTACAGTGAAGTTACAGTTACAGTGAAGCCAGGCGCTACATACACTTCGACATTTAGTTTTCGGTTGAATTTTGTTGCTCTCATTATCTCCGTCATTCCTGTTAAATATTTCTCCATGTCGTCTCTTGAGGGTTTGTTCAGTTCACTTCATATCTCTTTCTCTGTGATATCTTGTTATGCCCCCCCCCCACGCACCGCACTGCGCCCCCCCAGGGGGTCGCGCCCCACTGTTTGAGAAGCACTGCTATAGAGCGACCGAATGCCGTTTATTGTCTTGAAGTCACGCTGGCCCTCGGGATAAACTCTCGGGTCATTTCCTTTCATTCAGCTCCGAATAGCGTGGACCTGGTAACGGGTGTGAGACCCGCTGGGTGCCGGTTACTCGTCGGAATATCCTAGAAATAACAATAAAAGACGGCGGGATGATAACGAGACGAGAACATAATAGGAAATGAGATAACGCTGATGCCTAAAAGACGCCTGGCTCAGATTAATCAACGGGTCTTTTATTTTGGCCAAAATAAGTGATTGATGAGTGATTCTGTACCTCTGTTAGGGGATTTTCTTCCATCCATCCATTGTCGTACACTTAATCCTCTACTGGGTCACGGGGGGGGGGGGGTCCACATGCCCATCCAGGGGAGAACGTTTCGGGCGCTGGGCAGATACACCCAGGACAGGACGCCAATCTATCGCTGGGCACACACTCACACACAGACACACTCTATATGGGGCAAATTGGAGAATTCAATTGACCTTGATCCATGGTTTTGGACTGTGCGATGAAACCGGAGAACCCGGAGGAAACCCACGCAGACACGGGGAGAACATGAAAACTCCACCCAGATGGGGATTCGAACCGGGAATCCCTAGTGCTGAGAGGAGAACATGCTAACCACTAAGCCACCGTGCCGCCGCGTTAATTTTAATACCTCAATTAACTAAGATTAACAAGTCTTAATGAATCTAGATCATTAGAACGTATGGCTTTAAGGTGATGGAAACTCCCACCTGCAGTGCAATGACCTGATGTTATGAAACATCTGCTTCCAAGTTCCGTAAATGAAGTAATTAGACTTATTAATTTGCTGGATGTCGCAGAAGCCATTAATCAGATGGTGAACCCAAACGCTGTGACTCACGCTCACGGCGCGTTCTCGTCTGTTGTCACGACATGCGCATATTTAATCTTTTCTGGATCATTATCATAACGACTCACGAACACGTGAACTTATTAATTCACATTCGGAGACAAATCTGTGGCTTCTGCCATTTCTTATTAAGAGCCCACACCAGAACGTTATCTGCTCTATATTTGGATTGCAATCATAGTTTGGTAACATGGTTGGCATGTTCTCCTCTCAGCACTAGGGATTCCAGGTTCGAATCCCAATCTGGGTGGAGTTTCCATGTCCTCCCCGTGTCCGCGTGGGTTTCCTCCGGGTTCTCCGGTTTCCTCCCACAGTCCAAAAACATGGATCAAGTCAATTATATTCTCCAAATTGCCCCATATAGAGTGAGTGTGTCTGTGAGTGAGTGTGTGTCCAGCGATAGATTGGTGTCCTGTCCTGGGTGTATCTGCCCAGCACCCGAAACGTTCTCCCCTGGATGGGCATGGGGAACCCCCCCTAGTAGAGAAGGATTTATATGTCGCATTATCAAATCCATCCATTATCTTACACTTAATCCTGTACTAGGGTCGTGGGGGGGGGGGGGGGGTGCAGATACACCCAGGACAGGACGCCAATCTATCGCTGGGCACACACTGACTTACACAGACACACTCTATATGGGGCAATTTGAAGAATTCAATTGACCTTGATCCATGTTTTTGGACAGTGGCAGGAAACCGGAGAACCCGGAGGAAACCCACGTGGACACGGGGAGAACATGGAAACTCCACCCTGATTGGGATTCGAACCGGGAATCCCTAGTGCTGAGAGGAGAACATGCTAACCACTAAGCCACTGTGCCCCCCCCCCCCCAGTATTATTATTATTATTCTTTTTAATAAAACATACTGGAAGGATCGTGGAACCAACTAAAGCATGTAAAGACAAGAGGAACCCAGCAGGGTTTTTTAATTATTATTCCATCCATCATCTTCCGCTTCATCCTCTATTAGGGTCACGGGGGGGGGGGGGGGGACGTTCTCCATGACCATCCAGGAGAGAACGTTTCGGGCGCTGGGCAGATACACCCAGGACAGGGCGCCAATCTATCACTGGGCACACACTCACTCACACAGACACACTCTATATGGGGCAATTTGGAGAACTCAATTGACTCGATCCATGTTTTTGGACTGTGGAAGGAAAACGGAGAACCCAGAGGAAACCCACGCGGACACGGGGAGAACATGGAAACTTCACCCAGATTGGGATCCATCCATCCATTATCTTCCGCTTTATCCTCTATTAGGGTCACGGGGGGAGGTTCTTCTCCATTCCACATCCAGGGGAGAACGTTTCGGGCGCTGGGCAGATACACCCAGGACAGGATGCCAATCTATCACTGGGCACACACTCACTCACACATTCTATATGGGGCAATTTGGAGTATTCACTTGCATGGGGACCCCCCCCCCCCCCGTGACCCTAGTAGAGAATAAAGCGGAATATAATGGATGGGTGTTTAGCTTTTGCGCTGTTCATTCTTTATGTAAAGTTTATAACTGAAGTGATTATTGGAATGAGGCACGATGCAGAGGAAACACATGCAGCAGAAATGCTTTGATCCTCTCGAGCCAGGCATCGTGGTCCCGATTCAGGCTGCTACACCGACGCAGAATGCAAAATGATGGCTTTTAATGCGTGACATGATGATAGATGTGCAGAGTGTTTGGAGAGTTTGAAGAGTGCTACAGCTATGATAATTAACTTTAATTGCATTTAATTTAGGTATTATCCTCTTTATGGATCCCTTACTATGCCGAGGAAGGTGTAATTTAACGGTCATGCTGCCCTATTGCTAATTCAGTTGGGCATCGGCACATTTATTCCATTACTGCCCACTTGATATTATTATTATTAACAGACACGTGATATTATCCATCCATCCATTATCTTCTGCTTTGTCCTATATTAGGGTTGCGGGGGGGGGGGGGTTCCCCATGCCCATCCAGGGGAGAACGTTTCGGGCGCTGGGCAGATACACCCAGGACAGGGGGTCAATATGTGATATTATATATTATGTATGGGAACCCACAGAGACATGGGGAGTGCTAAGAGAAGAACATACTAACCACCAAGCCATGGTGCTGCCCAACAGCTAAACAAGGCCTCAAAAATTAAGCAACAAAGATAGACATGGGCGGCACGGTGGCTTAGTGGTTGGCATGTTCTCCTCTCAGCACTAGGGGTTCCCGGTTCGAATCCCCATCTGGGTGGAGTTTCCACGTTCTCCCCGTGTCCGCGTGGGTTTCCTCCGGGTTCTCCGGTTTCCTCCCACAGTCCAAAAACATGGCTCAAGGTCAATTATATTCTCCAAATTGCCCCATATAGAGTGTGTCTGTGTGAGTGAGTGTGTGTGTGTCCAGTGATGGATTGGCGTCCTTTCCTGGGTGTATCTGCCCAGCGCCCGAAACGTTCTCCCCTGGATGGGCATGTGGAACCCCCCCGTGACCCTAGTAGAGGATAAAGCGGAAGATAATAGATGGATGTATTTTTTCATGGGTGGCACGGTGGCTTAGTGGTTGGCATGTTCTCCTCTCAGTGCTAGGGATTCCCAGTTCGAATCCCAATCTGGGTGGAGTTTCCATGTTCGCCCTGTGTCCGTGTGGGTTTCCTCCGGGTTCTCCGGTTTCCTCCCACAGTCCAAAAACATGGCTCAAGTCAATTATATTCTCCAAATTGCCCCATATAGAGTGTGTCTGTGTGAGTGAATGTGTGTGAGTGTGATAGATAGGCGTCCTGTCCTGGGTGTATCTGCCCAGCGCCCAAAACATTCTCCTCTGGATGGGCATGGGGAACCCCCCCCCCGACCCTAGTAGAGGATAAAGCAGAAGATAATAGATGGATGGATAGATGGATGTATTTTTTCATGGGTGGCACGGTGGCTTAGTGGTTGGCATGTTCTCCTCTCAGTGCTAGGGATTCCCAGTTCGAATCCCAATCTGGGTGGAGTTTCCATGTTCGCCCTGTGTCCGTGTGGGTTTCCTCCGGGTTCTCCGGTTTCCTCCCACAGTCCAAAAACATGGCTCAAGTCAATTATATTCTCCAAATTGCCCCATATAGAGTGTGTCTGTGTGAGTGAATGTGTGTGAGTGTGATAGATAGGCGTCCTGTCCTGGGTGTATCTGCCCAGCGCCCAAAACATTCTCCTCTGGATGGGCATGGGGAACCCCCCCCCCCCCCCCCCCCGACCCTAGTAGAGGATAAAGCAGAAGATAATAGATGGATGGATAGATGGATGTATTTTTTCATGGGTGGCACGGTGGCTTAGTGGTTGGCATGTTCTCCTCTCAGTGCTAGGGATTCCCAGTTCGAATCCCAATCTGGGTGGAGTTTCCATGTTCTCCCTGTGTCCGTGTGGGTTTCCTCCAGGTTCTCCGGTTTCCTCCCACAGTCCAAAAACATGGATCAAGGTCAATTATATTCTCCAAATTGCCCCATAGAGAGTGTGTGTGAGTGTGATAGATTGGCATCCTTTCCTGGGTGTATCTGCCCAGCGCCCGAAACGTTCTCCCCTGGATGGGCATGTGGAACCCCCCCTCGACCCTAATAGAGGATAAAGTGGAAGATAATGGATGGATGTCCAAGATCTATAGTGAATTAAATAAAATACCTGTGAGTCAGCCCCTGAGTAGAGATTTAATTCCCTCAGATTCTAACTGAAATCCTCCTGTCCGGGCTTGTTAAAGAACACCCATCCCAACTCCCACTGGTACCAGTCAGGCTTGTTTTTTAAAGAGACGGAATCTCAAACAAGTTATTAGCACGGCTCAGTGACTCAGAGCGTTCGGGTCAGGATAATGTGTGTAGTGTAACATCTGCGCCATTATTAGCCGATTAATTGGAGTTATTTAGCCATTCCCTTGTCACTTTGCATATGAATCAGTAAGTTTTATAATAAATAAAATCTAAAAAACAAGCATGCCAAATAAAATCGAGGTGCAACTGAATTATTATTGTGTTTTCATCCATCCATCCATTATCTTCCCCTTTATCCTCTATTAGGGTCGCGGGGGAGTGGGGGGGGGGGGGTTCCCCATGTCCATCCAGGGGAGAACGTTTCGGGCACTGGGCAGATACACCCAGGACAGGACACCAATCTATCACTGAGCACACACTCACTCACACAGACACACTCTATATGGGGCAATTTGGAGAACTTAGTTGACTTGATCCATGTTTTTGGACTGTGGGAGGAAACCGGAGAACCCGGAGGAGACCCATGTGGACATGGGGAGAACATGGAAACTCCACCCAGATGGGGATTCGAACCGGGAATCCCAAGCGCTGAGAGGAGAACATGCTAACCACTAAGCGACAGTGCCGCCTGTTGTGTTTTCATTCATTCAATCATTCATTATCTTCTGCTTTGTCCAATATTAGGGTCGCGGGGGGGGGGGGGGGGTTCCCCATGCCCATCCAGGGGAGAACGTTTCGGGCGCTGGGTGATACACCCAGGACAGGACACCAATCTATCACTGGACACAGACTCACTCACACAGACACACTCTATATGGGGCAATTTGGAGAACTTAGTTGACTTGATCCATGTTTTTGGACTGTGGGAGGAAACCGGAGAACCCGGAGGAGACCCATGTGGACATGGGGAGAACATGGAAACTCCACCCAGATGGGGATTCGAACCAGGAATCCCAAGCACTGAGAGGAGAACATGCTAACCACTAAGCGACAGTGCCGCCTGTTGTGTTTTCATTCATTCAATCATTCATTATCTTCTGCTTTGTCCTATATTAGGGTCGCGGGGGGGAGGGGTTCCCCATGCCCATCCAGGGGAGAACGTTTCGGGCGCTGGGTGATACACCCAGGACAGGACACCAATCTATCACTGGACACAGACTCACTCACACAGACACACTCTATATGGGGCAATTTGGAGAACTTAGTTGACTTGATCCATGTTTTTGGACTGTGGGAGGAAACCGGAGAACCCGGAGGAGACCCATGTGGACATGGGGAGAACATGGAAACTCCACCCAGATGGGGATTCGAACCAGGAATCCCAAGCACTGAGAGGAGAACATGCTAACCACTAAGCGACAGTGCCGCCTGTTGTGTTTTCATTCATTCAATCATTCATTATCTTCTGCTTTGTCCTATATTAGGGTCGCGGGGGGGAGGGGTTCCCCATGCCCATCCAGGGGAGAACGTTTCGGGCGCTGGGTGATACACCCAGGACAGGACACCAATCTATCACTGGACACAGACTCACTCACACAGACACACTCTATATGGGGCAATTTGGATAACTTAGTTGACTTGATCCATGTTTTTGGACTGTGGGAGGAAACCGGAGAACCCGGAGGAAACCCACGCAGACACACACGGGGAGAACATGGAAACTCCACCCAGATTGGGATTCGAACCGGGAATCCCTAGCGCTGAGAGGCGAACGTGCTAAACCACTAAGCCACCTATTGTGTTTTCAATATTACTAAAATAAAGTGCAGAGTTTCCTCCCACAGTCCAAAAACATGGATCAAGGGCAAGTGAATTCTCAGAATTGCCCCATATAGAGTGTGTCTGTGTGAGTGAGTGTGTGTTCAGTGATGGATTGGCGTCCTGTCCTGAGTGTATCTGCCCAGCGCTGTGTTTGGTGGTGATGTCGAACCCTCGCTGTAATCACATGGCTGTCATTGGCGGAAGCCGTTAGCTTGAAGAAAATGCTTTAGCATCGGTACATGACGTTCTTCAGGCGGCGTTAGCGACAGCGTCAGGCCGGTTTTGAAGGCTGTGTGTTTTCTTTTGTTTGGGGATTAGAGGAGGCAGGGTTGATGGGTTCAGTTGACAGTCCCAACATGCCTGAAGCAGGTATGTTAACGCCACGACTCCCAATTCGCAAATGGCCGTAAATGAACGTTACTAAATTATGGAGTAGCGCTTTTGTAGTTAGCGGACGTTAGGTAGCAATGTGTGCATATTTCATGTACTAGTGTCGTGTGTGTGTGTGTGTGTGTGTGTGTGTGTGTGTGTGTGTGTGTGTGGGGGGGGGGGGGGGGTAGTTCCCTATGCCCTTCCATAAACCTGAACACCACCTTCACTTCTGAAAGATTATCACATTATATAGGCAAAAAAAAACAACACATTAGAAGGTGATATTTATAATATAATATATATTGGGGGGGGGGGGGGGGTTTCCCCATGCCACATACTCACACAAAGACACCATTCAGAGGCAATTTACACCATCCATTTCACCTTAAATACATGTTTTTGGACTGTGGCAGGAAACTAGAGAACGGTAAATATTCAAGGTAATTTATAATATAAATATAAGGTAAGGTGGCTTAGTGGTTAGCACGTTCACCTCTCAGCGCTAGGGATTCCCGGTTCGAATCCCCATCTGGGTGGAGTTTCCATGTTCTCCCCATGTCCGCGTGGGTTTCCTCCGGGTTCTCCGGTTTCCTCCCACAGTCCAAAAACATGGATCAAGTCAATTGAATTCTCAAAAAATTGCCCCATATAGAGTGTGTCTGTGTGAGTGAGTGAGTGGATGGATTGGCGTCCTGTCCTGGGTCTATCTGCCCAGCGCCCGAGACGTTCTCCCCTGGATGGGCATGGGGAACCACACCGCGACCCTAATATAGGATAAAGCGGGGGATAATGAATGAATGAATGAAATATAAGTTAATTCAAGGATTTATATTTGATAATGCAGGGTGGCGCTGTGGCTTAGTGGTTAGCATGTTCTCCTCTCAGTGCTAGGTTCCCGGTTCGAATCCCCATCTGTGTGGAGTTTCCATGTTCCCCCCGTGTCTGTGTGGGTTTCCTCCGGGTTCTCCGGTTTCCTTCCACAAGGGCAATTGAATTCTCCAAATTGCCCCATATAGAGTGTGTCTGTGTGAGTGAGTGTGTGTCCATTGATAGATTGGCACCCTGTCCTGGGTGTATCTGCCCAGTGCCCGAAACGTTCTCCGGACTAGCGGACTAACAGAGTATGTAGAGGAACAGATGGGCTACTATACATAAATATATATATATATATAGGGGGGGGGAATTCAATACAATTGACCTTGAATCCAAGAGGAGAACATGGAAACTCCACCCAGATTAGGATTATATGAATATTCTATGCATTGCTACAGCTTCAGCTGTATATATTTTGTACATTATTATTATATATTTTTATATTCTTTCATATCTGGTAACTGGAAGTCCCCAGAAAGACTTGGTCCTCACAATCTTTTTCCCTATAAAATCACAAAATCCAGGGACCTTTTTCTCGCCAACGTCCCAATAGCCTGCAGGTTGTGAGTGTGGAAATCATAAACCCTTTTTAACACATCACACTGGCCCAAAGTACTCACGAGTGTACGATTACGCATGCATCCTGGACCTCCTTTCTTTGGATGCGAACCGTGCACACGTTTTAAAGTAATGAACGCACATTAGACCCTTCATTTCGATTCCGGTGCCGAGATGCCAAAGAAAAGCCGGACCTGGCCACCATTCGAGAGCGTAATCTCTGATTAGCAGTTTCCTATGGTGGCTCTAATGAGGGGTTTGTGTTTTTTGCTGCTCACCAGCACTAAACTCCAGAACCCCAGCTATGCCACTCTGAGCTCTGGAGACAGCAGGCGAAAAGCAGACAGGATTAATTAAAACTGAAGGACTCTTAAACGAGACTTACAGAGTGGGCCAGAAGATGACGGAGCTCCTTTAAGGTTCGGATTCATAAAATCATGGCTCTGTGTTTAGAGCTCAGATCCGATTACTTTCTTATTGCTGCAATAAGTTGTTAATGGAGGTTCTTTGGTTTGCCATCATCTATAGATATTTTAATCTTTTATCCCCAATTTATTATGTATGTATATATGTATATATATATATATATATATATATATATATATATATATATAATATATATATATATATATATATTGTCAGAAATGCTCGTTCTTCCCCAGATGTGAGCGGCTACGCGGAACAGTAGCGTACGCCGCTCGCGCATAGTGAGCGCTTCACGGCTACGCGGGGAATACTGCGTACGCCGGCCCAAACGGAGGGAACACGCTCCCACGAGTGCGACCTGCGCGGAGCAATTGCGCAGCGACGCACCGTGGCAGAACGCGGAAGGAGAAGTCCAGAAACACCGGAATAAAAACCAAACCGAATTTATTAAAAACTGGTGACAGAACACCAACAGAAAGGGGGGAACAAACGAACAAACTAACATTGGGTATGATAACCACAAAACAAAGACGTGCACCGAAACTAAATAACAGAAACTAAATAACAACCCCACTAATCACGTACACAGAAACAAACCAATCACCCAGCTGAGACAATTAGAAAACCAAACGAGGCACAGGTGCCCCAGGCATCTGTTAGATATGTATATATATATATAAGGGCGGCACAGTAGCTTAGTGATTAGCATGTTCTCCTCTCAGCACTAGAGATTCCCGGTTCGAATCCCCATCTGGGTGAAGTTTCCTTGTTCTCCCCGTGTTCGCATGGGTTTCCTCCGGCTTCTCCGGTTTCCTCCCACAGTCCAAAAACATGGATCAAACCTGGTAGACCCTTGTAGATGATTTTATATATACTGTATATATATGTATACCTTATTGATATTCCACTTACTTTGTAGTTCCATTCAGTTCCACATTCATACAGTTCCATTCTGTAGTCCATCTGTTCCTCTACATACTCTGTTAGTCCGCTTTAGTATGTTCTCTGATGATCTGGACCCCCACAGAGCAGGTATCATTAGGGTGGTGGATGATGGTACGAGTGGATCAGACCCCTGTATGTTCTGATTAGTGGACTGTTCTCTGTCCAGCAGCACCGCTGTGTCTGATCCACTCGTACCAGCACCACACACACTCACACACCTGCACTACGATGAATCATGGGAATCATCCACCACCCTAATACCTCCTTTATGGGGGTCCGGATTATAAACATACTAACATACTAAAGTGGACTAACAAAGTATATAACATGGAGTTTCCATCCGGGTTCTCCGGTTATCTCCCACAGTCCAAAAACATGGATCAAGGTAAATTGAATGCTCCAAATTGCCCCATATAGAGTGTGTCTGTGTGTGTGTGAGTGTGTGCCCAGTGATGGATTGGCGTCCTGTCCTGGGTGTATCTGTCCAGCCCCTGGATGGACATGGGGAACCCCCCCCCCCCCGCCCTAATTATTCCTAATAATTGAGGATAAAGTGGAAGATAATGGATGGATGTTCTTAGCCTTTAAGAGGTACATGTACAATGACAATATTGTTTATTTAACTATAAATAAACCTTGACAAGCTCTCTATCTGTTTTAACCAACTGGTTTAATCTTAATCTTACCAACCTTTTATCTCCCGCCTGATTGGACTGTGTATGTCATGAACCCATGAAAGCTATAAGATGCAGAACATGCCGTTCGCATGGCCGCAGTGTTTAACCGAACTATGTAAGATCAGCTTGATAACTTCTTCTTTCATTATGGCGTCTTCTCCCAACCGTTATTGTTAGGCTGCATTCACGAGGTGGTTTGTCATAGGCATGTTCGTGGCCGGAGATCAAAGGTTTCTCATGTCCGACCACTAATCACGTGTCCGGGAAAACACATTCTAATTTTAATCAGTGGTGAGAACGTGTTTGTGATGGAAGCTGAAAATGTCATTGGGATTGTTTTGGCTTCGCATTGTGTACACGGAGGTTCTATTGGTCAGCCATGCCGGGACGACCTGGATCGCATTAACGGTCGGCTTCATCCAAGTTCCACCACTTGACAGACAGCTTCTGGATGGACAAGTAAGAAAACAAAGAACCGTATTTTTAGGTTCTCAGTGCAGCTGCTCATGATGCAACAGAGTTAGTTTGCGTTGCATGGACAATCTTCTCATCTCATCCATCCATCCATCCATTATCTTCTGCTTGGGTTGGGGGGGAGGGGTGGTTCCCCATGCCCATCCAGGGGAGAACGTTTCGGGCTTTGGGCGGATACACCCAGGACAGGGTGCCAATCTATCACTGGGCACATTGACCCACACAGACACACAAACACACTCTATATGGGGCAATTTGGAGAATTCAATTGACCTTTATCCATGTTTTTGGACTGTGGGAGGAAATCGGAGAACCCGGAGCAAACCCACGCGGACACGGGGAGAACATGGAAACTCCACCCAGATGGGGATTCGAACCGGGAATCCCTAGCACTGAGAGGATTTCACGTGGGTTTCCTCCGGGTTCTCTGGTTTCCTCCCACAGTCCAAAAACATGGATCAAGTCAATTGAGTTCTCCAAATTGCCCCATATAGAGTGTGTTTGTGTGAGTGAGTGTGTGTCCAGTAATAGATTGCCTCCCTATCTTGGGTGTATCTGCCCAGCACCCGAAACCCTGAGGACACCCATGCGAGTAGGCTTCCACTGTGTCTGTGTGAGTAAGTGTATGTCCAGCAATGGATGTGCGACCCTGTCCTGAGTGTAGGTTCCCCCCTAGATGGGCATGGGGAACCTCCACCCACCACACACACACAACCATAGTAGATAATTAAACAGAAGAACATGGAAACTCCACCCAGATTGGGACCTGAACCCTTGACAAACACATCCCTAGACAATTGGCCCTCCCAATTTGGCGCCAACAACATAAACGCATGGCTCCATTGTATCAACAGTTAGGGCTGGTGGTGGTGGTGTGATGGTGTGGGGATATTTTCTTGGCACCGCCTACCTGAGTATTGATGCCTACCATGTCCACCCCATTATGACCGCATTGTACCCATCATCTAAGGGCAACCTCCAGCATGATCTCAATCCAAAAGCGCACCTTTGATATGTGGTAGAACATCAAGTGAAGCTTTGATGACCTCACTATGGACCCAAATTCTTCACCTTGGAAAGTATGCAATGAAGAATGAAGGCAGTCCTGGTGGTCCAATCTTTTACTAGAAAAGTGAACCTAATTAATTGGCCGGTGAGTTTATGTCTCATACTCATCTCAAAATAAGCCCATAAGTGAGAATCATGTCTAAGTCTCCCGATACACCAAAGACCAACATTCACGTTCACGACCAGCAGACGTACGACAGCACCACCTATACGTACTGCATAATTAACATCTAAACAAACGAACATAGTCCACATGTTCCGGTACACATCTGGTTCACATCTGGTAAAGACTTGGCAGGACTACCTGCATGTGAGTCACTGTTTTGCTGACCCGTGGTGATCTGTGCATATGTTTCCGACACATGGCAACCGATAGTGCGCCGCCCAAGTGCCGTCAGCTCATGGGGCGTGTGGGCCACATGAAAACGTGTGGATGTGGGCCAGAAAAATGTTTTGGAATTTGGGGGTTACCATGTTCTCCCTGTGTCTGCATGGGTTTTCTCTCGGTTTTAAATTGCCCCTATATAGTGTGTGTCTGTATGAGTGAATGTGTGTCCAATGTGATGGATTGGCACCTCCCGAAACGTTCTACTCTGGATGGGCATGGAGAACCCACCACACAACACTGGTGGAGGAATAAGGAGAAGATAATGGCTGGATGGATAGATATATTTTGTAAGGCAGCATGGTGGTTATCATGTCCACCTATCAGCACTGGGTATACGGGTTCGAATCCCAATCTGGGTGGAGTTTCCATGTTCTCCCCGTGTCCATGTGGGTTTCCTCCCACAGTCCAAAAAACATGGATTCTAAATAAATTATGCTCTTAAATGCCCCTATATATATAGTATGATATATATGTGAGTGAGTGTGTGTCCAGTGATAGATTGGTGTCCTGTCCTGGGTGTAACTGCCCAGTGCCCGAAACGTTCTCCCCTGGATGGAAACCGCCCCGCGACCCTAGTAGAGGACAAAGAGGAAGATAATGAGAAGAGATATATTTTGTGTGTACTGTATAATCACATGGTGGCTTAGTGGTTGGCATGTTCTCCTCTCAGCGTTAGGGATTCCCAGTTCGAATCCCAATCTGGGTGGAGTTTCCATGTTCTCCCCGTGTCCACATGGGTTTCCTCCGGGTTCTCCGGTTTACTCCCACAGTCCAAAAACATGGATCAAGGTCAATTGATTTCACCAAATTGCCCCATATAGAGTGTGATTTCACCAAATTGCCCCATATAGAGTGTGTCTGTGTGAGTGAGAGTTTGTCCAGCGATTCCCTGGTTCGAATCCCAATCTGGGTGGAGTTTCCATGTTCTCCCCGTGTCCACATGGGTTTCCTCCGGGTTCTCCGGTTTACTCCCACAGTCCAAAAACATGAATCATGGTCAATTGATTTCACCAAATTGCCCCATATAGAGTGTGTCTGTGTGAGTGAGAGTTTGTCCAGCGATTCTCGGTTCGAATCCCAGTCTGGGTCCTCCGGGTTCTCCGGTTTCCTCCCACAGTCCAAAAACATGGATCAAGGTCAATTGAATTCACCAAAATTGCCCCATTTTGTGTGAGTGAATGTGTGTCCAGTGATAGATGGCGCCCTGTGTATCTGCGTATCTGCCCAGCGCCCGGAACGTTCTCCCATGGATGGGCATGGGGACCCCCCCCCCCCCCCGACCCTAGTAGAGGATAAAGCGGAAGATAATGGATGGATGGATGGATGGATGGATGTATAATAACACCAGTTTCTTTAGTATATACTTGAATAGTTATTTAAATGGGATCACTAATGTCACCTTTGGCTCACTTCTAGAGGGATTAGATTTCGTCTCTGTGTTCCGCCGCCATGTTGACGCTCTGCTTTTGACTCCACTTCACTTAAATTAGCACTTTAACAGAGTCCAACCACAAGTTCAAGTATTCAGGCATCTCTTCAGCTTATGACTAATAGACTTCACTGCACAAACATTTGGCTTATGAGCATCACACACACACACACACACACACACACACACACACACACTAACATAGTGTGTGTGGTCATGTGTGTGAGGCTGGGCAGTATGGAGGCTGCAGGTTGCCTGGCAGGTTGTGATGTCTGTGCACTTGCCCATGTGATGATGGATGGTGATGAAGGAGGTTCTGGAAGGGCTGGTGAGAGAGGCGGGGAGCACCATGTGCGGCACGACGTGGCAGGTGGCGAGCGCCGACGTGACAGCAATTAGATGTACAAGTCTTTGATTAGACTCCGGGGAATGGTGTCATTAGCGAAGATGAGGGTCCCCCCCCACCCCCCCACCCCCCCACCCACTACCACCTCACCACCATCGTTTTCTCATTCTCCCTGACAGACTCTTTACCCGATCCGTAGTTCAACTTTATTTATGGGGGCGGCACGGTGGCTTAGTGGTTAGCATGTTCTCCACTCGAATCCCAATCTGGGTGGAGTTTCCATGTTCTCCCCGTGTCCGCGTGGGTTTCCTCCGGGTTCACCGGTTTCCTCCCACAGTCCAAAAACGTGGATCAAGTCGATTGAGTTCTCCAAATTGCCCCATATAGAGTGTGTCTGTGTGAGTGAGTGTGTGCCCAGCGATTCCCGGTTCGAATCCCAATCTGGGTGAAGTCTCCATGTTCTCCTCGTGTCTGCGTGGGTTTCCTCCGGGTTCTCCGGTTTCCTCCCACAGTCCAAAAACCTGGATCAAGTCAATTGAACTCTCCAAATTGCCCCATATAGAGTGTGTCTGTGTGAGTGAGTGTGTGTCCAGTGATAGATTGGCGTCCTGTCCTGGGTCTATCTGCCCAGCGCCCGAAACGTTCTCCTCTGGATGGGCATGGAGAACCCCCCCGCGACCCTAGTAGAGGATTAAGCGGGGGATAATGGATGGATGGATGTTTATTTATAGAGCTCTTTTTACAATAGCACAGTGTCACAAAGCAGCTTTCGAACTTCAATCTGGGTGGAGTTTGCATGTTCTCCCCATGTCCGTGTGGGTTTCCTCTGGGTTCTCCTGTTTCCTCCCACAGTCCAAAAACATGGATCAAGTCGATTCAGTTCTCCAAATTGCCCCATATAGTGTGTTTTTGTGTGAGTGAGTGTGTGCCCAGCGATTCCCGGTTCAAATCCCAATCTGGGTGGAGTTTCCATGTTCTCCCCGTGTCTGCGTGGGTTTCCTCCTTGTTCTCGGATTTCCTCCCACAGTCCAAAAACATGGCTCAAGTCAATTGAGTTCTCCAAATTGCCCCATATAGTGTGTGTGTCTGTGTGAGTGAGTGTGTGCCCAGCGATAGATTGGTGTCCTGTCCTGGGTCTATCTGCCCAGCGCCCGAAACGTTCTCCCCTGGATGGGCATGGGGAACCCCCCTGACCCTAATAGAGGATAAAGCAGAAGATAATGGATGGATGGCAGTTTATTTATAGAATTCTTTTTACAATAGCAGTGTCACAAAGCAGCGTTTAAAGCCCCAAAGAGCAAGCCGAGGCGACGGGGCAAGAAAAAAACTCCCTGTTATTTTGTTATTTTAAGGAAGGAACCTTGTGAGGACCGAGGCTCAGTGGGGGACTCGTCCTCCTCGAGCGGCCGGGCAGCATCAACAGTGTAATGTACAGATTGTGTGATGAATGAGGTTTGTAGCTTTCAACGCGGGTCTGATTGCTCGTTATGGTGACGTAGTGAAACACCGATGGAGATGGAGAAAGATGCGATATGTAATTATGGGTAATTTACAATAAGGGTAACGTGAGCTGCCTCATGTGGCCCCATACCACGTCTGCAGCTATGCTGAGATCTTGTCATTCCTTGGTCACAGACACTGGGAGCATTCCTTCCTAATGGAATCACTCGCAAAGAGAAAAAAAAATCACTTCAGACCTACAGAGTCTCGCTGAAAAGTACCAGCACTCGTCAGAAACGAGGGCGAATATCATGATTTGAAATATTTCGTCTCCACTACATCATTAAAGCAACACGTTTCTTTAAAGCTGGTATTTATAATGTGTAATAAACACATTCAGAAAGCTTATAACACAATGATGTTCATGAATCTGCAAAACCACATTCCCTTTCTAAGAACACAAAGTGACATGATGCATTAAAAAATTTTATTATTGTTGGGTGGCTTAGTGGTTTAGCATGTTCTCCTCTCAGCTCTAGGGATTCCTGGTTCGAATCCCAATCTGGGTGGAGTTTGCATGTTCTCCCCATGTCCACGTGGGTTTCCTCCGGGTTCTCCGGTTTCCTCCCACAGTCCAAAAACATGGATCAAGTAAATTGAATTGTCCAACTTGCCCCATATAGAGTGTGGGCGGCATGGTGGCTTAGTGGTTAGCATGTTCTCATCTCAGCTCTGGGGAATCCCGGTTCGAATCCCAATCTGGGTGGAGTTTCCATGTTCTCCCCGTGTCCGCATGGGTTTCATCCGGGTTCTCCGGTTTCCTCCCACAGTCCAAAAACATGGATCAAGTCAATTGAATTCTCACTTGGATGGCCATATGAACCCCCCCTTCCTGTGACCCTAGTACTTCTATAGTTTTAGGGGGAAGATGATGAGATAAGATGAGATAATGTCTTATTATGTATTACCATTAACATCCATCCATCCATTATCTTCCGCTTTGTCCTCTACTAGGGTTTCACGGGGGGTGGGGGGGTAGGATAGGGTGGCAATCTATCACTGGGCAGATACACCCAGGACAGGACGCCAATCTATCACTGAACACACACTCACTCACACAAACACACTCTATATGGGGCAATTTGGAGAATTCAATTGACTTGATCCATGTTTTTGGACTGTGGGAGGAAACCGGAGAACCCGGAGGAAACCCAGGGGGACACGGGGAGAACATGGTAACTCCACCCAGATGGGGATTCGAACCAGGAATCTCTTGCGCTGAGAGGAGAACATGCAAACCACTAAGCCACCGTGCCGCCCTTACCATTAACATCCTGTAAACCTGTTTTTTATGTGTACTAGTGTCTGGCACCACAAGCTTTTTTAATACACTACAATAACTTATCATTTGGAAAGACGCACGTTATCAGTGATGCCGAGTTGTGATAGGTCATGAAAACATTCCACTATAATCAAAATAATAACTGATGAATAACGTGTCATTTCGTACGTCATTTTAGGGCTTTTTATTAACGGATCGTTTCTCTTTTTCTGAAATGTACTGGCAGAAAATATGAGGAGATATGAATGTACTGGAACAGATTCCTCTGGCAGTGGAGTGGCAGCTAATGGACCACAGATCGACGTTCTTGGTACAGTAAGTTCTGATCATTTGTTTCCCGAGATTTGAAATGTCTTCAGTTGCACAGTTGTATTAGAGCAGCGTTGTAGCAAGCACTCACGAACGTTGTTGGGTCCACACACAGACTCACACACTCTATATGGGGCAATTTGGAGAACTCAATTGACCTTGATCCATGTTTTTGGACTGTGGGAGGAAAGTGGAGAACTTGGAGAAAACCGCTGTGGACACCGGGAGAACATGGGAACTCCACCCAGATCAGGATTGAGTTATTATTTAATTAAAACTATTAAAAATATTGATTTAGTAGTCGGCACTTCTCAGCGCTGGGGATCCAGGTTTGAATACCAATCTGGGTGGCGGTTCCATGTTCTTCCCGTGTCCGTGTAAGTTTCCTCCGGCTTCTCCAGTTTCCTCCCACAGTCCAAAAACATGGATCAAGGTCAATTCCATCCATCCATTATCTTCCGCTTTATCCTCTATTAGGGTCGCGGTGGGGTTCCCCATGACCATCCAGGGGAGAACGTTTCGGGCGCTGGGCAGATACACCCAGGACAGGGTGCCAATCTATTGCTGGGCAAACACTCACACAGACACACTCTATATGGGGCAATTTGGAGAACTTAATTGACTTGATCCAGGTTTTTGGACTGTGGGAGGAAACCGGAGAACCCGGAGGAAACCCACACGGACACGGGGAGAACATGGAAACTCCACCCAGATGGCTGCTCTTTATTGCTTCTATCTAAATTGCCCCATTGTAGCGTGTCTGTGTGAGTAAGATGGCTTGGCTCCCTGTCCTGGATGTATCTGCCCAGGGCCTGAAAAGTTCTCCTCTGGAACCCTAGTAGAGGAATAAGCTGAAGATAATGAGATGTGATGGATGATCTGATTTCAGATCAGTGATACGTCTTTACATTCATCTGAATCCTCTAATCAATGTTTGATTTCATTTTTTTTAATACAAACACACTTCCAGGTGTCACGGCTTTTGAATCCAACTCTCTGCTCTCGTATGAGTCTCTCAGTAGACATCCCCTGCCGAGCCTTGCTTTCTTGCTTTTTATTGGAATCCGTTACTGTAGCACCATGGCTGTATTCCCAGATTAAAATCCAATTTGAAAAATGTTTACAGAAAAAAGAATCCAATTTGTGTTTTCCGTGCATTTTGACTTCGCGTGATGAAATCAAGTCACACACTCAATCACACAAATCAATGCAAGGATGCAACAGCAACATTATAGCATAGTGACGAGCCGCGCCTTACACACCGCGGTCTTCAGTAAGGTTCTGTCTGAATCAATCCACCAATAACTTTTAATAGCTCTAAGAAACATCTCATTATGAAGAAATGCAGTATAAAGAGCTGTTGCATCACAGATGGATAACTCCCCAGTGTGGAAAGTTTGACCTGCTAACCACGACACCACCATACCACATTGAATATAAGATGGTGTGAGATAAGGTAAGGTAAGGTAGGGTAGGGTAAGATAAGGTATGGTAGGGAAGGGTAGGGTGGGATAGGGTAGGGTAAGGTAAGGTATGGTAGGGAAGGGTGGGGTAGGGTAGGGTAATGTAAGATAGGGTAAGGTAAGGTAAGGTAAGTTAAGGTATGGTAGGAGAGGATAAGGTAAGGTAAGAATTGGTAGGGTAGGGTAAGGTAGGTAAGGGGTAAGGTAAGGTAAGGTAAGGTAAGGTAAGATAAGGTAGGGTAGGTGTAGGGTAAGGTAGGGTAGTGTAGGGTAGGGTAAGGTAGGGTAAGGTAAGGTAGGTAGGGTAAGCTAAAGTAAGGTAAAGTATGGTAGGGTAAGGTAGAGTAGGGTAGGGTAGGGTAGGGTAAGCTAAGGTAAGGTAAGGTAAGGTAAGGTAGGGTAGGGTACGGTAGGTTAGGGTAGGGTAGGGTAAGATAGGGTAAGGTAAGGAAAGGTAGGGTAGGGTAGGGTAGGGTAGGGTAGGGAAGGGTAAGGTAAGGTAAGGTAAAGTAGGGTAGGGTAAGGTAAGGTAAGGTAAAGTAGGGTAGGGTAAGGTAGAGTAGGGTAGGCTAAGGTAAGCTAAGGTAAGATAAGTCAAGGTAAGGTAAGGTAGAGTAGGGTAGGGTAAGGTAGGTTAGGGAAGGGTAGGGTAAGGTACGGTAAGGTAAAGTAGGGTAGGGTAAGGTAGAGTAGGGTAGGCTAAGGTAAGCTAAGGTAAGATAAGTCAAGGTAACGTAAGGTAGAGTAGGGTAGGCTAAGGTAAGCTAAGGTAAGATAAGTCAAGGTAAGGTAAGGTAGAGTAGAGTAGGGTAGGGTAAGGTAGGTTAGGGAAGGGTAGGGTAAGGTACGGTAAGGTAAAGTAGGGTAGGGTAAGGTAGAGTAGGGTAGGCTAAGGTAAGATAAGTTAAGGTAAGGTAAGGTAGAGTAGGGTAGGGTAAGGTAGGTTAGGGTAGGGTACGGTAAGGTAGGGTAAAATAAAGTAAGGTAAGATAAGATAGGGAAGGGAAGGATCAGTAGTAGGGTAAGGTAGGGTAGGGAAAAGCATGGTAGGGTAGGGTAAGGTGAGGCAAGATAAGGTAGGAAGGGAAGGGTAGGGTAAGGTAGGGTAGGGTAGAGTAAGGTAAGGTAGGGTAGGGTAGGGTAGGGTAGGGTAAGGTAAGATAAGATAAGGTAGGGTAGGGTAAGGTAGGGTAGGGTAAAGCATGGTAGGGTAGGGTAAGGTAAAGCAAGATAAGGTATGGTAGGGTAGGGTACAGTAGGGTAGGGTAGGGTGAGGTAAGGTAGGTTAGGGTAGGGTAAGGCGAGTCAAGGCAAGACTAGACAAGACTAGACAAGACATGTCTTGGTTTGGCAAGTAAGTTTGGTATTAATTAGAGGGTGTAGTTAGGCAGTTAGGTTGTTGGGCTATCAATCACAAGGTTGGGGTTCAAATCCCAGGTCCAGTGAAGCTACCAAAGTGGGTACTTGAGCAAGACCCTTAATTCTTATTGCTCCTGGGATGCTGTATGACCAACGGTGTTCCAAACCCCAAACAATTTATTAAACAAGAATTAAAAAGTCTGCTAAATGACCAAAAATGTAAATATAATATAAAATATATTACTCTCTAATTTACAGCCACTTTTACTCAAGTTTGCTTGTTTCAAATGGACAAACAAACAATGGAAATAATCATTACATACAAAATCCATCAATATGACAAGGAACACTGATAAACAGCACAATGAATGTATAAACTATGAGGACGACCTAATAATGTGGCCGCTACATATACGTATTTATATATGAACTGGCTTTAAAAAAAATTCTAGGACATAATTTTTTGCTGAAACATGCAAAAGTCTTTTACGTGCCTGTTTTTTCCCTCAGTTCTTCAGTTTATAGTCACATTTCCAGAATCCCTACCAATTGTGGGAACCGAGCGTATTAATTTTATAGGCGTCGACAAATAAAGAACACTTGTGGGCATACGTATTGAATTATTTAGTGAGCAGTCAGCTAAACCCGGGCCGTTTTTTCATTCCCCTGCATACCCAGTCCGAATCCGCCGCGTCTCCACCCGATTTCGACACTCATTTTAAAAAGTACTACACTCTGGCTGACATTTGAGTGTTTGGAGGGCACCGATTCACCTTTAAAAACACAAAAGAGTGCAAAAGTCCTATTCTGCTTTTCTCTGCGAGTAATTCCCCAGTCGTGTGAGGCATCCACTTCTCCCATGTACCTATTACATTCTCCCACAGCTGCCGGGGCTGAGAATAAGGGAATAGCAACCTTCTCACACTGCTTGACTTCTGCTCCTGTAAGACCATCTCCTCTGGGTATGAATCATTGCGCGTTGGAGCAAACAGCCGCTACCCTTGTGCCCATCCACTTCCCAAAAAAAAGCAGGTTGCTAACTAGAATTCCCCATGGGGTTTTGGCGAGCAGATCGACATGACTTTTCAGTTCCTTGTATGCGTCAAGGGACCGGTGCGAAAGTCTCGCAACACGCATGATGTGCATGATGACAAGGGGCCTTGACTACAATGTAAACTTACTCATACTATATGAACATCAGGTTCTATAGTTCTGTATTCTAAATAACTGTTGCAGCTGTTGGACTGTGACACAGTTTCACTATGCGCACTATTCTATTTCACTATACTATTTCACTATACTATTTCACTATACTATTTCTTGTAACTTTGCAACACCAATACCATATGGCTGCTATCATGCAGATACATATATAACATATATATATATATATATATATATATATATATATATATATATATATATATATATATATATATATATATATATATATATATATACTGTATATATGTATATATATATATATATATATATATATATATATATATATATATATATATATATATATATATATATATATATACACACACACACACACACACACACACACACACATATATATATATATATATATATATATATATATATATATATATATATATATATATATATATATATATATATATATATACACATACACACATATATATGTATATGTTTGTATGTGTATACACATATATATGCATATATCTATGTATATGTTTGTATATGTATGTGTGTATTTATCCAGTATATATATATATATATATATATATATATATATATATATATATATATATATACACACACACACACACACACACACATATATATGTATGTATATGTGTATCTATGAATATGTATATATATATATGTTTGTATATATGTGTGTGTGTATAAATATATAATTAATATATATATCAATCCATTATCTACCGCTTTACCCTCTACTAGGGTCATGGGGGGGGGGTGTCCCCATGCCCCCCCCCCCATCCAGGGGGGAACGTTTTGTGATCCATGTTTTTGGACTGTGGGAGGAAACCGGAGAACCTGGAGGAAACCCACGCGGACACGGGGAGAACATGGAAACTCCACCTTATAACACTGTAAAGCTGCTTTGTGACAATGTACTGTATATAAATAAATGACTTGAACTTGAACTTATCATGATTCTCACTACTGCAGTATGATCAGGACCCCCACAGAGCAGGTGTGATTAGGGTGGTGGATGATTCTCAGTACTGCAGTGACACTGTTGTTATAGTGGTGGTGCTGCTTCGGAGACAGCAGTGAGTTTTGAAAGCCTGGATCGCTCACTGTGCACTCTATTGGACACATCCACCTCATTGTTCCACCTTGTAGATGAAATATCAGAGACAGGAGGTCATCAATGAGGTGGATGTGTTTAAAACAGTGAGAGATCCAGGTTTTAACACCAGTCTCTGAACCAGCACCACCACTATAACAAGTGTCACTGCAGTACTGAGAATCATCCACCACCCTAATACTACCTGCCAGGGTCCAGATGGTGACTAACAAAGTAAGTGAGCCAGCAGGCCTTCAGAATGCCCCACCAGAGTGCTATGTGTACATTCTGAATGTTTCTGTGTTGACACAGCGTAGGCGTCACACAGCGGTCTAAAGGTTCTCCGGGTCCGTGGTTGTCTGTACATCCGGGTTCATGTTTGGGAAGATGGCGGATGTGACGGCTTTGCGGTCCCAGTGGCTCAAAGTGAGTCCACATTCTTAAAGCGGAACTCAATCACACATTCCTCATCGACCACCTTATGATTTTGCCTCACTCGACACCGACATGAAGATTCTTCAAACCACGGGGGGAACGGCTTTTGTTTTCCCAAAGAGGAGAAATGGCTTTAATGTGTTTGTATTTAAAATGTATTTTTCTTTCGTTGGCGTCACTGTCACTATAATTAAAGTGAACATTCTTTAAGTTTGACAGTCCTTAGGGCCCAGAACAATGGAAATATGATGCAGCCGTGACAATGAGGACTTTTCACAAAAAACCTGAGAACAAAAATATTGCACTCAATATCAATAATATCAAACAACAACATCATTTCTCAGCAAATCTATGGAAATGAAACCCATCCATCCATCATCTTCCGCTTTTGCCTCTATTAGGGTCGCGGGGGGGTTCCCCATGCCCATCCAGGGGAGAACGTTTCGGGCGCTGGGCAGATACATCCAGGACAGGACGCCTTCAAATTGCCCCATATAGAGTGTGTTTGAGTGAGTGAGTGTGTGCCCAGCGATAGATTGGTGTCCTGTCCTGGGTGTATCTGCACAGCCCCCCCCACGACCCTAGTAGAGGATTAAGTGTAAGATAATGGATGGATTTGATAATACGACATATAAATCCTCTTCCACTAGGGTCGGGGGGGGGTTCCCCATGCCCATCCAGGGGAGAACATTTGGGGCGCTGGGCAGATACACCCAGGACAGGACGCCAATCTATCACTGGGCACACACTCACTCACACAGACACACATTCACTATGGGGCAATTTGGAGAATTCAAATGACCTTGATCCATGTTTCTGGACTGTGGGAGGAAACCGGAGAACATGGAAACATGGAAACCCAGATTGGGAGTCTAACTAGGAATCCCTAACTCTGAGAGGAGAACATGCTAAGCACTAAGCCACCATGGGAATTAAACCAATTAGTAACAAAATAAATTACACAAACACACACACTACATGGGTGCAATTTAGATAGGGGCAATTTAGAGCATCTATTAAATCACTTTTGATCCATGTTTTTGGACTGTGGGAGGAAACCGGGGGAAACCCAAAGGAAACCCATGCGGACATGGGGAGAACATGGAAACTCCACCCAGATGGGGATTCGAACCTGGATCCTCAGCACAGAGACAAGAACGTACTAACCACTTCAATGGTTACTACTACAATTTATCGTTAATTAATTAATTAATTAATTAATTAATTCTCTTCACCGGGCGGCACGGTGGCTTAGTGGTTTAGCACGTTCTCCTCTCAGCCCTAGGGATTCCTGGTTCGAATCCCCATCTGGGTGGAGTTTCCATGTTCTCCCCGTGTCCACGTGGGTTTCCTCCGGGTTCTCCGGTTTCCTCCCACAGTCCAAAAACATGGATCAAGTCAATTGAGTTCTCCAAATTGCCCCCTATAGAGTGTGTTTGTGTGAGTGTGTGTGCAGAGATAGATTGGCGTCCTGTCCTGGGTGTATCTGCCCAGCGTCTGAAACGTTCTCCCCTGGATGGGCATGGGGAACCCCACCCGCGACCCTAATATAGGATAAAGTGGAAGATAATGATGGATGGATGGATGAATTCTCTTCACCATGCCCACCCAGGGGAGAAGGTTTCAGGCGCTGGGCAGATACACCCAGAACAGGACGCCAATCACAACACGCCAACACAGACATACACACATACACACTATATGGGGGCATTTTAGAGCATTCAATTTACCTTGAGTCCATGTTTCCCACAGTCCAAACAAAGTGATTTATTGGATGCTCTAAATTGCCCCCATATAGTGTGTGTGTTTGTTTAAGTAAGAAGTGTGTGTGATGGATCCAGTGATAGATTCGCGTCCTGTCCTGGGTGTATCTGCCCAGCGCCCAAAACGTTCTCGCCTGGATGGGCATGGGGAACCCCCCCCCCCCCCCAATAGAAGATAAAGCGGAAGATAATGGATGGATGGATCTTATTAACTTCACTTAATCCCCTATTAGGGTCACGGTGGGGTTCCCTATGCCCATCCCGGGGAGAACATTTACACCCAGCACAGGGCTATTACTATTGCTATCTATTGCTGGGCAACTTACGGCTGTAATACCACAAAAAATCCAAAAGAGCCACATTTGAAAGCCACCAGCTTACAGTGGTAACCTATTTGTATGTGAAGCACCAGGCCACAGCTTCTCCAGTGGTTAGAGATTCTGATTTCAGGTTATACTTCTTTAGATTAGGGACTTTTTCTGACCTCTTTGTGACCTTTGGCTTTGCGATCCACATGTGGGACTCGCCTTCTGGCTTTTGGTTACGCTGCTGTGTGGCAGTCGTGGGTTTGTGTGGTAGGGTGCAATAAATGTCCAGTAAATTTTTTTTTCTGTTGGTTACAATTTACTGTCACTGAAATGTCATTTACATCATCTATTAAAAAATAAAAGTGGCAAGAAGTTCTTTGTTCTTGATATATTTGGTTTTGATTGCAATATCCATCCATCCATCCATTATCTTGTGCTTTATCCTCTACTAGGGTCTCGGGGGGGGGGGGGGGGGGGAAACCCATCCAGGGGAGAACGTTTCAGGCGCTGGGCAGATACACCCGGGACAGGGGGGCAATCTATCACTGGACACACACTCACTCACACATACACACTCAATATGGGGCAATTTGGAGACCTTGATCCATGTTTTTGGACTGTGGGAGGAAACCGGAGAACCCGGAGGAAACCCACGCGGACACAGGGCGAACATGGAAACACCCAGATTGGGATTCGAACCTGGAACCTCAGCACAGAGACGAGAACATGCTAACCACTTCAATGGTCACTACTACAATTTATTACTCATTCATTTATTCATTCTCTTGCCCATGCCCATCCAGGGGAGAACGTTCCGGGCACTGGGCAGATACACCCAGGACAGAGCGCCAATCCATCACTGGACACACACTCACTCACACACACACACACACACTCTATATGGGGCAATTTGGAGAAATCCATTGACCTTGATCCATGTTTTTGGACTGTGGGAGGAAACCGGAGAACCCGGAGGAGACCCACCCGGACACAGATCTCCACGCAGATTGGAACCAGGAATCCTTAGCGCTGAGAGGAGAACATGCCGACCACTAAGACACCGTGCCGCCTCAAATGGAACAGTGGAAACACGTTATTATGGAGAACAATGCTAATTGGTCTTTGTTATTAATCCATCCACGTTGGTGGAAGGTTTCTGTAGTGCTGAACGGCGTAGAACGTATAATAACAGCACAATGGAGAAGGAACCCAAACCCAAACACACACACACACACACACACACACACACTCCACACATTTACAGCCTGCATGCCTTTCTGTTGTTTGTAGTACTATGCCGTGTTGTTCTTGATTCCTTGCCACCCACATGGTGTGGTGATGTTTATGCAGAGGGTTCAGGTAACCTGCATGTTTTCGTGATGAATAAAAAGCAGAGATGGAGAACTCCACCAGCTGACATGTGTGCACACGAAGGGAACAGCATCTAGTACACTTATTCATGTTTTTAAACCCGCACGGCTTGCTTTGCTACGGACCTGATCGCAGATGTTGTTTTAGCAAATTGCCCCCTTAGATTAATGCTTTCAAGTCATTTTATTTGGTACAACTCATTGTATCTCCACTGATCATATAGATGGACTTTGTAGTTCTACAGTTCCATTCTGTAGTCCATCTGTTCCTCTACATACTTTGTAATCCGCTTTAGTATGTTCTCCGGTGATCAGGACCCCCACAGCACAGGTATTATTTGGGCGCTGGTAGGAATTTATTAGTGTTTCACACTACATAGGGGCAATTTGGAGCATTTAATTCACCTTTAATCCATGTTTTTTTTTGGACTGTGGGAGGAAACCTGGAGAACCTGGAGAAGACCCATGCAGTCACAGGGAGAACATGGAAACTCCAATCTGGATCCCAGTGCTGAGAGGAGAACATGCCAACCACCTCGCCACTGCTTTGTTAGTCCGCTTTAGTATGTTCTCTGATGATCAGGACCCCCACAGAGCAGGTATTATTAGGGTGGTGGATGATGGTACGAGTGGATCAGACACCTGTATGTTCTGATTGGTGGACTGTTCTCTGTCCAGCAGCACTGCTGGGTCTGATCCACTCGTACCAGCACAACACACTATGAATCATGGGAATCATCCACCACCCTAATACCTCCCAGTGGCAGTCCTGATCATAGGAGAACATACTAAAGCGGCCTAACAAAATATGTAGAGAGCCAGATGGACTACAGAATGGAATTGTAGAACTACAAAGTCCATCTATATGATCAGTGGGCCTGAAACAACACACAGTGAGGGTAGAACTGAGGAGGTGGAGCTAATAAACTGGCCGGTGGGTATATATATAAACATATATGAATAATGGTGACTCAGCAGCATAGTGGTTAGCATGTTCTCCTCTCAGCCCGGAAGATCCAGGTTCGAATCCCGATCTGGGTGAAGTTTGCATGTTCTTCCCATTTCCACATGGGTTCTCTCCAGGTTTCTTTCCATAGTCTAAAAACATGGATTCAAGGTAAATTGGCAGCTCTAAATTGCCCCTACTTAGTGGTTACCACGTTCGCCTCTCAGCTCTAGGGATTCCTGGTTCGAATCCCAATCTGGGTGGAGTTCCCATGTTCTCCCCATGTCCATGTTTCCTCCGGGTTCTCCGCTTTCTTCCCACAGTCCGAAAAACATGACTCAAGGTTAATTGAATTCTCCAAATTGCCCCATTTGTGTGTTGAGAGAGTGAGTGTGTGTTCAGTGATAGATTGGCGCCCTGTCCTGGGTGTATCTTCTGAATGCCCAGAGGGTTCTCCCCTGGATGGGCATGGGGACCTATCCCCACCCCTCCACCGATGACCCTATTAGAGGATAAAGCGGAAGATAAGTGTGAGTGATTGTGTGCCCAGTACTGAAAGGTTCTCCACTAATGCGCATGAGGAACCATGCGCACGGTGATGTTTTAACTATTCACACAGATAGCTCGTCTCTACGAGGAGAACCGTTACTGTCAGGATCTCATACTTCAAAACACTCACAGGCTTTGCCCCGGGCACCAGACTGGCACCGCCCACGCTCGAAAGCCCGGGTTTGGCCAAACCCCCGCGTCTGTACATATAATCATCATAGCCCGCTGATCAGTCATCGGCAGGCAAGCAGAGCATACTTCCTCTTTTTAATCCGCTCCAGCTTTTTGTCAGGCTCGTATTAAAGCCGTGTCCCAAAATGACTCCGCCATTAGAGTCGTGTTCAGAGAGGGGGTACGAGTGTGGGGGGGGGGGGGGGGGGGCTTTCAGAAACATTACATTTGGACATTTATTGGACGCTTTTATCCAAAGCAACTTACAAAGCGAGCACAGGGTTCATCACAGCATCCCTGAAGCAATGAGGGTTAAGGTTCTCGCTCAAAGACTAGGGGGACCAGATTAAAATTCACCAGATGTGGACAGAAGGACATATATGTGGGACACCAATGCACTGCTATATATATATATATATATATATATATATATATATATAGGTGACCAAATTCCAATTCACCAGATGTGGGACAAAGACTAAGTTTGTGTTGGACAATATGGGACACCAATACAGTGCCATATATAAATATATTCATCCATCCATTATTTTCCACTTTATCCTCTACTAGGGTCGTGGGGGGGTTCCCCATGCCCATCCAGGGGAGAACGTTTCAGGCGCTGGGCAGATACACCCAGGGACAGGACGCCAATCCATCGCTGGGCACACACTCACTCACACAGACACACTCTATATGGAGCAATTTGGAGAACTCCAAATTGGACTTGATCCATGTTTTTGGACTGTGGGAGGAAACCGGAGAACCCGGAGGAAACCCACACAGACACGGGGAGAACGTGGAAACTCCACCCAGATGGGGATTCGAACCGGGAACCCCTAGCACTGAGAGGAGAACATGCTAACCACTAAGCCACCGTCCACCCTGCTTTGAGTTTATCCATCCATCCATTATCTTCCACTCTATCCTCTATTAGGGTCGCGGGGGGGTTCCCCATGCCCATCCAGGGGAGAACGTTTCGGGTGCTGGGCAGATACACCCAGGACAGGACGCCAATCTATCACTGGACACACACTCACTCACACAGACAAACTCTATATGGGGCAATTTGGAGAATTCAATTGACTTGATCCATGTTTTTGGACTGTGGGAGCAAACCGGCGAACCCGGAGGAAACCCACGTGGACACGGGTAGAACATGGAAACTCCACCCAGATTGGGATTGGAACTGGGAATCCCTAGCGCTGAGAGGAGAAGATGCCAACCACTTAGCCACCGTGCCGCCCTCCGCACGCTACCACGTTCCAAATATTTACCTTCTCACACACACGAGGCACCGGCACATGGTGTTGCGCCGAGTCGACGAAAAAAAGAGCGAAGCTTTCACTTCCCCTTCGTAAACTCCACGACCTGCTTGTGAGGCTCGGCTCAGAACGCAGAATTTCCATTGAAGTGATGAAGCATTTATTACATCCATATGGAACCCCAGCATGCCGGCTCTGCACCACACTTATAAATCTACAGCTCAACCACTCGTTCCTCCCTCTTATTATTATTATTATTATTATTATTATTATTATTATTATTATTATTAGTCGTATTCTTTGGCTTTTTGTGGTTTCAGAAAACTCTTCCGTCATTCTTTCCGCTAATCAGGACCATAATCCCCGAAGAGGAAGTGGATGGCGATGGTGGCAGGAAAGCGTAGCAAAAACACCACATGCCATGATTCAGCACGAGATGCCGTGGACCTTCCTCGAGCCCGCAGAGCAACAGCACGCTACACGTGTTCTGCCACAAACATGCAGCATCATGGGAAAGTCACATTGGCCGGGGCACAGTTAGGTGACTGGCATAACGTGATGTTTGATGATATAAACAAAAGGCGTGTCTTCTTCCACAGAACACGCTGCACGCTGTTGTTCTGAGAGCTGCTTGTTGTCGTCGGGTTTTTTTTTTTTTTTTGCAGAGCGATCGCCGTGGCAACCGGAACTAATGTTGTGGGCAAGCAGTAGTTCGCCGAAATTAGAAGAGTGATCAACAAATTTTATATATCATATCCATCCATCCACTATCTTCTTCTATCTTCTACTAGGGTCATGGTGGGGTTCCACATGCCCATCCAGGGGAGAACGTTTCGGGCGCTGGGCAGATACACCCAGGACAGGGCGCCAATCACAAACACACTCTATATGGGGCAATTTGGAGAACTCAATTGACTTGATCCATGTTTTTGGACTGTGGGAGGAAACCGGAGAACCCGGAGGAAAGCCACGTGGACACAGGGAGAACATGGAAACTCCACCCAGATTGGGATTCGAACTGGGAATCCCTAGCGCTGAGAGGAGAACATGCCAACCACTAAGCCACCATTCATTCATTCATTCATTCATTCATTATCTTCCCCTTATCCTCTATTAGGGTCATGGTGGGGTTCCACATGCCCATCCAGGGGAGAACGTTTCGGGCGCTGGGCAGATACACCCAGGACAGGGCGCCAATCACAAACACACTCTATATGGGGCAATTTGGAGAACTCAATTGACTTGATCCATGTTTTTGGACTGTGGGAGGAAACCGGAGAACCCGGAGGAAAGCCACGTGGACACAGGGAGAACATGGAAACTCCACCCAGATTGGGATTCGAACTGGGAATCCCTAGCGCTGAGAGGAGAACATGCCAACCACTAAGCCACCATTCATTCATTCATTCATTCATTCATTATCTTCCCCTTATCCTCTATTAGGGTCATGGGGGGGTTCCCCATGTCCAGCCAGGGGAGAACGTTTTGGGCGCTGGGCAGATACACCCAGGACAGGACGCCAATCTATCACTGGGCACACACTCACTCACATAGACACTCTATATATGGGGCAATTTGGAAGATTCAATTGACTTGATCCATGTTTTTGGACTGTGGGAGGAAACCGGAGAACCCGGAGGAAAGCCACGTGGACATGGGGAGAACATGGAAACTCCACCCAGATTGGGATTCGAACCGGGAATCCATAGAGCTGAGAGGAGAACGTGCCAACCACTAAGCCACCATTCATTCATTCATTCATTCATTCATTCATTATCTCCCGCTTTATCCTCTATTAGGGTCACGGTGGGGTTCCCCATGTCCATCCAGGAGAGAACGTTTCGGGCGCTGGGCAGATACACCCAGGACAGGACGCCAATCTATCACTGGACACACACTCACTCACACAGACACACTCTATATGGGGCAATTTGGAGCATTTAATTGACTTAATCCATGTTTTTGGACTGTGTGGGAGGAAACCGGAGAACCCAGAGGAAAGCCATGTGGACACGGGGAGAACATGGAAACTCCACCCAGATTGGGATTTGAACCGGGAATCCCTAGCGCTGAGAGGAGAACATGCCAACCACTAAGCCACCGTTCCGCCCTTATATATTATATATACAGTATAAACATCAAATCTCATTATCTTGAGCTTAATCCTCTACAAGGGTCATGGGGGTTTCCCTATACACATCCAAAGGAGAACATTTCAGGGTCCCCATGTCGCCCTTATTCATATATGTACTGTGTATGTATATACACCCACCGGCCAAATCCCAATCTGGGTGGAGTTTCCATGTTCTCCCCGTGTCCGTGTGGGTTTCCTCTGGGTTCTCCGCTTTCCTCTCACAGTCCCAAAACATGGATCATGGAAAATATAGAGTGTGTTTGTGGGAGTGAGTGTGTGTGCAGCGATAGATTGGCATCCTGTCCTGGGTGTATCTGCCCAGTGCCTGAAACGTTCTCCCCTGGATGGGCATGGGGAACCCCCCCCGCGCGACCCTAATAGAGGATAAAGCAGAAGATAATGAATGATGGATGGATAAGTGTGTGTTGTGCTGGTATGAGTGGATCAGACACAGCAGCATCAGAGAACATACTAAAGCAGACTAACAAAGTATGTAGAGACAAAGATGGACTACAGAATGGAACTGTAGAACTACAAAGTCCATCTATATGATTAATTGAACTGAAACACACACACACACACATATATAGTGGCACGGTGGCTTAGTGGTTAGCATGTTCTCCTCTCAGCACTAGGGATTCCCGGTTCGAATCCCCATCTGGGTGGAGTTTCCATGTTCTCCCCGTGTCCGTGTGGGTTTCCTCCGGGTTCTCTGCTTTCCTCCCACAGTCCAATAACATGGATCAAGGTCAATTGAATTCTCCAAATTGCCCCATATAGAGTGTGTGTGTGAGTGAGTGTGTGTCCAGTGATAGATTGGTGTCCTGTCCTGGGTGTATCTGTCCAGCGCCCGAACGTTCTCCCCTGGATGGGCATGAGGAACCCCCCCATGACCCTAATAGAAGATAAAGCAGAAGATAATGGATGGATGGATATATAAAAAAAATAAATAATATATATATAACGGTATAGCATATATATATATATATTTTGTTTCTCCCCGTGTCCGCGTGGGTTTTCCTCCGGGTTCTCCGTTTCCTCCCATATATCCATCCATCCATTAGTGGATTTTTTTGTATCTGCCCAGCGCCTGATTTTCCCCTGGATGGGCATGGGGAACCCCCCCATGACCCTAATACAGGATAAAGCGGAAGATAATGAATGAATGAATATATATGTATATATTTATATATCCATCCATCCATTATGGATTTATTTATTTATTTATTTTAAGAAACCACACTGTAATAGTACTTGAGCTCCAACCAAAGACAGTGTGCCAGTCCCAACGAATCAAATCTGTTCCACTGTGTGTAAAACCTGGCTCCAATCAAGATTCCATTGTTGTTAGGAAACACTGAGGATCTACCTCAGTGGTTAGTGGAGAGTGAAAGGGCTTTCTTTGGCGATCGGTCGGAAAGGAGTGTTGACATGGAAATGGCTTATTATTGTAGTTTTGGAAACTTGGTGACCTTAAGATGTTAATTCACATCTGCAAATCCTCCCGCTGTGATCCTCGCAGAAATGCTTGCCTTTTGAACCACCTCGCAGTTTGCGGTGGGAAAAACAGCCAGGCCCGCTCTCTCAGGTTCCAGGCCGGCTCATCGTGCCTCCAGCTGTTTAAACCTCCTTAATTACCGGCCTCATCAGGGAGGTGATTATTATCAGTCCTGTCGCCTTTTCCAATCCAGCGTCTGATTAATCCGGACGAATCGCTGTCAGTCGTATTTGTGTTTACGCATTCTTCGCGCTGATGGATGAGCGTGGAGCGTGGAGCTTTGTGTGAGAAAGAAATATAAGTGGAAAGAATCCTGTTGCATTCTTTATATATATATATATTATTCTATTATACTCTATAAGGGTCGTGGGGGGGGGTTGCCCAGGGTACACCCAGGGCAGGGCGCCAATCAGTGGGTATACTCACTCACAGCCACACACACTCTATATGGGGCAATTTGGAGAATTCAAATGACCTTTATCCATGTTTTGGGACTGTGGGAGGAAACCGGAGAACCCAGAAGAAACCCACGTGGACACGGGTAGAACATGGAAACTCCACCCAGATTGGGATTCGAACCGGGAATCCCTAGAGCTGAGAGGAGAACATGCCAACCACTAAGCCACCATGCCACCCAAGCCATTCATTTGTCAGATAAGATAATTCACCCAAGTCAAGATACAGTAATTAGACGAGGTTCTATACAGCATCAGTCAAAAATTAGGCCACGCCCTCTTTTTGCTCCACTTATTGTATACCATCAAGCTGGACTTTGTAGTTCTCCAATTCCAGACTGTAGTCCATCTGTTTGTGTTCTACAGTACATACTGTGTACGTCCCCTTTACTCTGTTCTAATGGTGAGAACCCCAATAGAACCACCACAGAGCAGGGGTTATTTGGTGGGGGCATTAGTCCTATCCCAGCAGTGTCACTGAGGTGTTTAAATGCTGCACTAGAACCCCCTCACCACATCAGTGTCACTGCAGAACCGACAATAAACAATCCACCACCCAAACTACACCTGACCAATAGAGAACAGAGAACCAACAGGGGACGAACAGAACAAAGATTACACTCTGGAATTGTAGAACTACAAAGTCCATCTATATATAATAAGTGGAGGAAATAAATGATGGATTAAGGGTCTTGCTCAAGGACCCACACTTGAGACAATGGTAACGTTGGTGAACCCCCACCTCTCAGGTTGATACCCCAACACTGTAACCACACAGTGACCACGCCCCTGCTCTCCAGCCATACGAGAAAAGCAGATTTCTTTCAACTTGTCGACTTGCAGAGAACTCCTGACCCAGATTTTCCTCCCGCCATAAACATCCAAAACCTTCCAATGTGCAAAAATGAGGGATGGAAAAGTTCTTTTGGCGGCGCGAGCTCGCCTTCCATCATCGTCCATCATATATCATCCTTCATTTGCAATTAATTCCCCACATGCATTACTTAGTTTGGTTCTCTTTGGTTCCTGGCTGGTAGTTCTCCTCGTTTTCCTCTTTTGTGGCTCCGTGGTTGACCTGACCTGACTCCAGCACCATCGCATGCCAACAACACAAAGCCGTCTTTAGCTCCGCTGCTGTCAACTGCACCGAGAAGTCATCTGAGGACATGTACCACTATTCCAGCGTGACGTTATGCCATCCTCAGTCCAACTGACTTTACTTCTGCTTCTCCTTTTTTCCTTCTCCCTCTTTTTTTACTCTCTCTCTCTCTCTCACCGCGGGGCAAATTTGCTGCATGCTTTAATCTTTAAGTGCAATTCCACTGATTTGCAATGTCAGAGTCCTTAAATGACTCGGAACATCAGCTTGAAGTCGGTTTTGAAGGAAGAGGCATGCGAGAAATGGCTATAACGAACTGAAGTGGAACTTTACAGAACCGTTTTAATAAATTTAAAGGCCTAACGGGTGGGCATGGGAGCCCACCGCGACCCTAATAGAGGATAAAATTGCCCCTATCTAGTATGATGTATCTGGTTTTCAGCTCTTAGCCCCAACACGGCTCATTTGCTCTGGTACAGACCTGAGAGATCAGGAGACGGGTGAGGAGTTATAGTAGTTGTGGCAACCATTGTTGATAAGGGAGTATAGTATTTATGGCAACCATTGTTTATAAGGCTTTATAATAGTTGTGGCAACCTTTGTTTTTAAGGGTTCATAGTAGATGTGGCAATCATTGTTGTTAAGGGAGTATAGTATTTATGGCAACCATTGTTTATAAGGGATTATAGTGGTAGTGGCAACCATTGTTTATAAGGGTTTATAATAGATGTGGCAACCTTTGTTTTTTAGGGATTATAGTTGTGGTGGCAACCATTGTTTATAAGGGATTATAGCAGTTGTGGCAACCATTGTTGATAAGGGAGTATAGATTTATGGCAACCGTTGTTTATAAGGGTTTATAATAGATGTGGAAACCTTTTTTAAGGGATTATAGTAGTTGTGGCAACCATTGATAAGGGAGTATAGTATTTATGGCAACCATTGTTTATAAGGGTTTATAGTAGTAGTGGCAACCATTGTTAATTACATCATTTTAAGCTAAACCTCTTTAATTAAACTGAGTTCTAATTCTGAAATTAACTTTGTGTGTGTGTGTGTGTGTGTGCCTGTGTGTGTGTGTGTGTGTGTGTGTGTGTGTGTGTGTGCGGATGTGGCTTTCACACTCCGTTTCTCTTATGGGAGTACACACATGCTGCATACGGACTTGGCTGCTGTCCACACACACACACACACACACACACACACACACACACACACACACACACACACTTGCATACACAGTGAATTCCTCAGGAGTCTGCTCATAACCAGTCTCCACGCTGGGGGGGGGGGTTGCCCTCCCTTATTCCCTCCCTGCACTCTCCCCTCTGTCAACACACCGTTTAAAGGGAACATTTGGACCACACGGCTCCGGAGCGAGGAGGGGGGGGGGGGGGGGGTAATGGGGGGTGATATTTGGGAGCGCTGTAAAGAGAAGGGAATGGCGAATCCAGGTTCAGCTTTTCCACCTGTGCTTTCGCAGCTGCACCCACGTCCTCAGCCGAACTGCTGCGGTTATTCAGGCGTTCCACGTTCCACTCACCAGAACTGCAGGCAAAGCGCTGCCATCTCAGTCGACTGGTGGGCCGGAGGCCGGTCTGGTTTATACCATAGATTATAAGGGATTATAGTAGTTGTGGCAACCTTTGTTTATAAGAGATTAAGTAGTAGTGGCAACCATTATTCATAAGGGATTATAATAGTTGTGGCAACCTTTGTTTATAAGGGATTATAGTAGTAGTAGCAACCTTTGTTTATAAGGGATTAAGTAGTAGTGGCAACCATTATTCATAAGGGATTATAATAGTTGTGGCAACCTTTGTTTATAAGGGATTATAGTAGTAGTGGCATCCAGTGTTCATTAGGGATTATAGTAGTAGTGGCAACAATTGTTCATAAGGGATTATAATAGTTGTGGCAACCTTTGTTTATAAGGGATTATAGTAGTAGTGGCAACCATTGTTCCTAAATGATTATAATAGTTGTGGCAACCATTGTTCATTAAGGATTATAATAGTTGTTGCAACCTTTGTTTAAGGGATGATAGTAGTAGTAGTGGCAACCATTGTTGAAAAGAGATTAAATTAGTTGTGGCAACCCACATCCTCAGTCGTCTGGTGGGCCAGAGGCCGTTCTGGTTTATACCATTGTTTATAAGGTATTTTAGTAGTAGTGGCAACCATTGTTCATAAGGAATTATAATAGTTGTGGCAACCTTTGTTTTTAAGGGATTATAGTAGTAGTGGCAACCGTTGTGTATGAGGGCTTATAGTCATTTTTGACAGAAGTTCCCTGATGTCCATTTACATTAGTTGTGGCAACCCACGTCCTCAGTCGTCGGGTGGGCCGGAGGCCGGTCTGGTTTATACCATTGTTTATAAGGGATTATAGTAGTAGTGGCAACCTTTGTTCATAAGGTATTATAATAATTGTGCCAACCTTTGTTTATAAAAGATTATAATAGATATGACAACCTTTGTTTTTAAGGGATTATAGTAGTAGTGGCAACTGTCAGAAGTTCCCTGATGTCCATTTACATTAGTTATGGCAACCCACGTCCTCAGTCGACTGATGGGCCGGAGGCCGGTCTGGTTTATACCATTGTTTATAAGGGATTATAATAGTAGTGGCAACCATTGTTTTTAAGGGATTATAGTAGTAGTGGCAACCGTTGTGTATGAGGCCTTAATGTCGACAGAAGTTCTCTGATGTCCATTTAAATGGACATTTAGTTTTGGCAACCCACGTCCTCAGTCGTCTGGTGGACCGGAGGCCGGTCTGGTTTAAACCATTGTTTATAAGGGATTATAGTAGTAGGGGCAACCTTTGTTTTTAAGGTATTCAGACGTTCCACGTTCATTTTCACGGCATTTTCACCTTCACTCGTGAGAACTGCAGGCAAAGCGCTGCCATCTCAGTCGTCTGGTGGGTGGGAGGCCGGTCTGGCGGCCGGCGCGAGGCAGGAAGGCCTGGAATCTCAGCTGGGATAGGTCCAACCGCGAGGCCCCAGCTGGAAGCCAGAGCCGTCCCAGCAACTTTATACCCGGCCTTTGAGGAGCGCCGCCGAGAGGCGTGCCAGGCTCTTCCCCCCGCCGGCCGTATTTATTATCAGAACGCGGGTTCTGGACTCACACGGCTTTTCTCACGGCCGCCCGGCTCGGCTTTGAAGCCTGCAGCCGATGAGAAGTCCGTGGCAGCAGAACGCGGGGATCAATCGGCCTCGAGGTCTGCGCCGCGAAGACTGGCTTCATTCATACAAACTCGCTTCTAATAAACATGCAGACAGAAAGCCTGACTTACTTGGAAACACATTGTGGAACTGCAGAACCCAACAAATCACACAAGAACCCGAGAGCCGGTCGTCTTGCTTTAGCGGGGTATTTGAGTCTTCTACAGTCCGAAAACATGGATTTCAGGGCAATTGGCTGCTCTAAATTGCCCCATTTATTCATTCATTCATTATCTTCCGCTTTATCCTCTATTAGGGTCGTGGGGGGGGGGGTTCCCCATGGTTTTGGGGGGGGGGGTTCCCCATGGTTTCGGGCGCTGGGCAGATACACCCAGGACAGGGTGCCAATCTATCGCTGGACACACACTCACTCACACAGACACAATTTGGAGAACTCAATTGACTTGTTCCGTGTTTTTGGACTGTGGGAAGAACCCGGAGAACCCGGAGGAAACCCACACGGACACGGGGAGAACATGGAAACTCCACCCAGATGGGGATTCGAACCGGGAATCCCTAGTGCTGAGAGGAGAACGTGCTGACCACAAAGCCACCGTGGCGCCCTAAATTGCCCCATATAGTGTGTATTTGTGTTTGTGTGAGTGTGTGTCCAGTGATGGATTGGCGCCCTGTCATGGGTGTATCTGCCCAGCTACCAAAATGCCCCCGCCAACCCTCTTAAAGTTTGTATATGTAGTGTATCTTGTCTTGTCAGGTTCGAATCCTGATCTGGGGTGGAGTTAACATGTTCCCCCTGTGTCCAATTGCCCCTATATATACAGTATATACCATGCAGACAGAAAGCCTGACTTACTTGGAAACACATTGTGGAACTGCAGAACCCAACAAATCACACATGAACCCGAGAGCCGGTCGTCTTGCTTTAGCGGGGTTTTTGAGTCTTAGATCTTAGGATCTTGTATGGGTGGCATTTGCATGTTCTTCCCATATCTGCATGGCATCTTTCCCCCCATAATGCACAGACTGCTGTCTCCTCAGCTTGTTCTTTAAGGGTTCAGGTTTAGAGATCGAAACCTAGATTGTGGTATTATCGTAATACATGGCAACTCGTCCACCTGCTGGGGATCCAGGTTCGAATCCTGATCTGGGTGGAGTTACCATGTTCCCCCTGTGTCCAATTGCCCCTATATATATATATATATATATATATATATATATATATATATATATATATATATATATATATATATATATATATATTTGCCCCATATAGTGTGTATTTGTGTTTGAGTGTGTGTCCAGGGATGGATTGGAGCCCTGTCCTGGGTGTATCTGCCCAGCTACCAAAATGCCCCCGCCAACCCTTTTAGAGGACTTAGTTTGTATTTGTAGTGTATCTTGTCTGTGCTGGCTTTATTTACGGTGGTGTAGTGTTAAGCACGTCCGCTGGGGATCCAGGTTCGAAGCCTGATCTGGGTGGAGTTACCATGTTCTCCCTGTGTCCATGTGGGTTTTCTCGGGTTTCCCCCCCACAGTCCAATTGCCCCTATATATATATATATATATATATATATACATCATCTTCTGCATTATCCTCTACTAGGGTCGCGGTGGGGTTCCCCATGCGCATCCAAGGGAGAACGTTTCGGGCGCTGGGCAGATAGACCCAGGACAGAACGCCAATCTATCACTGGACACACACTCACACACACACACACACTCTATATGGGGCAATTTGGAGAATTCAATTGACTTGATCCATGTTTTTGGACTGTGGGAGGAAACCGGAGAACCCGGAGGAAACCCACGCAGACACGGGGAGAACATGGAAACTCCACCCAGATTGGGATTCGAACCCGGAATCTGCTAACGACTAAGCCACCGTGCCATCCGTTATATATACAGTATATATATATATAAATATATATATCAACCGTTGTGTTTGAGGGATTATAATAATTGTTACAACCATTGTTTATAAGGGTTCATAGCGGTAGTCCATTTTGACAAAAATAGTGAGTATAATTTAATTTGATTGGATCATTTTAAATTAATCATTTTAAATTAAAACCAGAGTTCTAATTCTGAAATTAAATGTGTGTGTGTGTGTGTGTGTGTGTGTACGTAGTTTGGTCAGACTATGTCAGACTATTGTATATGCCTTCCTTGTCTGTTTCTTTTGAGGTGTCCCCCGGCTTCCTGGAGATCTTCATCCATGGTTCTGCTGACAAGTACTGGATGGAACCTGAATATCAATTGGACTGGCGGTCCTGCAGGACGCCCCCTAATGGACTCACATATAATTTTCCATTAGTTTAATATCTCTACATGTCTGTCCTACACTGTTGTTGCTGCCGGCCGCTCAAGGATGACGAGTCCCCCCCTGAGGCTCGGTCCTCACAAGGTTTCTTCCTTAAATAACAACATAACAGGGAGTTTTGTCTTGCCGCTGTCGCTTCGGCTCGCTCTTTGGGGGTTTGAGGGCTTTTCATTCTGTGGAGCTGTTTTGTGACGATGTACTGATGTAAAAAAGTGCTATAGAAATAAATAAATAACTTAAATAACTTATGAACCTGGACGGCACAGTGGCTTAGTGGTTGGCATGTTCTCCTCTCAGCACTAGGGATTCCAGGTTCGAATCCCCATCTGGGTGGAGTTTCCATGTTCTCCCCGTGTCCGCGTGGGTTTCCTCCGGGTTCTCCGCTTTCCTCCCATAGTCCAAAAACAAGGATCAAGTCAATTGAATTCTCCAAATTGCCCCATATAGAGTGTGTTTATGAGTGAGTGTGTGTCCTGGATGTATTGTCCCAGTGCCCGAAACGTTCTCCCCTGGATGGGCATGGAGAACCCCCCTCCCCCCCACGACCCTAATATAGGATAAAGTGGAATATAATGAATGAATGAATGTGTGTATGTGTCACAGTGCGCCAATGATAGACATCGCACCAAGCAGGTCGCTCTTATATAGATTTATTATTTCTTACACACGTTGATTGCACATCGAGATAAAGAATTTTGCTTTGAATTTCTTTCCATAAGTTAAGAAATGTAACAGTTTTTCAAAATAGGTCACATCTTCACCGCTTTGCGTCTTTACGAAAGTGCAACGTCTCGATTCATAGATTCTCTTCTAGAAAAAAATTGGTCCAAACCTCAATCGGGATAAACAAAACGAATGGATCTGCTATTAAATTAGCTTCTTTTTTCTTATTTCTTCTCCTCTCTCTCAGATTACATGGTCTCGCGTCCGTCCGCGTCTCTACATTTCATTTACAAACTGCTGCGGGATACAAGAATAACGACCGGTTTAAAAAAGCTTTACATGTAAAAGGTCGTCTACGGTCTAAATACTTCATATGCTTCTCGGAACGTCCGGAAAGTCTTGTCCACCAGCCCGTTGGACAGAAGAGATATCGGCATGGGGACGACACGGGTCAGCAAGGAGAAGGAGCGAATGCATAGGTTCGAGCGCCGCTAAATGAACAAAGCATATACATCACCATGCGCGGAACCGTACTGAGCGCGCTTAGGGTTTACATACCAATATTAATATATGGTTCGCGTTCCATGTTCCGTTTTCGGGGTTAAATGAGTGGCCTGCACGAGAAGAAAAATATATAATAATATATTATATATTCATTCAATCATTCATTATCTTCCGCTTTGTCCTATATTAGGGTCGCAGGGGGGGGGGTTCCCATGCCCATCCAGGGGAGAACGTCTCGGGCGCTGGGCAGAAACACCCAGGACAGGGCGCCAATCCATCACTGGGCACACACTCACTCACACAAACACACTCTATATGGGGCAATTTGGAGAATTCTATTGACTTGATCGATGTTTTTGGACTGTGGGAGGAAACCGGAGAACCCGGAGGAAACCCACACAGACACGGGGAGAACATGGAAACTCCACCCAGATTGGGATTGGAACCGGGAATCCCTAGTGCTGAGAGGCAAACGTGCTGACCACCGTGCTGCCAATATATTATATATTATTATAGAATATTATATAATATTCTTCTGTGGTTAGAAATTTTAGAAACACCACCCTGTTGCTATAGTTACTGTCCATGACATCAGCTCCACTGATCATATAGATGGACTTTGTGGTTCTAGTTCCATTTGTGATGACCAGGACCCCCACAGGGCAGGTGTGATTAGGGTGGTGGATGATTCTCAGTACTGCAGTGACACTGTTGTTATAGTGGTGGTGCTGCTTCGGAGACAGCAGTGAGGTTTGAAACCCTGGATCGCTCACCGTGCACTCTATTGGACATATCGGCCTCATTGTTCCACCTTGGGGATGGAACATCGGGGACGGGAGGTCATCTGTTGCTACACAGTTTGTGTTGGTCATCATCTAATCCTTCATCTGTGATTATAGGATGCTGCAGACGAGATGCTGAGTACGGGATGCTGTATAGGGAATGCTGAGTACGGGATGCTGGGTATAGGAAACTGAGTATGGGGTGCTTTAAATGGGGTGTTGTAAACGGGATGCTGAATATAAGATGCTGAGTATGGGATGCTGAGTATGGGATGCCGCATATGTGATGCTGTAATCGGGATGCTGTACATGGAAAGCTGAATATTAGAAGATAAATAAAGGATACTGCATGAGTACGGGATGCTGAGTATGGGATGCTGCGTATGGGATGCTGCATATGGAAGGCTAGAGATTAAATATGGGATACTCTATACAGGTTGATGTATATGGGATGCTGTAAACAGAAGGCTGAATATGAGATGCTGAGTACGGGATGTTGTAAATAGAATGCTGTAAACGGATTGCTGAACACAAGATGCTGAATATGAGATGCTGAGAACGGGATGCTGAATACGAGATGCTGAATATGGGATGCTGTGTATGGAAGGCTGAATATTAGAGGTTAAATATGGGATGCTGCAAACAGGTTGAAGTATATGGGATGCTGCATACAGAAGGCTGGATATGAGATGCTGAATACGAGATGCTGAGTACGGAATGATGTCAATGGCAAGCTGCATATGGGATGCTGAATATGGAAGGCTAGAGGTTAAATATGGGCTACTCTATACAGGTTGATGTATATGGCCTAATATGAGATGCTGCATACAGGATGCTTCTCTGTCCAGAGGTGCACAACCCACTAACACCACATCCGTATCACTACAGAACTGAGAATCATGATAGTGTAGCGAATAAAGTGGCCAGCATTTGAACCAAATACTCCACGATAATCGCTCTTAAATTGCTATTCAAGAATTCAAACGTCGAAAACAAAGCGGCGGAATGGAGACGGAGGTCCTGGCCGTGTCCGATCACGTGGAACGCGTGCTCTAATCGGTGCGGTTGAGCAAAGCCAGAGGAGCCGCGAGTGACCGACAGAAACATTAGCAGTTAAAAAATGACCGTGGAAATCTAATAAGTGTAATTATGGGGAAGTACGGCGCTGATTTCAGATGGGATTTCGGTTCGAATCCAATAAGCCGGCCGAACAAACCCCAGATACCGATTCCGAGCCAGGTGGGGGCGGCGTGGCGTTAAAAAAATACCGGGGAATGAATACCGGGGCCTCTCTGATGTTTCGCAGAACCATGGGAACTTCCGTACGCTCATGATCGGCTCATGTTTGCTTTTTTAACACCTGGCAACATTCACAAGTACAGTTTGGGCTCATAAGGCATGATAATGCTGCAGACGTTCTTGAGTCCACTAGAAAACACTAGTTCCGCTCCTTAAATCTGATTGGCTGAGCCGTTTGTCCAGCCGTGACATCACTGACGATAACACACACCTCTGAGTGCTTCACATCTGTATCAATGTGTGATACACAATACATTATTTTCCCAATGTTTTGTTATTCGGTCACTAGAGGGCAGTGTTAGTCCCAGAAAACTCGTTTCTTAAAGATTAATCAGGTTTAGCATGTTCTCCTCTCAGCGCTGGGGGATCCAGGTTTTAATCTCCATCTGGGTGGAGTTTCCAAGTTCTCCCCGTGTCCTCGTGGGTTTCCCTCCGGGTTCTCCGGTTTCATCCCACAGTCCAAAAACATGGAACTTAAGTTGAATAGGCTGCTCTTAATTGCCCCATATGTGTATATGTGTGTGTGTCGTTGGCCCTTGATCTGATTCTTGGTTTGATTAGACAGCATCCTGGGAGTATACATTTTGCATGTTCTTCCCACAGTGAGGATTCAAGGTAAATGGGTGCAACTAATTGCCCCATCTAAATTGCCCCTCTATATATATAGTAGTGTGTTTTTATTGGTCCTTGGTCTGATCGGACAGGATCCTGGGTGTATACATTTTGCATGTTCTTCCCACAGTGAGGATTCAAGGTAAATGCATGCACCTAATTGCCCCATTTAAATTGCCCCTCTGTATATAGTGTGTTTTTTATTGGTCCTTGGTCTGATCAGACAGGATCCTGGGTGTAAACATTTTGCATGTTCTTCCCACAGTGAGGATTCAAGGTAAATGGGTGCAACTAATTGCCCCATCTAAATTGCCCCTCTATATATATAGTGTGTTTTTTATTGGTCCTTGGTCTGATCGGACAGGATCCTGGGTGTATACATTTTGCATGTTCTTCCCATAGTGAGGATTCAAGGTAAATGCATGCACCTAATTGCCCCATTTAAATTGCCCCTCTGTATATAGTGTGTTTTTTATTGGTCCTTGGTCTGATCAGACAGGATCCTGGGTGTATACATTTTGCATGTTCTTCCC